>OW569407.1:39718809-40123809 GCA_937654795.1 Cistogaster globosa
TATTAAAAAAAAAAAAAATTTTTTTTAATCGAGATTTTACGGTAATTTTTTTTGTAAATTATTTGTAAATTAGTTACATTTGAGAAACTAATATTGATCTTGAGGTTTTATATAAAAAAAAAAAAATATTTATATTATTATCAAAAATAAATATATTTGGTCAATTGTATTGCCTATACAAAAATACATAGGGTTTCATATATATAACCCAGCAAACAATTTTTTTCGAATTTCACAAACCAATATTGTTGAGTTGCAGAATATTAAATTCTCACGCTAAAACGTTTGATTGCTGTATATATTTCAGTAATCGGGTTAATTAGTACAATTTGGAATATTTTCTGAATTTTTTGGAAGTTTTTAGATCTCGAAAATTTTTAAATATTATTTATT
The DNA here is from genome assembly GCA_937654795.1 of Cistogaster globosa. NCBI lineage: Eukaryota > Metazoa > Arthropoda > Insecta > Diptera > Tachinidae > Cistogaster > Cistogaster globosa. The sequence continues at coordinate 39,719,203 of OW569407.1, forward strand.
TTCTTGAGGTCCTTCCAGTAGTAGTTCGAAATATAATCGGAGAAACGATAAGAAATAAATAAACAAAATGCAAAGCAGTAAGAGATCTGCCAAGTCCAATAGTTTGGAACTTGTAGTACAACAGAAAAATAAGGTATTAAACAATATTGACAGGATTCGGCGATCACTTCGAGAGAAAACTATTTCTTTCAATGCAATCGAATAAGAATGCCGCCTTGAAATCCTTAATTCTTACATTGAACAAGCAATGACTTTTCAAGCAGAAATTGATATATTAGATCCAGAAAATGATGAAAGGCCTGAAGTCGAAGATTTATGTGTGTCGACTAAGTGCTTGCTTCTTGGATATTTAACCCCTAATAGAAGACAAAGCTCCCAGGATACTGCTGCTGGATGTTCATCCCATCGCAGTAGCCTGCCACTAATGAAATTGCCAAAATTTAGCGGCAAGTACTCTGAGTACAAAAATTTTATAAGCTTGTTTGAAAGTTTGGTAGACCACGATATTTCTCTTACAAATATAGAGAAATTTAATCATTTACTTTCCTGTTTATCTGACCAAGCTCTGGGTACTGTCAAGGCTTTTCAAGTCACTGAAGAGAATTACCCCAAAGCGCTGGCAAGTTTAAAACGCGTTTATGACAATCCTTGCCTAATATTTTTCGATAACATTCGACAATTATTTAATTTGCCTGAAATTCCAAAGGCTTCATCAAGCGCTTTGAGGAGCATGATAGACACTGTGTCTGCCATTTACGATTCACTATCATCAATTGGTGATGATAAGGCAATTACGAATGCCATTCTTATACATTTGGTAATGACAAAAGTAGATCCAATCACCAGATCAAAGTGGGAAGAACAACTTGATTATCAAAAGTTGCCCTTATGGAGTGATTGCGAGGCAGCCTTGAATAAACGATATCAACATATTTCAGCTGAAGAAGCGTCGTGTTCAAGAGCTAAGCCTAATGCTAACATTAATAAAAAACCTGACACATCCAATAGAAGAAAATCTAATTCTTCATTTTCTTGCCAAACTGATAATCAGCAAAGCCAACAAAATTCGAAATGCCTATTTTGTAAATCGACACAGCATTATTTATCAAATTGTCCTTCTTTTACTGCTGTGCCTGTACAGCAGAGATTTGAGTTTGTTAAGGGCGTTCCTGCCTGTATCAATTGCTTAAAAAAAGGACACACAGTTACTAAATGTAAGTCGTCGAAGTGTCGAGTTTGTAGTCGCTCACATCATACTTTACTGCACATTTATGCTACAAGTGAAAACACACTAAGTGTTTCAAATAGTTCTGATCCGAATCAGCCGTTAACTTCATCCAGAGCTTCCGTAAATCATTCGTCTTCCAAAAAAGACAATGTTATTTTGGCCACAGCTTTAGTTAAAATAAGAAATAGTTCTGGACGATATGTTCTAGCAAGAGCTTTACTGGATTCCGGTTCACAAATCAATTTTGTGACCGAGGAACTTTCACAACGATTACAATTACAAAAAGAGCAAAGAAATCTCAGTTTGACTGGTGTTGGGAAAACAAATTCATCCGCCAAATATAAACTTCAGGCAAATGTGAGATCTCGAACCAATTCCTACGAATTTTCATCAGAATTCTGGATCCTTCGATCGATTTTCAACTACCAACCTGATCGAACGATTTCGACTTCAGGTTGGAATTTGCCTTCGAATATTGAATTAGCTGATCCATGTTTTTATAAGCCTCAAAAGATTGACATGTTGATCGGCGCTGAGATTTTCTTCGAGTTATTATGCGTTGGTCAAATTAAACAAAATCCAAACATTCCAACACTTCAAAAGACTTTGCTAGGTTGGATTGTTTCTGGTAAATACAAAGAGCCTAGAGAAACTACTTCTAATTATTGCCATTTAAGTCAAACAAGGAATAGTGACGACTCTTTAGATATGATAGTTCGTAGATTTTGGGAACTGGAGGAAATTCCTAGAGAGACAAAAATTCCTTCAATGGAACACCAGAAATGTGAAGAAAATTTTTCAAGATCTGTTAAGCGATTGGCATCGGGCAGATTTAAAGTGGCGCTACCTTTCAAAGCGGATCCAAAAGCGTTGGGTCTCTCTTTTGAAACAGCCAGAAGACGATTCTTGTCTTTAGAACGTCGTTTGTCAAAAGAACCACAAACGAAAGAGATGTATAACTCTTTTATGAAAGAATACATTAACTTGGGTCATATGTCTATCGCGGACAACAAGATTCCCAGTACGCCTCACTATTTCATTCCACATCAGTGCGTGTTACGACCGCAAAGCACTTCTACCAAACTTCGTGTAGTTTTCGACGCCTCTTGCAAAACCTCTACGAATTTTTCACTTAATGATCTACTAATGATTGGTCCAACTATTCAAGAAGAACTATATTCCACGCTTGTTCGTTTTCGTATGCATAAATATGCTATTACGGCTGACATTGAGAAAATGTACCGTCAAGTTTTGATAGACGAGGCCGATAGAGATTTCCAATTAATATTATGGCGTGAAGATCAATCAAAAAATCTTGAAGTCTATAGATTGAACACGGTGACTTATGGTACATCATCGGCTCCATTTCTGGCAATACGATGTCTGACACATTTGAGCGAGTTGTTCGAAGAAACGCTACCTATTGGATCAAAAATAATAAAAAGAGACTTTTATGTCGACGACTTGCTAACTGGCGCCGATTCTATTGAAGAACTCAATACAATCAGGACCCAAGTCACAAATATTTTACAATCGGCAGGTTTCAATTTAACTAAATGGTTTACGAATCATAATAACCTGCCCGATTCTGTTAGAATTGAAAAATCAGTACAAATAGATCCTGATCTCACGAAGACTTTAGGCACTTATTGGCGTCCAAAGAGTGATGTATTTAAATACCACTTAGATGATTCTTTCAAAGACTTAAGAGCAACAAAAAGAAACATATTATCTGTTTCGGCCAGACTCTTTGATCCACTCGGACTTTTGTGTCCTTTGGTTATTAAAGCCAAAGTTCTTCTTCAAGAACTATGGCTTATGAAGTTGGATTGGGATGAATCAATCCCCACGCGTTTGGACACATCTTGGGAGAATTTCAAGTCCAATTTATTAAAAATTGACGTGATAAAAATTCCCAGATATGTTTTAACCACTTCAAAAACCAAATGTCAAATTCATGGGTTTTCTGACGCCTCAATGAGAGCGTATGGCTGCTGCTTTTACATACGGAGTAGAGCTGCTAATAAAACTTCTTGCCGCTTGTTAACGGCCAAATCTAAAGTTGCTCCTCTGAAGACTAAATCTCTGCCGAGACTAGAGTTATGTGCAGCCCATTTATTGGCTAAATTGTGGTCTAAAATAAAACCCATTATTTCGTTTGAGGTTGAAAGCGTAACATTGTGGACGGATTCAGAAATCACATTACACTGGATTCAGACTCATCCATCAACGCTGGCGACATTTGTTTCAAATAGAGTTTCCGAAATTCAAGAATTATCGGACCACGTCACATGGCGACATGTTCCAACCAAGGATAATCCGGCCGATATAGTTTCGAGAGGTAGTAATGTCGACGAACTAATTTATTCTATTTGGTTTAATGGCCCTATTTTTCTACTCCAAGAGAGTAACACGTGGCCAGTAAACAACCACTTCAACCTGACAGTTGAAGAAGAATCGCTGGAAAAGCGGAAATCAAGCGTTTTCTTCGCTGTAGAGGAAAACAATAACTATATTTTGAAGGTGATTGAGAGCTATTCATCATACACTAAAATGATTCGAGTACTCACCTACTTTTTTCGTTTTCTTGATATTGCTCGAGGAAACAACTGCCGCAATTTGGGTGAACCTACAGCGAAGGAAATGAATTGGACATTCCTTCACTTAGTTGAATTCCAGCAAAAATGCGATTATGCTGACGAATTAAAAAAGCTTAGCAAATCACAGATATTGCCTTCAAATTTGCAACGTCTGAATCCCTTCGTCCACCAATACAAGGATGAACATCGCTCGTTTTCACTACTTAGGGTAGGCGGGCGATTGCTTAATGCACCAATTGCATACGACGCAAAATTTCCCCTTTTGATGTCAAAGAAGTCGCATTTTATAGCCATTTATATAAGACACTTGCACTTAACTAACTGTCATGCTGGTGCAAAGGCTTTGGTAGCTATTTTGCGAGACAGAATATGGCTGATAAATGCTAGAGAAGAATGTACGAAAATAGTTCGCAAGTGCATACATTGTTTTCGATACAAACCTAAATTATTGAATCAAATTATGGGGAATTTGCCCGCTGACAGGGTGAGAGCTCTACGCCCGTTCAAGATATGCGGCGTAGACTTTTGCGGCCCAGTTAATGTAACACTTAAAATTCGTGGCCGACCACCTGTAAAGATGTATATTGCTATATTTGTGTGTTTTACCTCAAAGGCTGTACATATTGAGTTGGTAACTGATCTGTCTTCAAATTCTTTTATTCTTTGTCTTCAAAGGTTCATCGGCAGGAGAGGTCTCCCGGAGAAGATTTTCTGCGACAACGCAACCAATTTTGTCGGTGCCAGTCGAGAGCTAGTGGAGCTTCGACAGGCAATGGAAACCGGTGCCAAAGACGTCGCGTCGTACGCTGCCAGCAAGGGGGTGGCCTTCAACTTCATTCCGCCACGAGCTCCACATTTCGGCGGTCTGTGGGAAGCAGCCGTCAAATCTGCCAAAGGCCTGCTCATGAGGACCATAGGCAAGGTGCTGCTAACCACCGAAGAGCTGCAGACAGTGCTGATAGAGATCGAGGCAGTATTGAACTCCAGGCCTATCGCTCCCAACAGCAACGATCCCAACGATGGAGAAGTGCTCACTCCAGCGCACCTTCTAATAGGAGAGAGCCTGCTTGCGCTGCCGCAAGAATCGCATCAAGGCGGTCTGGACAAGCTGACGTGTTGCAAGAGATGGCGGCTTATCTGCGCACTCAAGTAGACGTTTTGGCGGTCTTGGGAGAAAGATCACGTCCGCAGCCTCCAAATCAAGACGAAGTGGGCCGAAGAAGAAGAAGACCTCGCCGTCGGCAAGCTCGTCGTCGTCCACGAGGACAACACTCCACCACTGCATTGGCTAACCGGCCGAGTTCAGGAGGTAATCCGAGGCGCAGACAGCAGAGTGAGAGTAGCGCAAGTCAGGACTAGAAACGGGGTTCTGACCAGGCCGATCCATAAATTGGCGCTTCTTCCTCTTAATTGAAGACCGCAGGTCCTTCAATGGGGCCGGTGTTTCGGCATTTCATTTAATTAAAATTAATTTTCTTTATTTTTGTTTAATTTTTTATTTTTTAATTCAATGAATTCACTCTTTTAAATTTCATTAAAATGTCAAATTAATAAAATAAATTTTGTCCCCAATGAAATGTCAGTTACGCTGGGGAAATTATAACTGTATAAAATTAAATTTTTTGTCAACCATTTTTATTATAAATAAAGATCTCATTCTTGTACTAAATACGAATAAAACCGGTCTTGAACTTTTTTTCGCTTGCGAGTTTTACCATTTTGTTAAAAATCAGTGCCCTTAAATCATTTTAAAAAACAATCAACATTTAAAGTTTGCTTAAAAACAATATCTTTTCTTTTAATTGTGCAAACAGTCTTTAAAAATCATTAAAGACGAAACAACTGTGTTTGGTCTAATTGGTGAGCAATATATGTTTAAAAGAATGTCCGTTGGAACAAAAATATAATCAATCAATCAATATAATCGCTACGAAGAAGCGATTAAAATTCTTAAAGATAGAAAAATCTGCTTCTGCACGCACGAAGTAAAAGACCGTAAAATTTTTAAGATGGTTTTATTTGGTTTACCTCGATTGTCAACACAAATAATAGAAGATGAGTTTGTTAAATATAATATAAATCCGGTAAGTGTAAAGGAAATTACAACCAAACGGTCTAATGAGGATGACGCCTTATATTTAATCGAGTTCGACAGACAACATGTTTCAAAACACGAAATAATGAAAATTAGATATTTTTGTAATATTTCTGTTTATTGGAAAAGACCGTTCCGTGGAAATAAAGGCCCTACCCAATGTGCCAAATGCTCAATGTATGGTCACGGTGTCAAGAACTGTAATCGGGTCAGCGTGTGCAGGTAATATCGATTTCTCTGTTTGCACATTACACAAAAGCACTCATGATAGAAGTGTTGTGTACATATGTTATAACTGCACTAAAAAATCTGAGAAATGACTCAAAGTGCTTGTCGCAAGGAGTATCTAGAAATACGCCAGCGTGTAACGGCAAACTGGAACGTCTAATAAAAAACCAATTTACACAAGTTTTAACATTGATGAAGCAAACTTTCCTCAATTTTCAAGTTTTGTACATCAAGATAATGTATGTGATTCAAGTTTTCGCAGTAAAAGACTTTACTTTGAAGTTTCGGAAAGCAAAGCCCTTGTTAACAACGACGATGATATTTCAAACGAAAGGCTACTGGAAATATTCTTCGATGCGGTTGATGTACCGCAAAAATGTCAAATGACAAATTAAGAGTATTGGGTAATGTTAATGTTATGCACTCGAATGCTCAAGGCATAACGACAGATTTAGCAGCGTCACAGCTCGAACTAGTTCTTCATGAAAAAAATGTTGATATTCTTCAATCCAACGAAACATTTTTAAAACCGCAGCATAAACTTCAACTTGGAGGTTACAAAATATACATAGAAGATCGGCTTACCCACGGAGGAGGTCTACTCATAGCGGTAAAATGTAATATAGATCATAAGTTTTTACCTACAATTAAAACTCATAATATTGAAAACATTTCTATACAAGTTTTCATAAATAGACGATCAGTCATTTTTACTTCTGCGTATAACCCAATGTACACTACAAACTTTAGATCTGACTTAAATTTGCTATTTTATACCTCAAATGACTTTTTTTAAATTTGGCGACTTAAACGCCCATCACATCCATTGGAAATGTGTTTTAAGCAACTCTGCTTTGAACATTGTCTTCTATCTAATTATTTTATATATTACCCACACTTATTCACCAGGTTTGGTCAAAATGTTTTACCTGTTCAACCTTCGACAGAAGAAATTTTGGTATCGAATTCCTTTATACCTTTTTCGCCACTAGAATCTCATCCAAATATTTAAAATTCACCATGTTCCAATTTCATGTTTTATCAATGGACATTTTCAATTAAATACAATTTCTGCTCATTTGAATAACCAAGCTGATTAGCCAGTCATTAGAGACTGGGTAGAGAATGAAATTACGCGTTACGACATTGACCATGTCGATGATAACACTAATAACATAGATATGGCACTAAACCAGTTATGTTCTATTGCCAAACAGGTATTTAATCTGATTCAAGTTCGTCAAAAAAATCCATGGCAAAGAGAAATCTCGAATAAATCTAAAATGTTAATATTGCAAAGAAATAAATTAAGCCGTAAATTGCAGAGATGTGGAGATCCCAACTACAGAACCCAATTAATTAGTATTCTAAGCAGTTTAACAGATTAATAAATTTCTACATAAACAGGGATAGAAATCAGTCTAGGTCAAGATTTATTTCAAAGTTGCCTCCCAGCTCTAAAAAGTTTTGGAAGCTTACCAATGCACTTAAAGGCAAGAATTTACAGCTTTCTGATCTGCATGTAAACGGTTACATTTTAAAAATGGGTGTAGATAAAGCTAATGCAATTGCTGATGCATTTGCTAGTTCGCACGCTATAACAATAAATAATCCAACAACTATGAATACTTGCGTTGCAGATTACGTGGATTGTCTTAACAATGAGTCCCTGCTCAGTGATAGCGATATAGTATTAACTGTTGCCATTGAAGTCAAGTCATATGTGTTTTCATCGAAAAATAATAAACCCGCAGGTTCAGATGGAATTAATGCCATTTATATGAGGTTGAATGGCAATAGTAATTTTTAATCCAAGTACATGAACTTGTATTGATACTATTTTGTTTCGCCGGTTTGTCCTTCAAGCACTTGAACTTGAAGAACGTTGGAATCAATCAATAAAACACTTCTAATGCCTTAAGAAGATTGATAATTTCTTTATTGTCTTAATTGCTTTTATACTAAATTAACTTAACAATAACAAATGAGAAAGTGCATATTAGCATTTCTGCTTCTGTTGTTCCATTAAAAATTATTATTATTTTTTATTTTGTCTGTAATTTGTCCCCTTTTTTCTTCTTCTTTTTTTTTCATGCGGAAGTTGATCAATCACCGACCTATTTATTATATAGCTAAGCTTGCATTTTGATTGATTTAATAATAAATAAAGTATGTTTAAAGTAATAATAGCAAAGCTTGCATTTTGATTGATTTAATAATAAATAAAGTATAGTTTCAAGTACTGAACAACAGTGACGAACAAAATTGATAAAATATTATAGTTTACAAATGATTGTATTTTTTAAAATAATATGTTGACCTAAATGTCAACATTCTCCCCCGCATTGACCGATGGTCGGTGTTAATTGAAGTTCACACTTTGCAATATGAATGCGGAAAACCCTTGGTGATGGAACAGGTTGAGAAGTGGGTTGATCGCATTTGGGGGTGGTATCATTATGCTGTTTGTACTACTGTACAACAGTAGTAAAGCGATTTCAAGTGCAGGATAGCTGACTGCAAGATGATGAAGGTTTTTGGACTTGATGAGTGCTTTTAGGTGAGCAACGGTTGATTCATTTAGCTGTCTTTTCAGGGCATTGCGGCCTCGCACGGGTTTCAAGCTGGTTATTGGTGGTGTTAAATATTTTAGTGATCTCCTTCGGAGTGCTAATGGGCTTCAGTTGAGCGTATGACGTGTGTAAGGAGCTAGATGAGCCAAAATGAATTTGAATTGTGATAAAGGAGTCCATTAGTGCTCAGCTCGACTCGTATTCCATTATTCCGGTGCCTCTTACTGCGAGTTGAGTATGTTCGAGACCGCAAACCGCCGACATTTCTAATTTTGAAGTAGTAGCGAAGATCCATTTATTTTGATATTTTAGTTGTCTCCAAGTAGAGTTGCCTACTAGTTGGATGAGTTTGCATTTAACCGTGTTTCAGTTGTTGAAGATGTTGACTTCACAGGAATCGCTCGCTTCATTTTTTCTGAGTTTAAACTGTTTGCTATTGCATATAAGAATATCATTCTTAGTCGTAATACAGTTCGGTGACTCATGGCTGGTAAAAGGAATGTATTCGTCTCTGTGAGAGTTTATAGTCAGAAATGATTCTTCCGGGTTGATGTTGCATGTTAATTGATATTTAATGTGTGAACATAGTTGCTGCAAGGTATATACTCCTGACTGGAAGGCCTTCAATTCGGAAGTGAATTGTGCTAAGCTGTACTAAATCATTAGTCTCCATTCAGCCGTAATCAGTTTTACATTTGCAATTCCCTCAAAGTACAATCCTGGATCACCATCAAAATTCTTTGTTTTGACATTGCTGTTCATCACAACTAGAAGTAAAAGTAACGATGTTATTATAGTGATTATCATTAAAGTGGACATAGACCTAGATTTTTTAGATGGTGGACTGTCTGTCTCGTCCGCCGGCTTAGAGCATGTTGGCTTAGATGCCTGATTTGTTGGTAGTGCTTCATCCTAATCTATGAATGGGTCTTCGCTTTATTCCAGAGGCTGTTTTAACGTCCGCTACCCTAACCCTTCCATCAGGTCCTTTATAAGTTTTGAGAATTCTACCCAGTGGCCATTCCATTACGGGCAAATTATCCTCCTTTACTAGGACTAACTCTCCTTCTTATGCATTTTCGGATGACGTTTCCCATTTTTGTTGTTCTTGTAGATGGTGCAAGTATTCCACTGACCATCTTTTCCAAAACTCATGTTTAAGTTGTGACACCAATTTCCATCTCTTTGCCAATGAGCTGATTGGGTTAGGTGCTTCAGAGTCTACTTGTGCGGTTAGTGGCTCTCCGATTAAAAAATGGCCGGGAGTTAATGCCGCTAAATCGTTTGGGTCATTTTATAAAGGAGAAAGTGGTCTTGAGTTCATAATAGCCTCAATTTCAATAATAACTGTTTCTAGATCCTCATGAGCTAGCGAGGCCGTTGATACGCTGCGGATTAGTAACTGTTTGGCTGACTTGACAGCTGCCTCCCATAACCCACCAAAATGAGGTTCTCTTGGAGGTATAAATTTGAATTCTGTTCCATCCTTATTCTATGATCGGGTTATCGTTTCTTGCGAATGTTTGGAAATTATGGGGTTTTTTAGTTATTCGAGCTGATTTCGTGCCCCAACGAAGTTTGTGTCGTTGTCCGAATATATAGTTTGACAACGTTCTCGACGTCGATGAATCTCATAAGAGCTCAAATGAATGCTTCTGTAGTGAGATCACTTACCATCTCTAAGTGTACTGCTCTTGTTGAAAAGCAGATGAACAAAGCTATGTACACCTTGTAAGGCCCTTTACCTCTTAGTGTTTAGTGGACCCACAGAGGACCACAGTAGTCAACTCCAGATATTATGAATGGCCGAATTGGAGTGACTCTGCAGGCGGGCATGTCTCCCATTATTTGCTGCATTAACTTTGACTTGGACTAAGCACATCGGACACATGTTTGAACGGTATTTCTGGCAATTGTTTTTTGTTTGGAGATAGATAGTAGCATTTGTGGGCCACAATGATGATTATCGCTATGCAACATTCTTATTAATAATTTAGAAATAGGATCGTTGTAGGGGAGAAGCATTGGGTGCTTAGCATTGTATGAAATGTTTGAAGCCTTCAATCTTCCGCCGACTCGTAGAATATTATTCTCGTCCAGGAAAGGTGAAAATCCACATATAGGGCTTGTCTTATCGACCTCCTTTCCGTTATTTAGTATACGAGTTTCATTTTTATATTCTGCAATTTGCGTAACTCTGACTATCAGGTGCTTAGCTGAAGTGAGTTCTGGAGGGCTTAGCGTATTGTTAGCCGGTCGTTCCATTTTTGATAATTTGATGTTTTTAATGATTCGTTGTACATAAGCTACTATCCTTTGAAATGTCTTTAATGAATTGCGATTGTTGATTTTGTTTAAATGTCTTCTTCGTTAAAGTTGTAGATAACACACTAACTGAATTCGGTTTGAATTCCTCAGTAGAGGGCGGTCTCTGATTTTTAGTAAACTCCTTTGGCCACTGGTTCTCATTGCCGTGTAAAAACATTGGCCTGTAAAACCAGATGCTGCTGTGTAATAGTTTTTCAGGATCCAAGCCCCTTGAGATAAGGTCAGCCGGGTTTTGCTTTGAACTGACGTGTCTCCATTGATCGTTAATGGTTTGTTCTTGGATCTAATGGTTTGTTCTTGGATCTAACTGACTCTATTTACAACAAAACTGCGAAGTGAGGATGATGTTAAATTAATCCAATGAAGCAATTGCCGTCAAAAATATGCCTCTTTGTATTTAAATTGTTAAGATGCTGTAAATTTTTACGGAACGTCGCCAATTGGTCATTGAGATCTGCTGGTAATGGTTCATCCCATGAGAGTTGTAATTGTCATAGTTGTTGTTTTAACATTTTAGTCGCGACCATATACTGATGCCTAAGACCTGGGTTCATCGATAGACGCCATTAATCTTGAAAAGGCTATTTTTTACGTCTCCTCTAGAGTTCTCTAGAAAGGGCAGACTGGGCTGGTATTTTTCTTAATTTTTCCCCGTACAGTCCAGCCTACCTTAGTGTTTTTCGAAATGGGTAACTCTGGCGAGAGGCGAATTTCACCATGGGTTAACAATTCGAGGTAATATTCAGCATCCAATAAAATGTCAGCATTAGCGATGCTGTTGAATTCAGGATCAGCGAATTGCATATTTTCTGGATTTGGCCAAAAAGCACAGCTGAATTCTGTTGAAGGTTGGGCCGGAGTTTTGTTGGGAAGTACGACAGCTTTGAGTCTTGTGCTGAAGTTGCTTTTTGTAGATTGAAGACCCACATTAATACGTTGGTTTGTATTTCTCGACTGCTTGCCGATTCCTTCAATGCATGGGGAGGTCTGCGATGGTTTTAGAGATAAACGATTTATTAGTCGATTATTCACAGTATTAATTTGTGATCCTGAATCTAAAATTGCCTTGAACAGTTTAGATCGCCCGTTATTTTTTATTTATTTCTTTATTTTCGTTAACACAGTACAACAAGTTTCAATCTTATTTAAAAGTACTGCGAAGGTGCAGGCAATATGTTAATAATAATAAAAAATCTTGATTTTACTTATGAAAACTTAAATGATTAACAAATTATCAAGTTATTATCAATAAAAATAATAAGTTACACAAAATCACAACTAAATTTAACAACAAAAAATATTACAAAAGATATTGCAAATTTATAATAATACTATTCAAAATGTGTAAATATTGCGCGTCTGAAGTGCTTTGCATTACTTAAAATTTGTATAGTGCACGGAAGTTCATTCCAGAGACGAATGGCATTTACAAAGAAATGTCTTTCAGATATTTGTCTTTTATACCGAATAGAGTTTATTTTGCATCCTCTATTAGATCTAGAAAATATTATTCTTTTAAATAGATAATCCGGTTGTTTAGAATATATAATTTTATGTAAAAATAAAATCGTCCGACATTTTACTAGATTGTCGAAGAATATATTAAAAATCGTAAAAGACAAATGCGATATGTGATTTCTTTTTGAAAGTCCATATACGTATCGGGTTACTCTATTGTAGGCCACTCTTAGTTTGTTTTTGCTTGCTGAACTGCAACTAGAAAAAAGTTCGCAACCAGATGTTAAAATAGACAGTATATATGTCTTAGCCAGTAGTATCCACATATTAATTGGTGTATAAATATGTGTAATCTATAGGTTACGAAGCATAGAATAAATTTTTTCACATATTCCATTAATATGACTTGACCAAGTAAGAGTATCATTAAATATGATTCCAAGATTTTTGGCATGATCAACTATCTCAAATATGGAATCCCCAATACGTATTGGTGGCAGGTTATAGTGTATAATGTTATTTTTCCTTATCATCATTGCTTTTGATTTTTTGCATTTAAGCAGAGTCCATTTGTTGAGGCCCATTTGAAAACATTATCTAGATCATTGTTCATGCAATTGTTAATATCAGATGACACACAACTAATAATGAGTTGGACGTCATCTGCGTACATCTGAACTTCAGAGTGAACGAGTTTCTTTGGAAAATCATTACAATAAATCGTATACAATAATGGACCAAGTATAGAACCTTGCGGAACACCTCTCGGCATTGGGCATCTTGTTGATTTGTTATTATTCGAGTATACCAGCTGATCCCTATTTGTTAAATATGAAGAAAGTAATTTGACGGCAGTATTAGAGAAATGGTGTGTTCGACGGTGTCAAATGCCTTGGAGTGATCAAGTAAAACTAAAAACGAAAAGGTTGCTGTCAATTTTTGACCTTATCTCCTCGCAGACTTCAGTAAGGGTGGAAATGCAACTGTGGTTAGGTCTAAAGCCTGACTGTTTCTCTGACAATAGATTGTTTTCATAGAGATATTTCGACATTTGCGTATGTAGTAGTCTTCCAACAATTTTCGACAAATATGGCAATATAGCAATTGGTCTGTAACTCTTATCAGGTTTAAGGATGGGAATAATTTTAGCACATTTCCAACCAGTTGGGAAAGTTGACGATGTTATTATGGAGTTTGCTAAGTGGGTTGTTTATGGCAGTATGTGACATATTATCAGCTTAACAAATTTAGGATGTACACCATATTCGCCTACAGAGTCAGATTTGATATTTAGCATTGCTACTAGGACATCTTTCTGAGTTATACATTCGAATTGAAACCGTATTAAGCGTTCTTGGCTACCATTAAAGTCATCTGCGGAGTTGTAGTAATTAATGTTTGCTTGAGGTATTGGAATGTTGGCAAATTCTAAATTTAGTTTGTTGACAGAATTGTCCGGTACTAAAGAGCTTCACGCTATACCCATCGACCAGATTTCACTCCATTTCTTTTTTGAGTTAACGGCTAATTGAAATTTCTCTTCATAATATTGGCATTTAGCAACTTTTATTTTTGAGTTAACATTTCTTCTACGAGCCCTGAAATAATTGTGGAGCTGAGTAGTTTTAAATCTTTTTCACCTTTTATACGCTATATCTCTTTCATCAATTAAGTGTTTGATTTCATTTGAAAACCAAAGGTTATCGTTTTTTATAGTTCTAGTTTTGATACAAACATATTTTTCATATAAGTATTGAATATTATGGTGCAAAAAAATCCTCTTGTTCTTCTACAGTGGGCATGAAAAATGTCTGACTCCATTCAATTGCAGATAGATCTGTTGACAAGGCATTTAGATCAATGTTTTTGAAATCCATGAATGTTATTGTTTGATTATCTGTTGTTTGGTTTTTCGATGTAATAAAATCATAGGACATAAAGACGAGATCTTGTCCAGAAAAGACTGGGGCAGCAAGCTGAACAAATAAAAGCATTCTAGAAAGGTTGTCTACGAAAAAAAGGTCAAGCAAAGTACTGCTGGTGGAAGTAAAGTGTGTTGGCAAACTATTATTTACTAGTGTCAGACCGATTGCACTCATTTCATCCCTTATGCTGCTATCAGCTAAAATATTGGCATTAAAATCACCAGTCAAAATGACATCGGTATATCCAAGAGTAAGCGGTACTAGTTTATCCATTAATGGTTTGGTGTTAATTCTATTATTGGGCCTATATATCACACCCAATAAAAGTTTTTTCTGTTTATTAAAAACTTCAAGGAACAAGTATTCCAGTTTTTTATTGTTGTTATTATTTGGAAAATTAGGATTAACGGTTTGTTTCATTTCATCGTTATTGGACTCATCCTCATCCGAGGTTTGGTATTTATTATTGCAAGGTATTGATGATTTCACAAAACTCGAAACTCCTCCACCAGTTGAGTGTATCGCATCGATAAAGATTATATCTTTTAAGTTTGTAGTTATAGTTGTGTACATATATCTACGTGAAACCAAGTTTCAGAGACACAAATTATATCCATACTAGATTCGTCGAAGATAAAACGAAATTCATCAATTTTTTTATTTAAACTCTGGGCGTTTATGTGGCATATATTTATTTCACTCGTTCTTTTGCAAAGTATCCTAACCATTGTGTTAAGAATTAAAACTTTTTAAATCACGGGAATATTTTTTTAATTTAACTTTAAACTTTAAAAATCGTGCTAATTATCCCGACCGAATTATTAAAATCACCGATATTGACTATTGAAGGTGAAAGCACGTTTCGATGGCCATTTCGCTACCGCTTACTTAGCTCTTCAGGAAACTTCTCACTTACATTTTAAATAAACTAAAGATTTTTGTCCAAACAATAAAGTAAAGACAAAAAACAAAGTTTAAGCAAAAACAACAATAATCAACATTGATTTTATTTTTCTTTATCCACTGTATACGGCTGACTTTTTTTCGGCTCTTTTATACAGTTAAAAGATGTTGAAAAATAAAATGAAAACAACAATAAAATATCATAAAACACTATGATAATTTATTTTTGTTTTTTACACGGGCACTTGCAATTTAATAATTAAAACTTTGTAAATCACGGGAATATTTTTTTAATTTAACTTTAAACTTTAAAAATCGTGCAAATTATCCCGACCGAATTATTAAAATTACCGATATTGACTATTGAAGGTGAAAGCACGTTTCGATGGCCATTTCGCTACCGCTTACTTAGCTCTTCAGGAAACTTCTCACTTACATTTTAAATAAACTAAAGATTTTTGTCCAAACAATTAAGTAAAGACAAAAATCAAAGTTTAAGCAAAAACAACAATAATCAACATTGATTTTATTTTTCTTTATCCACTGTATACGGCTGACTTTTTTCGGCTCTTTTATACAGTTAAAAGATGTTGAAAAATAAAATGAAAACAACAATAAAATATCATAAAACACTATGATAATTTATTTTTGTTTTTTACACGGGCACTTGCAATTTAATAATTAAAACTTTTTAAATCACGGGAATATTTTTTTAATTTAACTTTAAACTTTAAAAATCGTGCTAATTATCCCGACCGAATTATTAAAATCACCGATATTGACTATTGAAGGTGAAAGCACGTTTCGATGGCCATTTCGCTACCGCTTACTTAGCTCTTCAGGAAACTTCTCACTTACATTTTAAATAAACTAAAGATTTTTGTCCAAACAATAAAGTAAAGACAAAAAACAAAGTTTAAGCAAAAACAACAATAATCAACATTGATTTTATTTTTCTTTATCCACTGTATACGGCTGACTTTTTTTCGGCTCTTTTATACAGTTAAAAGATGTTGAAAAATAAAATGAAAACAACAATAAAATATCATAAAACACTATGATAATTTATTTTTGTTTTTTACACGGGCACTTGCAATTTAATAATTAAAACTTTTTAAATCACGGGAATATTTTTTTAATTTAACTTTAAACTTTAAAAATCGTGCTAATTATCCCGACCGAATTATTAAAATCACCGATATTGACTATTGAAGGTGAAAGCACGTTTCGATGGCCATTTCGCTACCGCTTACTTAGCTCTTCAGGAAACTTCTCACTTACATTTTAAATAAACTAAAGATTTTTGTCCAAACAATTAAGTAAAGACAAAAATCAAAGTTTAAGCAAAAACAACAATAATCAACATTGATTTTATTTTTCTTTATCCACTGTATACGGCTGACTTTTTTTCGGCTCTTTTATACAGTTAAAAGATGTTGAAAAATAAAATGAAAACAACAATAAAATATCATAAAACACTATGATAATTTATTTTTGTTTTTTACACGGGCACTTGCAATTTAATAATTAAAACTTTTTAAATCACGGGAATATTTTTTTAATTTAACTTTAAACTTTAAAAATCGTGCTAATTATCCCGACCGAATTATTAAAATCACCGATATTGACTATTGAAGGTGAAAGCACGTTTCGATGGCCATTTCGCTACCGCTTACTTAGCTCTTCAGGAAACTTCTCACTTACATTTTAAATAAACTAAAGATTTTTGTCCAAACAATAAAGTAAAGACAAAAATCAAAGTTTAAGCAAAAACAACAATAATCAACATTGATTTTATTTTTCTTTATCCACTGTATACGGCTGACTTTTTTTCGGCTCTTTTATACAGTTAAAAGATGTTGAAAAATAAAATGAAAACAACAATAAAATATCATAAAACACTATGATAATTTATTTTTGTTTTTTACACGGGCACTTGCAATTTAATAATTAAAACTTTTTAAATCACGGGAATATTTTTTTAATTTAACTTTAAACTTTAAAAATCGTGCTAATTATCACGACCGAATTATTAAAATCACCGATATTGACTATTGAAGGTGAAAGCACGTTTCGATGGCCATTTCGCTACCGCTTACTTAGCTCTTCAGGAAACTTCTCACTTACATTTTAAATAAACTAAAGATTTTTGTCCAAACAATAAAGTAAAGACAAAAATCAACAATATCAACATTGTGTTAAGATTTTCTCTGGAATTTTCACTTCTATCAAATTGCGTAATTATAACTACGTAAGAAAATATTATGAGCAATGCAGGCACAGACGGCTGTTATATAAAGCTGATTAAAAATGTTGTTAAAGAAAGGGCAACAATAGTTTTAAGAGATGAGTTATAATTTTTGGCAAAATAAAAAATTTAAAACATAAATATTTTGGTATTTAAAGATATATAAAAAAAGTTATTCCGAGTTGTTTTAAGTAGATTCATGAAAGTTGTCGCTCTGAAAAGTCTGTATGTTTCCATTGTTTGTATCTGGCGGACGAAACATCTGCTGCTATTCGGATAAGTCATTTATACGCACTGGGTCATCACGTTGGGATTTCTTAATGTAGACTATGCCTCTGTTTGTGAAGACGTTTAATATAGTTTTGCTTTTTTTTAAACGATAAGCCTGAAGAAATATTCGGTGATTTTCCGGCGTCAGATTTTCATTGACATAAAATGGCACAGTACTGTCATATCCAATAAGGTTTAAACGTAAGACATCCTTATTAGATTTTATGTAAGACGTGATAGATTTTAAAACAAAGTTTCTTTCGGAAGGAGATTTAAATTTAATAATTATCGCAGGATCATTAAAATCTTTATTATCATTATTAGGTATTTTTTTTATTATTTATGTTTTTAGAAATTGAATCGTTTAGTCTCACTCGAAAGCAGCTTTAATATTCGGGGGGTTGATGTTAACAGCTTGACACAGGCAATTGTACAAATTAAATAGGTTTTCATCGTTATTAAAAGGTACACCAGTTATACGTATATCACTTGCCACAATAGAGTTTTCTTGTTTCTTCACTTCAATAATAATATTTCTTTTTTTAATTTATCCGTTTCATTTCATAATTTTGCTCATAGCTTTATTCTTAATGTCATGTACAGCGGATTCAATGTTTGATACCCTTTCTATTACACTATTTAGCTCGGAATTTGTAATGTTTAATTTTTTGTTTATTTCTTTTAAGAGACGATCTTCACATTCAAGGAACATTGTTTGTATCATTGATTGCAGCTTTTCAGTTAACTTGTCACCTAGTTTGTCAAATCTCTTATCCATTACTTGAATTAACTTTAAGGGCGAGCCACTAGAGAAACGAAGAGACTCAATGTCTGAGATTCGTGGAGTTTTAGGTGTATTTTCGATTAAAGAGTTTTGCGTTAATTCTCTTAATCTTTTTTGTGCGCCACTCGACATTATTAAGTCTAGTTGTTCTTGTTGTTTTTGTTCCTTTTTGGTTAATATTTTCTTCTTCGCTCACAATATTTTTGTTTTGGCTTCTCAGTTTATATGTATACATTTATTTTGTTATTTTTGATTTGCTTAGCTTTTGTTTTGTTTTTATGAGTTTGTAATATTCTTTTTGCAAATATTTAACAAATTAATAGTATTGAGAAAAGTATATTTTTATCTTTAACGAGTTGTGAAAATTTCAATCGTTTGTGTTTGTCACAAAAATGTTTTTTTATTTTCTTTAATCTATATATTTAAGCGCAAATAAGTATTGTAAACAGAGCAAAGAAAAACACGTCCGCTCGCACAAAAGGTTTATATTTACCGTTACTGTTATTACCTGTTATTTTTACACGAGCTGTGGCCAATAGTACATATCCTTTTCGTATCCCTGGAAAGTGAGCTGTTCGAGAGATCTGTGTTTGCCTTTAACCTCATTTAGAACCCGCAAAGGAAAGAAGCTCTATTTGTAGTTAGGCTATTTCATTTCATCGTAGTACAAAAGAAAAGCCACATTTGAATTTTATTTTTATTAATTTTTTCTTTTTATATCTTTTAAAATATTAGAAATCTTACATTTAACATTATATTACGTTTTGTTAAAGTTTAGTAAATTCATCAAATTTAACTTTTGTACTATAATTTTTACATTTATTTAATTTATGTATTTTATAAATTAAAGCCAATAAAATTGCGAAATTTATAATGTTTGGAATTTGAAAATCTACGGGTTAATGTTTTTTTTTTAATGGAGAAATAAGTTTTTAATTCGTCAATAGGAAGGTGATGGGAAGGTGAGTTGGAGCTAGGGATAATTTTATAGATTCTAGGCAAAAATTATCATGGAACATCCGCTAGGATCTATTGACATCCTAGCCGCCAAAGTTAGCATGACATCAGCTAACAATGATTTGTGCTAAAACGAAAACGGAAGGTGCGTGGTGTTAAGTTCATGTAATAGTTTGTTTTATGCGTTTCACTGTTAAATCACTTTCGGGCTCTAAATTTTTGTTATTTCGTTCTGTTCTAAGACTGGCATGATTTTTTTATTGTAGGAAAAAATAGTGGCAAGTATGTTGGCAAGATCCCCCCCAAAACGGCGAGCTTCAGCCGGAGCGACACGCCAGCATGCCAGAACCGCTGGCCACGCAAATTTTGGGTATGTTAAACACACACCATACTCTTAGAAAAAAAAACATAAGAAATTACTACATTAATTTTATTAATAGTAATTAAAGTCAACGCAAAAGTACCGGAATTATATTCCTTGATATTGAAAAGGCATTTGATTCTATCTGGCATGATGGTTTGTTGTTCAAACAAAATAGTTTTAATTTTGCCATTTATTTACAAAAAATAGTAAAAAGCTTTTTAAATAGATAATTTGTAGTCTGCGTTGATAAGAATTATTGTAGTGAAAGGCACGATATTCATTACATACCCCGGATATAAAAATTCGCAGAAATCAAAAAGCAGCTTTTTATGCTGACGAAAGTGCTTTTATATGTTGCGGCAAGGTATTAAACGCAATAGTCATGAGAATGCAGCAGACTCTAAACTTTAGCCAAGAATATTTCAATAAATGGAAAAAGTTAATGATAACAAAACACAAGCTTTCATATTTACATACAATAAGTCGCCGAAGCGTCTTCCTTCCCAAATTTTTACTCTCAAGGAAATGTCATTTCTACTAGTGAAAACATTAAATATGTAGGTATTATCCTTGATAAAAAGCTTTTGTTTAAACAACATATTAAATACATATGTGACAAGTCAGTTAAGTCAATTATATTCTTTACTAAACAGGAGGTCAAAGCTTAGCCTAAAAAATACAAAATAATGTTATGCAAATTGTGTATCCGCCCGATCTTGACTTATGGTTGCCAAGTCTGGTATAGCAAAACTGCTAAAACTCTTACAAAGAAGCTTAAAATTATTCAGAATAAAACCTTAAAAATAATACATAACCTGCCCCATAGATTCCCCACGGACTTATTACATTTAAATTTTGACCATAAAATGATTAGTACATTTGTAACGGACTTGACACTGTCATTACGAAACCACAGGGTATACAGAGGTTAAATCCTTGGCACTTGAAAAAAATATAATCAGGTTTTCCGCAGCTTCTCAAGAAAGAGACAAGTATAATGCTATTTTATTATGAACAAGGAATAATAAACAAAACAAAAACTAGATATTTTACAAGAAAACATAAAGCACAAAAAGTTTTAGCTAAAAAAAGTAATTAATTTTCGTAAAAATAATGAAATTAATTGTTAAATTATTATAAAAATGTAATATGCTGTGGTTTTACTAGAAAATTGCAGCATATTCAAGTAAAAACGTTTTTAAATCTGCAGTGTTTTTTAACGCAGAAATTGTGATTTGTGGCAAAAATGCACCATTATTGTTGGTGTGTTAACACACAAAATTAATCAAAAATTGGAAAAAAATTAATTTATAAAAACATGAATTGATTTTGAAACAATGTATTTACACCATTTGCATACAGGTTTTGGTAAAAAAAATTGTACGTAGTTTTCAACATGTTGGCTTAGGTAGTTGAAACATATAACGATTATCAATTTGTCACACATAAGGAATTAGAAGTGGGTTTGGAACATTTAATAGGCAGGAATATATTAAAAGCTTACATGCATGGGTATGTAAAAATTTTCTTATGACCAAATGGCAAATATAATTCTATCTCCTGATTTCTTTAACAGTTTTTTTATTGATTCTCGTTTGTATTACAAGGCCAAGTCCATTGTGGATCCATTTTGAAAGTGAACGTAAGCCTCGTGTACAACTAATACTAAGTAACGCAAAGTCAATCAGGAGTTGGCAATTAAAGTAAAATGCTAATCGGCTAAACAAGCAGCAAGACAAGTACTAAATATATTGGAAGATAATCGTTTTAAGGCGAGGAATATAAATTTTGGAAATTTGGAAAAATCTAAACAAATAAAAAAAAAAGCGCATAGAAGTAGCAAGAGTTAATGAACTGCACGAAGAGGAGAATAAAACCTACGAAGAAAGTGATGATGATGAGGACTTATTTGGTTTAAGAAGGAGCGATGACGACAAAAGTGATTCTTTAGGGCCCGACTGATCCGATGATGAAGGTGGTAAGGAATTTAAAAAAATTTTATAAAGATTTCAAAAACAAAGAAAAAAGAATTGGAAGCAATAAATCAAAGTGATTTCAAAGTAATATGTGTGCAATCGACTACTTTTTCATGTTGCTAAAAATGTTTTTAAAAGGTATATATGTATGTAACTGTTTCATGATCCAATTTAAGCTTGATAATGTTTTCTTCTGAACCCATGAAATACATACAATATATTATCCGAATACTTGTATTATTAAAATTAAAATATACAAAATATTATTACCTTTAGTTAATCTTCAGCTAAAAATTATATTAAAAACAATTTAGCATTTGAGTTAATGTTTTTATTGTAATGTTATTTTCATTTTTATTAGAAAGTTATATATTTTATTTAACAATGATACAGTATTTTCATAATAAATACTAAGGTTTTACAATATTTGTGTTTTTTTATTTTACATTTTTTACATTACAATTTACATATTTTATTAACAGCTAGCAGAAAAATGTGTTTTTAAACATTTATTGTAGGTTCTTTAAACAGTGTTAAAAAATTTCCATCTATAAAAATAAAATGTGCTGACAACTGTTTTAGTACCATTTTTCCGATAAAATTTAGTGACCTCACATTTGTATCTCCATTTCCTCTACGAACCATTGATGACCATAATCACTATCCTATGGAACCTTATCTGATTCCAATACACACATGCGTATCAGAGCGATTAATTATAATTTAAAGCTTTACTTACCTTTAAGAATCCCATGGGGAACAAAACTAGCTTAGGGACACAGCTTAAAAATTAAAAAAAAAGTTATTTACAGGGTGTAAACTTAAATTTTAAGCAAAAAATGTTAAATGGCTGACCCTTAGTTTCGGAGTTACGGGCTTCCAAAGTTTGTACGTACAGTATGGCATATATCCAGTATTTGGTGGTGAAATGAGGTAATAAGGGTATCATTGAAAAGGTAAGTTCAATGTCTATTCATTAAAAAAGGAAAATAGAAAAAACATGTAACGACCAAAAAAAACTATTTTTTCATATAAACATATTTTGATCGGCCTGGCGCAAGGATTTTCTCTCCTTTAGTATGACCAATACCGACTAAAGATTTTTTGAGCAGGAGGCCTTCGGCCGGGCGGAAGGGTTTTCTCCTCTTTGGTATGACCAAACCATTAAGGGAAGCCCTTAATAAAGATTTTTTACTAAATATTTTTGCTATAATATTGTCACTTAACTTAATAATTTGATTAGGAATTATGTTTGTATGAAAAGCTTTTTTTTTGTCGTTACCTGTTTTTTAATTTTTTTTTAATATTCTCCTTTTCAATTGGATATTAAAATTACCCTTCCAATGATACCTTTATTTTCTCACTACACCACAACATACTCGATATATGCCATACTGTACATACTAACGTCGAAACTAAGGGTCTACCCCAAATTTTCTAGTTTGCTTAAAATTATTTACACCCTGTAGAACACTTTTTTTTAATTTTTAAGCTGCGTCTGTAAACTAGATTTAAGCCTCCCTTTGGAAGATAAAAAAGATCTCTTCTGTAATTTAAAAAGAAAAAGTTGACTTAATTAAACAGAAAAATTTCAATTTTTGTATGTTGCATACGTACATGATGTTTGCCAATTGTAGTTAGCTTTCTTCCTACACATTTAAAAAAATAGAATTAAAAACACACTCAAATGTTAATAACAATAAACACATTTGCTTTCTGCTAAAAAAATAATATAAATTTCACTTATTTTTGATCATTTTATTAACTTAACAAAAAACCTACCCTTATTTTTGCCTGTGATAAAACTTTTAATATTTTCTTGCGCTAGTAACACAAATCAATACAAAGTTAAGTCCCTAGGATGTCAAGAAAGAGATGCACAGAGAAACACAATTATAGCCGTCTCGTGACATCTCTGTATGCCCTGTGACGAAACTATAAGAAATTTACTAAGCAATCACTAAGATTCTTTTAGAAAGAAAGAATCTATTGGTTAAACGAATTTCATTATAACTTTGAAGTTTATATAAAGGTACACTACACAATGATATTGAGCACAGACATAACCAGACTCCTCAACACCGACGTTTAAAAAGTAACTTATCATATGCGATTAACCCCTAAATATGAGAAAGAAAATAAAAAAGTGGCATCCTAAAACACAATGCGAAAAAGCAGTTCTTACCTCAACATACAAACAAAAAACCAATGACAGCTACAAAATAAACAAAACTTTCTGTTGGCAAACGTCTAATTTATGATATTGAGTACTTTGTCTTTAATTGTTGTCGTGATGACCCACACTACTCAAAAAGTTAATCAATATTTTAAAGCAAAGATGGCGCCATTTTTTTTTTAATTTTCATAAACATATGTACATGTATAAAAAGTTAAAAAGCTATTCACACAAAGCTATATTTTTTTATTTTACAAAATAATTTTAAATTAAAAACATTAAGTAATTTGGCATTAAATAATTTAAATAATATTTAGTGACAATTATCATTGTAAATAAACTGTGATTACAGTTTAATAGCTCTATATGTCACCGAGATCAAAGGGTTTGGCCACAGTAACAAAATCCCTCACAGAACTCATTGTATATGAGTCAATTTTTCGCGTCTTATAATAAAATCTCAAATTAAATTTGAATAAACTGTGATTACAGTTTAATAGCTCTATATGTGCCCTTGATTTCCAATAGGTTTAGATCGAAGGGTTTTGTCGCTGCAATCGTATTTGTTTAAAAAAACACTGAATTTACCATACAGTTTGTACTGTATGTAGGGGGCGGTAATTTTATCGCATGCTACATTTTTTTAAAACGTATTTAACTTGACATATTTATCTTCACACACATAAATGGAATTTTTCACTTAATATGTTCTATATACTAGCACACAGTAAACTTATAAGTATTTATTTTTTAACTCATCACATAAGTCTGTGCGTGAAAGTAATGCATTTTAATCTTTTTAGTACCTATTAATATAATAGTACCTATTAATTAATAATATATATATATATATATATATATATATATATATATATATATATATATATATATATATATATATATATATATGTATATATCAAGTAAATGCAAGTATAACAAATACATCATTAAAACAACAACAGGCAATTTGTTTGTGTGAGACTTACACTATGCAAATTTTTAAGCATTTTTTTAAAATTCTCTATTTAAGATGAAGCAATATACGTTATGTAAAAATAAACATAAGCGATAGTAACATCCCCTCAAAATTCAAGCAATACCATATTGCTTACCCCTCTTGCATCTCCAACAAACAAGAATTTCATGCTAGTTTCATGAAAAATTGCATAGTGTAAATGCTGTATAAAAGTCATCCATGGTGTCAAAGAGCAACTGACTATAATAAAAGGATGGAAAAGTGGATATACTTTTACTTTCCTGTCAAAATAAGTTTTAAATTAAATTTTGATAAACAATAACAAAATAAATAAAAACAAATTGATTTGTTTTTATTTAAAACAATAAAAATTTCAAGAATTGTGCAAGAATTTGAAACAAATGTGCTTATTGTAATTTGAGACCTGAATATTCCTTTTGAGAATTTCATTTATCGTCTCTGATACAACAAAAGAAAAATTTGAAGCAATTATTTACAAAAAAGAAAAACTTAAAGAAATGTATGAATTTTATGAAAACAACATGAAAATAGCATAAACTGAAACTTCATAATTGCTTTCAATAATTTTCTTGTTGAAATCACTTTTCAACACAGTTATTCTAACACACATCACAAACATAAAAAGTATTTTGTTTATTGAGGAAAGCGGCGCTATAGAAAACGTAAACAAATTTTGACGTACGTATTTTCAGCTGAGCTCCTTTGGTAAGCAGCTGATAAGCTTTTTTGCTCGTGCATTCACTTGTATTATTTCGCCATGACCAGGCGGTGGTAGTAGGGATTATAATTATTTTTGCCGCTGCTAGAAATATTAAACTTTATATAAAAAATTTGGCACAGTTTTTTTATAAACGTATGTATTTTGACATTTTGAGCAAGGGAAAGTATTTTTATATTAAGTTTGACATTTTCTGCAACGACGAAAACGAATGAATTCGCCACTGTCATCACCTGGTACATGAATTCGTCATGTCCCATAGTTTGTTATATTCTTGTGTGATTTTATAAAAGAATTTTAGCAGATATTTTACCAGAAAAAACAATAATGAATTCGCTACTCTACCACCTGGTAAACGATTCGCCTTGCCATAACGTGTTTTTTATCTCGCTGATGAAATAAATTTGCAGAAGGTTTTTTTTCTTAAATACGATTTTTAAATAAAAGAACATATAAGTTTATAAAAACAGTGCTATGACATACATATGTGTAATTATGTTTCGAGTTAATCTATTGAAATATTCCTACTTTTTTGTTAACAGTTTGGACAAATGTACTTAAGCTTAAAATATTTTTATTTATTAAATAAACAAATTTACTATTTTACTTCCGTTTTATTTTTATTTCCAAAGATGGATCGTATTTATATTTGTATTTTGTTACACATTGTATGTAAACATTTTCCTTATTCGAGGTGTCAACAAATTAAACTGGTTCAACAACAGATGAACCTTAGCTTGTCTATAGTTTCAAAATATTTCGTTCAGTTGGGCCTTTCAAATTACGTTCAAGAAAACAGCTGATTGAAGTTTTTCCCTCTAAATTTGCATTAAAAATTCTTCAGTCAGTGTGTTCTTGCAATCTTGCTTTGAAATTGCGTGCAGCCTACGTCATAGCTTTTAATTTTTGTGAATCTTGACAAGCGTATGTGTAAATTTCTTGAAAGAGAATTGAAAAAAAACTAGAGCACTGTAATATAGACTCTCAGTCAAGGCAAATCGTATACTAGGTAGTCGTATGAGGACAAAAACATAAAACGCGTATATATTGTTTTTGTAAATTCACGTGTACGTGTCAGTAAATGGTGACGAATAATATAAAAAACAGATATAAAAAGGAATTTACTGAATAAATGCTATTCAAACAAGGTTCCACTCCCGCACTCGTACTTTTTTTTTGCATACCACACAAATATTACTTCTTAAGTATTCAAATATTTTTTTATTAAATAAAAGTAAAAAACAATTTTTAAAAATGTTTCTTAAAGAAACATTTTATTTTTTAATAAATGTTGTTTTGTTTTATTTTATATTTTAACTGCACTTGGGCACACACACAAAGGTTTGTTCTCATATTCACTATTTTATGAAAAAATGTAGTATTTAAAAATATTTTTTCGACTTCAAAATTTTCTAACATTTCGGTTTTTTTCTTTTTTTTGTAATGACGTGTCAACAAAATGTAAACAAATTTTGACTTTAGTTCTGAAAAATTATAAAATAATATATTAGGTGAATGCAAAAGCTTTTAAGTGTATTTTTTTGGAAAAACTTTTGAGCTGTCAAAAACGTCTGACAATATGTGTGGATGTGTTTCAATGTATTTTTTAAGACATATTAATTTAACAGGTAAAAGCAGTTCTAAAACAACTACAACAATAATAATAAAATATATTTTCAGATGTGAATATCAACTAACGCTGCACATAAGAACTAATTACCGAATTACGACGACAAAAATGAAATTTTGTATTTTGTTAAATGTAATCACTTTTGCACTTAATATATTCTATAAACTAGTACACAGTAAAGTTATATTAGTCTGTACGTGCAAGTTATAGTGCTGCTGAGATATAACCGAAGTAAAAGACTTGTTTTTTGTAATGAAAAAACAATGTTTCTTTGTAATGCTTTACGCATTACTTTATTTCTTTTGTTTATCAAGTATTAGTAGTAAACTAACCATTTTATATAAATGTTTTTACATGGGCATCCTCTTAATGACTGTCGTTATTTTAAGGATACATCCTTTTATGTAATTTCCTTCCAAAAAATTTTATCTCATAACTGTTTATGTTTATTAGTAAAAATTGGAATTTTGTTATTACCAGAATATTTATTATCTTAAAATATGTTTACAAAATATTTATCATAAGGACAAAAGAAATATTTCTTATCCTAAATAATGTTTGGAATTAAAACTAGTCATAACCCTTTTTTCTGGTTAATATACATTTTTATTTTTTAATTTTTTTCAATCAATATTTGAGCCGTGGATACTATAAATAAACTATAATTTTAAATTTTTTCGAATTATTTTTTTTTTAATTGTTAAAATAATTTTCAAAAATTTTTAGAAAGAAAAATTATTTACAAATGTATGTGGCCGTTTCAAAAAAAAAAAAAAATAACAAGAAATATAAGACACTAGCAGCATGAAATGCAGCTTTTTCTGGATTGCTACATCCTTCATCAGCATTCTTCTTTTTTTTTCTTACAACATTATAGATGCTGTTCTAGTATCATATTAACTGTTGTTTGGTTAGACGATTTCTGTTACAATATATTTTTATTATAATACTTATCACATGTATGATGATGGATCTATGTAACTTAACTAGCGCGTGTTACAGATAATAATGCTTTGCACGCACGTACAGACTAATGTGATAAAATAAAAAAATAAATACTTATAGGTTGATTGCGCACTAACATATAGAACATATTACAAAATTACATTTAACAAAATTCCATTTTTGTCGTCGTTATTCGGTTATTTGTCCCAATGTGCGCTGTAGAGAAAAAAATGAATATTATTATTTTTAATCATTTCACAGAACTTACATGCGATGAAGAAATATGCGTATAGAAGCCGTTATGGGTGTGATAACGCGGATGAGGTGCGGTAAAGTGATAAAATGCAGCTTCATAATAAATTTTTACATATTTTGTTGTTTTATAGAAGTTTAAAATATATTTCCACGACACATGATATTACAAAAAAAATCTAGGAAAAAATAAGTAGAAACAAATTTAGACATCTGAAAACGTAAACAAAAGAGTCAGCTGGTGTACTGCTACTTCCTAGTATATTAATATGCTAGGGCTTTCTTATTTCTCACAAATACACACACATATTGCCAGACGTTTTTGGCAGCTGAAAAGTTTTTACAAAAACAAGATAGCGTCGATTTGGGAATCCAAAAACCGGGGAAACACCATGAAGTAAAAATTCCCCGGGATTGGTAATTTTCAATTTAAAATTAAATTAGCATAAATTTTGGAATCTAGAAGAAGGAAAATTTTTGTTAATTATAAATAAATAAAACATTTGTGTATTAATTATAAAAATGCGTTTTTACTGATAAAAAAAATGATTTTTTTACAAAATGTATAATATTCTCGCCCCAAATGACCATACACTATTAAAGTAGACACCTAGACGAACAAAATTTGCCAACCGTGCTACAATTCCGCAGAGCCGTTTTCGAGAAAAGTGGCTTCATCCTGAGTGGGCACAAAAAAACGTTGCTAATGAATCCCATGGAAACTATCATACTTTCTCCCCAAGTGACCATACACTATTAAAGCAGACACCTTGATGAATAAAATTTGCCAACCATGCAATCATTCCGCCGAGCCGTTTTCGAGAAAAGTGGCTTCATCCTGAGTGGACACAAAAAAGCGCGTCTAATGATTCCCATGGAAACTAACATACTCTTGCCCCAAATGACCATACACTATTAAAGTAGAAGCTCTAATGAATTAAATTTGCCAACCGTGCTACAATTCCGCCGAGCCGTTTTCGAGAAAAGTGACTTTATCCTGAATGGGCACAAAAAAGCGTTGCTAATGAATCCCACTATACACACACAGACGAATGCAATTTGCCAATTCATTTTTATAATTAATTTATTTTTACATATCATTGTAATGTGTTATTTATAAAAAAATGAAATAAAAACATTTTTGTGACCATAATTTTAGAATAAATTGGCATTCTTATATGTTTTTCATTTTGTTATAAAATCGCTAAAACATTTAGGCTGCTGTAGTCGAAGTGGTAAACACGTTGGCTACAAACCTGGTTGACCAGGGTTCAACTCCTGCGGCAACCAAAAATAAAAAATGTTTTTTTCTGTTTAATGGTATAAATACATATTCAAAATTAACATTAAACATGCAGCCTCCTTCGTCGGTACTTCTTCATAGCATATTCGCCGGCAAAGTAAAATAACTAATAAAATGGCTATATCTATCTCTTTCCACCACCTGCCTCATCTCTCATCTATCCCTTTCCTAAAAGAATGTAGCACTGTTACGAAAATAACTAAATAGGCATTATTGCCTGAAGTGCTTCTCTTTAAAAAAAATATATATACCACAGATGAACAACCAGATCCGAAACGAAAAATTCAATGTGGCCAGATTCCAGCTTTCGTTAGAGAGGGATAGTAACAGTTCTTGCTTTTTTGATATTACTACCTCTTTCTGATTATAGCTGGAATTTGACATTTTATTTATTTACAAAAATTGTAAAGATATTGTGATATTGTGCAAAGATAAATATTGTGTTTAAAGTGTAATAATATATCAATAATTAAAGTGATTATCATCATTTTAATATTGATAATCAATATAAATTAAAGTAATTAATTTTATTTGAAGATTTTTTGTGTGTTTTTTTGTTTAAAATCATATCAAATAAGGGTTGAAAAATCAACCACAACAACAAAGCAAAAAATCTAACAAAAGATGTAAGTTGAACAAAGTTGTTTTTAATGTAAATTAGATTTTAATGAAATTATCTGGTTTCTTTCAGGAGTCGCCGCTGCATAATGGGTTGTGCCGAAGGAGAGAAGCTGCGCCAGTTCCCGAAAAATCCGGCCAAGTCAGTTTGTATATAAGTTTCATTAGTGACATGCTTGCGGCAGGTTTTGTACATTAGAGGAACTGTGTTCCTTTTCAATGTACAGAATCTTTAATTTAGTTTGATTCCTAGTTAATTGGAATTGTATGTTTGATGAGATTTTATCTTAGCAAACATATACATATGACAGTGTTTCTCCCAATCAGAAAAATTTTAGGGATTTTAAAATAAAAAAGTGCGTGTGTTAATAAGTGTTTTAAACATATAAGAAAACAAGTGCAAAATGACTAAAAAAGATTTAATAAAATAGTAAAAGTATAAATTTAATTGAAAATACAGAAAGAATATTAATTAATTGTTGTACAAGAATATGAAAGCTCCAATATAATTCAACAAGCAGAATTAGTGCAGCAAATTCAGTAGTCCATTTATATTAGTTTTATTTTCCTATCAAGTATTTGGCTGGGGAGCCAATATGTTCTAGCTATTAGTTGCATTTTTTTATTTAATAAAAACCCTATGGCTTTAGTTTATATAGTTTTTATTTTATAATTTACTCGGTCAATTCCTCTGTAATATATATTGATTGGCCCTTAAGGGCTTTGTATATTATTGTGAAATATAAATAAATAAGATCGTACTCTTCCAGTCTTCAAATATTTTTTGTTTTTAATTACTGAAAACTGGAAGTAGATCGATGAAATTATGTTTATTAAAATAAAGGTATATTAAAATTTTCTTTTTTATATTTTAACACAGATTGTAGCGATGAATTGCTAATTGCCCTGAGATGGAAATCAATAATTGCTGAAATTATTTTAAAACTGCTGAAATAAAACATAAAATTTTGCTTATTATTGTTTCTTTTTTTATTATATACTTAAATAAAAACCGTAAAAGTTATCATTAAAGTTAAAAAATATTATAACAAAAATTTTATGTTTTTTCTTTATATAAGATTTTTGAAATACAAAAGTAAGTATTATTATTATTGATTAAAACTTTCACTTTTATTCACATCTTTGGAATCTGTAAATATTGGCTAAAGCATATGTATATGTTGTCGGAGAAAGTATGGTTTGAAATTGATTTTTCACAAAAAATTGTTGTATTTTGAATCAATTTTAATAGATCAGTGGGTTACAGTGGGTGTAACGGTTGCCATCGGTTTTATATTGGCATTGTTCTAGATTTTCTTGGCCGTTTTTGCTTTAGGTTCTGGAGTTCATATACCTTAAAAAATTTAAAAAACACAAATATTAGTTTTGCTGCAGTAACCTAGAATATTATAACTAACTTACCTTCTGGCGTAACTTTTTTATTTGCTGGTGGGCATTCATCGAGTTTGACGAATCACCAACATCATCAATGTAACGTTTCACTTTTATTTTCCGTCCACTTCGACTAACAGGTTCTGTTAGATCTGTACCAAGTGGGACAGACGAGACGACATCTGTTTTTATCTTTCCCCAATAGCTTCGTTAACCTTTTTAACACTTTCTTCCTTTATATCCATTACCTGCGGTTCGTAAACCGTAGTATTATTGATACACTTTCATCCACAGTACTTTCCAAAGCTTCTTCAGCTCGAGAAATTTCTATACCTTCAAACGCTACATTTGCCAAATCAATAGGCGCTGAATCTTCGCCATTGGTTGCAGCATCTATTTGATCAATGGCCTCTTGAAAATTATTCTGTTTCATATTTTTGTCTGTGGCGAATGTTTCTTTGTTTTCAACAGAAATAGGTCTTCCACCTTAATATTGGCAGTCTCACCGGTTCCATAGAAATATACATTATATTTTTTGTTGCTGTACTTCGGCAAAAACCAAATCCTAAAATACAACAAATTTGGCATAAAACGTTTAATGGCCAATTTTTTACTTACCAATAAAACCACGCAAGCTGTTTTGACTTTTGTTTGCGGAGCCTCCAATGGAATTGTAGTACAACCTGAAATTAAAAAGGAAAGCATTATTTTTTTAGTTGTTCTTATACACTGTAATATTATAAAAACATTTTATAATAATTTTTATAAATTTCTTTCACTGATATTTATAATTTTTTTAATTTTTCTTAAAAAACTAAATTTTTACCACAACTTTGTTATACATTTTTTGTTTGATTAAATAAAAACATATGTTTGCAATAGGTATGTGTAGCGGTTTCTTTCAACTCATTGCTTTCAGCGTTTTTGAATATTTTTTTATTTACTTAAACGAAAGCTGGAAGAGAATATGATAACACACTTTTTTAAACGTCACTAGTGAGTTATCTGGTTATTCATCTGTGATATATATATATATATATATACAACTCTGATTTATGAAAAATTTTAAATAGGTTGACAACATTGAATTTTGAGTTGTCAAATTTGTAAGCAAGAAAAAAAACAAATATCTTTGGGGCATTCGAAGTATAATGAAAAATAGTATGTCAATTTAAAAGAAAAAAAGTGAAATATTTGTACCTAAACTAGTTGTAATTGGCAAAATTGATGACATAATACTTAAAATTTAACAGGAGTGTGGTTGTAAGCTACAATTCATTAATGGCAAAATGATAAGGAGATGTCTGATGCAAGGTTCAAGACAATAAGTTTTAATTGATAGCTTTATGGTTAGTTTTAATAGCAATTAAGCAACAAGTTCTTAAACTAATAATAATTACATATTCTTTTATTATTATTATTATTCGTTTATTTAGTAGTATTTAAATATACTTTATAATTTAACTTAATATACAGTAATATCTTTACATTGATTTTTTTTATGTGTTACTCAAAAATTGTACACTTTTTCTTCTATATACATTTATATTTCTTTCATTTTTAATATGGCTTTGTAATTGGTTATATTCATTTAAACCTTTGTAAAAAAGTGATTTTTGCATTGTGTTGTTTGTGATCCTTTGTAATCTGAAGTCTTGGTAGTTTCTTAGATTGTACGGTTGTACCTCACCAACATACATTAGGTGTTCACATAGGTATTGCGGTGCACATCCAATCTTCATCTTTTGGATAAATATCAATGTATTCAACCTAAGTCTTTGTTGTATTCCAAGCCATTTAACACATTCTAACATATGCCGTATTGGTGTATAACGGTTACACTTTAATATACAACGCATTGCTCTGTTCTGTAGTTTTTAAAGTCTGTCAATTTGTTGGTCCGTGCAGCAAGTATAAATTATAGTCGAGCCGAATTCAAAGTGTGGTTTAATTATGGTATTATATATATTTATGGCAGTAATTATTGATATTTTATTTCTGATTCGTTTAAAAAAACCAATTTTTTTCCAATCTTTTTACAAATGTAGTCAATATGCTCTTTAAATTTTAATTCGCAGTCTATTATAAAACCGAGATATTTAATACTTTTCACTTTTTCTATTTGTTCATTATTTATTATAATTTGTATATTACTGTTCATGTTTATATGATTATTTTTGTTTTACTTTCGTTTAATTTTAATTTGTTCATTTTTAGCCATTTATTCACGTTTCCCAAATCATTTTCTACGTTGTTGTGACATATTTTATCAGTATCAGCTTCAGTAAATATTAGCGTGTCATCTGCATATAGCATTATTTCACATTTTTCCAGGATTTCCGGTAGATCGTTTATATATATTATGAATAGCAGTGCTCCTAAAATCGATCCCTGTGGAACACCGTACTCATTACTAATACTTGTTGATTTTATATTATTAACCTTAGTTATTTGCATTCTCGCATTCAGATACGATTGAAACCATTTAATTTCTATGCCTTTAATACCATATTTCTGTAACTTAATCAATAGGATCTCCCTGTCAATAGTTTCAAATGCTCTTTTGAAATCTAGGAAAATTGCTAATATTTTTTTATCTCTATCAATTTTTTTCCATCTGTTTATCACGTAGTTTACAGCTGTTTCACATGAGTATGTCTTACGGAAACCAGATTGATATTTTGAGAATAACTTGTGTTTCTCCATATATTCCTCCAATTGTTCTTTTACAACTCTTTCAATAATTTTTTCAACAGTTTTTAATGTGTTTATCGGTCTAAATTCTTCGCACTTATTCGTTTTGTTTATTTTTTCTATAGGAGTTACCATCGTTTCTTTCTATTCTATTCTTTCTATTCTTTCTATCTGGAAAAATGCCTGTTTCAAACGATTTGTTAATTATATATAGGATCTCCTTGCCAATAATATCCCAGTTATCTAGTATTAAATTAATTGTTACTTTATTAAAGTAAGGTTTATTTTTTAAATTTTTACAGATATTTTTTAATTTTTGTATATTTACTGCCCGAAAATAGAATGTTTTATTTATCACAGGAATAATATTTACATATCGCATATCTTCTATGGTGTTCCGTATGGTTTTAATACTGTCCACAAAGTAATTATTAAACTTGTTAGCTATTTGTTGATTATCACTATATACTATTTGATTAAATATCACAGATTTTATCACAGATTTTTCTTTCCTTAGAACTAGTTCTTTGATCTTTCTGCACATTTGTTTTTGATTTATTGCACTGCTTATTTTTTTGTTGATATATTTATTTTTTTCTTCAACTATTTTATTTTTGTAAGTATTTCTGATGATTTTATAGTTATTCCACGCATTGTAGGTATTACATATTTTGGCTATTCTATATTTTTGGATTTTTTCGTGTTTTATATTCCTAAGCTCATTATTAAACCATTTATTTGTAATGTTTTCGGTTAATGTTTTCTTTATTGTAAAATTTTTTATTGCTGCTTCAATGGAATTGTCTAAGGTATTCACTATTTTATTAATATCATTATTTTGATTTATATTAATTATTGCCATTAATTCACTTCTAAATTGCATTTTATTATATTTAAAGTATTCTATTTCTTTGTATTGATTTTGCTTTTTGTATTTGCATTTAACAGTGATCTCAATTGTTTCATGATCCGTTATTTTATTTTGATTACTGATTTTTACATATATATTATCCGTATTTGTTATAACGTAGTCAATTAATGTTTTTGATCTTTGTGTAATTCTCGTATAGTCTTGAACAATTTGTTTGAGACAATTATCACTTAGAATTCGTTCGATTCTTTTTTTGTATATTCCTTCCTTGCACCAGTCTATGTTAAAATCGCCTGCTATTATGATGTCATCCCTCATCTCATTTATTTCTTCAATTGTTTCTTCAAATACATCACAAAACTCTCCTTCACTACTGTTGGGTGATCTATATACCGCCATGATTATAAATTGTACATTTTTATATTTAATTTTACATGCGTTTATCCAATATTTAAAGTCATTTACTTTTTCTAAAATTTTCTGTATCTTCCAATTATTTTTTACATACATACTGACACCACCTGTTCTCTTTGAGTTTGAAAACGTTGTTATTAGCTCGTATCCATTTATTAGTATTTCAGTCTCATTTATATCTTCTGTAATATGCGTTTTTGACATTATGATAAATTCAGGATTTTCACTTGCTGCAATGTCTTCAATTTGCTCAAAATTATTTAATAGACCTTGTACATTTGAATATATGCAAAGAAATCGTAATGGAAGTGGCGGCGGCTGCGGCAATAGTGGTGACAATTGCAATTTCAGTTTTGTCTTTTTATATACATATATGTGATGTTTCTGTACTTCAATTGACTAGTTCGTTTAAAGAATTTGTATGAAAAACACTCAGGATTTTTATAGGTAGGAGTCCTAATAATAGAATAATAGAAATCGCATAAAAATACTAATAGTTTCTACAAAACACACAGTTTCACTTAAAATGTTAGTTTGTCTTAAAAATTTTATTTATGCAAAAGATATAAATAAAAGTCCAAAGATTATCAAAAAATCCATTTTTACTTACAGTAGAATGAAAATAAAATTTGTTTAATTTGAAAATTGTCATTTCAACTTCAGAACTTTTGGAGCCTCTACGCTTTGCAGATGCCTGATGCAAGGATCAAGACAATAAGTTTTAATTTATAGTTTTATGGTAAGTTTTAATAGAAATTACGCGAAAAGATTTAAAACTAATATAATATTTACATATTCTAGCAAAGAAATCGTAATGGAAATGGTGGTGGCGTCTGTGTTGCAGAAAAAACATTAAACTGCCTATTATTAACCGCAAATCTATTAATGTTGGTGGCTGCCGTGGTCAAAATCCCAATGATCCAAATGCTTCTGCAACAGTGGGCTGCTGGTTAAGCAGAAGCAGGTTTCTTGGGGGATGAAGCACCAACAACATACTAAAGGGAAGGTAAATATTTTACTTACTTTAAAACAACAATAAAATACACAAAAATTAATATGTTCTCTTTTATTTAAAAAAAAAAAAACTTATTTTCCCTACAAGAACAGTGACCATCATTTAATCCATCAAATGACAATCACTGACGATGGACATATCCACCACTGCGTAGAACAAAGTTTCTATCACATTCTTAAATGGAAAATGAAAGACTTGATGTAAACATTTGTATACGTGTGATGTCTGTAGCCCCAGCAAGAAATGAGTGAGGGAAACTTATTCATCACAATTGTCTACTAAAACATTTGCAATAATTTTATACTGAAACACTGGTAACGCTGTTTGCTATGGATCAATGATCAAATGATGGTCACTGTTCTTGTAGGGGCGTTACCAGTGACTTTTTTACAAACAAAACAAAGCAATTTCGACGATATTAGTAGAAAAAAGAGTTAGTATTCTCCTCCGCAGAGGATCCTAAGGAATACACCCTGTTTGTGTACGTTTGCTACAATTTTGCAAAACAGCTTGGAAATTATTAAGCCCAAAATATTTAAATCATTTGCCATGAAGCAAAAACAAAATATAGTAATTAAATACATTTTTCTAATCGCAAATTAATGTCTTTAAAAATATGTTTGAATGTACTTACGTTGCTTACGCTTTTTGACACGACGCTTAATTTTTGATTTGCTGCCATTGAAAATCCTGTTCAGTGTAACGCCAAAATACAAAAAACAACTGAACACTCTAAACGAGTATATATGAACCCTGAATTTGAAGTGTTTTGCAACGAGTTTAAATCAAAAACACGTCAGTTTCAAGTGTTTTGCAAGACAAGTTAATGTATGGGAAAACATCTCAAAAGCAACTTGTTTTGCACTTAAAAACTTGTTTAAACGCATAAGTGTGAACGCTATATAACAGATAATAATACTTTGCACGCACGTACAGACTAATGTAATGCGTAAAAAAATAAACACTTATAGGTTGGTTGTGTACTACCATGTATAACATATTAAATGCGATATTGGTTATATTTAACAAAATTCCATTTTTGTCGTCATATTTCGGTTATTTCTCCCAATGTGCCCTTTAGAAAAAAATGAATATTATTATTTTTTTAATAATTTCACAGAACTTACATGCGGTGAGGAAAAATACGTATAGAATCCACTATGGCTGTGATTTCGCGGATAAGGGGCAGTAAAGGGATAAAATCGAGCTTAATAATAAATTTTTACACACTTTTTTGTTCTATGGAAGTTTTAAATATATTTCTACGACACATGATATTTCTTTTAGCAAACTTTTGTTCAGAGTTGCATGGAACGTACTTTTTCCCTATACGTGTGAGCACGTGTTTTTTTTTTTAGAGAGTATGCGTACAACGTGCTCTATATAAACAAATTATGACAAAAAATTTATATTATTTAATATTAATTTTCACGGTAATTTGTTAATGTTTTTTAAATAAAAAATTTAATTAGATGCCGCTAAAGTGGCAAACTAAAATTTTACGGTTGTCACTTTAATGATTTAAGTAATATATACAGTGGATGTACTGTAAAAACTCGTACATCAAATGAAAAAAAATGTTTTATATAATATATTTGAAACTAAATATCTTATTAACACAAATATTTTGATTTTTTTAGAGACCTAAGTGTTATATCTGTGCCTAAATACTGCAGTAAATGACGAAATGAAAGCTTAGAATTGTCTTCCTTTATTAAGATAACAACCTTCATTCAAAAAAGTGGCAACTTTGGACGCCAAAGCCAAACTCGTGCAGTT
Source organism: Cistogaster globosa (assembly GCA_937654795.1). Lineage (NCBI taxonomy): Eukaryota > Metazoa > Arthropoda > Insecta > Diptera > Tachinidae > Cistogaster > Cistogaster globosa. Next base: position 39,757,944 of record OW569407.1, read on the forward strand.
TAAATTTATTACACAACACTGGTATGCTTTGCATCTAACGTCAAATTATTTCGCGAAAACCGTTTAAAAGTCTATGAGTTTTGAATTACTTTTCAAATTTTATAATATTATTCACTTAATTGTGTTTTTTGGATCATAAAAAAATAATGGGAAGACAGAGAGGACAAACAGGTGTTGAAATTAAAAAACTTATACAGCATTATAAAAATAAGAAATCAATTCGAGAAATATGAGAAATTATAGGTCGAAGCCGATCAACGGTACAATAAAATAAGCCGAAAGTTGCGAATAATAAAATCTTATCTGATAGTGAAGAGCAATATATTCTACTATAAGTAAAAACATCAATTTTTAAGTGCACCGAAGCTAGCAGAAATCGCGAAAAAAATTGGGAAAGAAATGTTGCGCACAAACTATCAGAAATATTTTAACAAAGCTGAATTTAATGACAGAAGAGAAAGACAAAAGCCTCTTATAAACAAACGAAACCAAAAAAGACCGCAATTTGCCAAAGAGCATCAATCTAAACATTTTTCGTTTTGGGAGAATGTGCTATTCACAGACGAAAGAAAGTTTCACTTGTTTAGATCAGATGGCAGGCGCTATATGTGGAGAAAGCGAAATGAAGAGTTGCTTGCTAAAAATATGAAACCCACAGTAAAGCACGGTGTTGGGTCGGTAATGGTTTGTTGCGGCCGTAGGAGCCAATGAGGTTTCCGACTAGCTCTTTGAGGACGGTAACCGTTGTGGCAGATGTTTTAACACTGGACTGCCCTTTCAACCTTGTCACAAAAATTCTTATCCACATTCAACTTCCTTTTCTGAACCCGTATCCTCTCAGATTCCTCTTTCCTTAACTCACCTTCATGCCATTTTTTCCTTCAAATTAGGCCAAAAACATAATTATTTCAATTTCACATATTTACCTACAAATTTTATTTAAACACGAAAACTTAATCCTATACAGATTTGAAAATACGAATTTACTATTAAAATTCAAATTATCATATATTTAACAAATTTGTATATTTTCTCTTTCACAGCGAAATATATATACAGGTATTATCTATTATCAACATTAAACTATCTCTAATATCGCTAATATGTCTTTCTTTCTCTTTTTAGAACTCCGATCAACTAATTACTGACTTCAATCTTGATTTCTTTACTCTCTAAAGGCCCAACTATAATGTGCATAAGCTAGCTTGAGCTTATGTCAAAAATCCAACGAAAAACCTGTCACATGCTTAGGTAATTCTTTTAAGAATTTTATGTGGCTACAATGTACTTACATAAATTTTAAAACTAATTTTCCACAGTTGCACATTTATGTTTAAATCGTACTTTCATAAAAATATTTATTTTTTTTAATAAATAAAATTTGTAAAGAAAAAGGCATCGAAATAATATATTATATACATTTAATAACATTGATCTAAATAAATGTATTTTCTTTTACTACTTTTCAATAAAATTCGATAAAAAATCGGATGTTTTTTTTTTGCTTATTCATTTTTGGCCAAAAGTACCAAAATATGCAACGGTTCGCATGATTTAATTTGAAAGCAATTAAAAAATAAATTTTAAAGTGAATTTTTATAATAAAACGCGTCCTTTTTTTTCGTATAAACACTTTTTCTACAATTTCTATTATATTAAAAAAAATTCTTTTTCACTGTTGCTCTCCATTGCGAGTTTTTCTTTACCAATTTATGTATGTATACACCAAGCGCAATCAGCTGTTTCTGTACGGAATATGCGATCAGTTTCGTACATTGCATAAGCAAATGACATTTGACGAAACTTGACGAAAATTTCTCTCAAGTACGTTATAGTTTACCACATTTGATTTATATGTATTTGCACAGTTGTATAAGTTGGCATAAGCTAGTATATGCACATTATAGTTGGGCCTTAAGTCCTACCCTGAAGGAGCTCCCTAAGGATACAAGTTTTTTCCTGCAATATTCCACAGGAATTTTACACTAAAAAAACTAATTGATAAGAGCTATGATTTGTATATATTTTTCTTTTTTTGTAATTAAACAAACTAAACGATTTGTATTTCGTTTCTAACTTTTTGTATGGATAAAATTACAACAACAAAAATAAGTATGCCCCCCAATGGGCTATAGCAAACAATAAACAAAATCCTAATTATATTTGGCTGCTTTTAGGCGTTCTAATAAAAAGGTACTACTACAAAATAAATAACTTAAAGTACCTTATACTGTAGATATTCGTATGATTATAAATTTTTTAATATTGGATATTTTTTTAATAATTAAATATTCAACACAAGATAAATTTATAGTCTGATTTTTTTAAATTAAATTTGTTTACTGCTTACTTTAATATAATTGTTTTCTTTTTAAAACTTTTCTTTAAACAATTAACTGTTTTTTAGGTATTTAATTTCTTTTTTTTTTACCAATTTAGAGACTAATTTTAAAATCCTTAATTCCTTTGGATATCACGTATCTCTTCGCACGGATATAAATATATTTTATTTTTGCCTTAAAACTTTAAGTTTTTTGGGCGTTCGATTTTATATACATATGTATGCACTCTAAGTGCCCAATTGGTTTTGAAACCAATTACAAGAAATATTACTTTTGTGAAGATCTTTTATTATGGGTGGCCACTACAATCTTTCTTTCCCGAGAAAAGTTTTAAGTTGGCTTATGCTCTAACTAGGTGTGGATGAGGTTTCCGACTCTGCAATGTCTGTGATGAAGAGACTGTGTGGATAGTAGGTCTATATTTAGAATGTCAGGAACATATTGTAATCCCCTGTACTATTAAGAAAATGAAAAACTTACCGGTTTAGATGCACAAATCGCCCGGCTAAATTTTGGTAGTAGCACGAGACTCTTTCAGGGTGTGATAGTTCCCCACGTTGGGCACAGATGAATGCATTTGATAACAGATCATATTCCGCAAACCGTCTCCTACTGCGTACATTTGAAGGACCCGGAGTCTTGTTGCGGGTGGGAAAAATTTATAGTTCTAGTTTTTGCAAACACATTTTTGGCAATAGTTTTTATTGTAATTTTTTTTTTTTTTACTTTACCTATCTTTTGATTTGTGTTTAAACATACATAATTGTTTAATAAAGCTCAAAATGAGGCTTATTAAGTTTTGTAAATAAATCTGTTCCAATGGTGCATTTGCTTCTCATCCCATTTGATTTGTTTTTTTTTTTTGTGTTTCAATATTTCTGCTTTTGTTTCGTTAATTTTTTTTAATAACATGCGATATTTATTTTCATGGAAGGTGATTTGTGCGTTTAGCAGTATTTGTTTTCTTTCAGTTGTCTTTCCTTATTTCTTTTGTTGTCTTGTAACTGCGTTTTCTAAAAATTAAATAGAAAAATCTTAAATAATTATTAAATTTATTATTTAAAACTACTTTGTACTTACCGTGCGTGTTTTCTTTTTCATTTTGTCTGCTGTCACTTTTTGTTTTTTTATGTACGCATGTGTGTGTATTTTTTTTTTTTTTTTTTTTTTGTCTTATACACATAATACCCTTCAGGAGATTGAAAGTTAATTGTCTTAAAGCTACTAGTACAATTACTAGAACAAAAGGTACTAGTGCAAACGGGGTTAAAGTTTTTATATAAAAATACTAGTGCTTATGAGTACTAGTACTAGATGTAGTACAAGGGAACTACTTGTGGACTGATAGAATTTTTGTGTAACAAAACAAAAATTTGCGTGTTTGTATTTTGATACTGCATCTTAAATTTGATTTGAAATCGATGATTTATACCATCTTTATTATAAAAAATATGTTTAAATGCAAAATACTAATTTTCATTTGCATTGCTTTGATTTTTTAAGTGCTGCCATACATTAAAGACCACGATGACCGGCTAAATAATAAAAACAATGTGTGGCAACCATGCATAAAGAAGAAACATATTTTGGTGTTTTCCCTTTTATTTTAGTGTGTTTTTTTATTGAAGTCGCTTGTGCGTAAAAAAGCTTGGTTTTCAAAATTTATTAAAAGGTATTTGTAAAACATTAAAACATAAAATGAGTACATCTAAAAGATATTTTAAAAGCAAATTAAAAAAACGAATAATTGAATATAAAAGTGAAAAGTTAAAGTTGAAATATTATCCAAAAGGTAGGTTTTTAATTCCTTAAATTGATTCAAATGTTATACTAACCGTTGTTATGCTCTACATTTTTATTTTTGGCTGACAAAAAATGCATTCATTGTGAAGAGCTCTCAGTAAAATTTCAAAGTCTACAAGGTTATCTTATTAAGAAAAGTTTTCTTTTGCAGTTATTTCAATATATGTACCACTTTTTTTAGATACCATTGACCGGCAAAACAACAGCATAATCGAAATTTTAGCGGAACATAAAGTGCTTCTTTCAAAAATAGTTTCCCAAAATACCGTTTTAGACGACATCATGCAAATCTTTCCTATCAAATCAGAAGATAAATTAAGTGAGCTAAATGTTTTGATCCAGTCGCAGGCAGATCCCTATGTAAGAACATCTGTTTAATTAAAAAAATAGATATATTATTAATGTTTTCTTTTTCGCAGTTATGACGAATGAAATCATTGTTAAAAGGCAATGTTGGGCGATACCTGAATGAAATTTTGGGACACGACATAATTCAAGATTTTAACGCTGATAATAAGCATGGCAAAAAGAGTCTTAACAAATTTGAAAGCTTTTATTCTGCTTTGATAGGTAAATTAGTTAATAATTAACAATTTTCTTAACCGTTAAAAATTTAATTACATTTTATATATCATAATTTAGATGCTATTGCTGCATTTTCTGAAGAGCAAAAAAAAGAATATATAAATCCAATCGTTTGGAAAAGTCAAAGAAGGAAAACAATGTGGAAACTGACACTTAAAAATCGACTTAAATACAAATTTAGTGATATTATTTATATTTTGCTTGTTTATCATAAGGTCTAGCCAGCCTTGAAAAAATGGGCCTTTACCTTACATTTTAATATTACTACAAATGTTACTTTCTTAGGTTTATAAAACTGATGATATTTTTTATGTTAACTGAAATACCTGAAAAATGTGTGCAAAATATTTAATTTTTAAGTTATTTCCTTTTGTATTATAAGTATTTTAATAAATAAAACCAAACAAAAAAACTAATTTGGCTTAATAGTACTTTTCACTAGAGGAACAAGAGAGTAAATTGATGTATTATGGGAAATTTTTCTATGCAAAAAAACTAGTAACAAACTGGTTCCAAAGCACCCAATTGGGTCCATGTGTACTAGTACACGCCTAGAATCAATTGTTCTAGTAATTTTCCAAGCACACTCAATGCTAATTTGAGCATTAAGATGATATAGAAAAGTTTACAGTTGAGAACTAGTACTGGTGATTTTTGTACTAGTTTAGTACTAGTTAGGTACTGGTACTACCTCCGGCAGGGTACAATTGCCAGTACTGTGTAGTAGACTTAAAGCCGGGGCACATAGAACAACTCCAAAACGGTTTCGCGCGAACATATCCCACTACCCATAATCGATAGAGAATAAAAATGCTAATAAAGCGTGGCATAACTTACTTTCTAAAAAATTATTAACCAGCAAACTTTCAAAAATTACGAAAAAACGTTAGAATATATAAAATTAGTATTTCGTTCATTACTCCAAAACGGTTTCGCGCGCACATATCCCACTACCCAGAACCAATAGGGGATATAAATGCGAATAAAACGTGGTATAAGTTATTTTCTAAAAACTTTCTGAAAAAAGCTATTAAGCAGCAAATTTTTATAATTTACGTAAAATCGTCAGAATATATGAAATTAGTATTTCGTTCATTACTCCGAAACAGTTTCGCGCGCACATATCCCACTACCCTGAGTCGATGGGGGATTAAAATTAAGTTAATTAAGTAAAATCGGCAGAATGTATAATTCATAACAGTATAACTTATGAATGCAAGCAATTCAAAAAATGATTTTTACAACTTTTAAAGCATTCTTCTCCCTCTATCGATTGCATAGAGAGTAAATAAATAAGGTGTAGCTCATTTATTACAAAAATGTCAAAAGTTACAACCGGAGAAATTGATTATATAGCCTTGTGGCTTTTTAATTCAGCTTTTTATAAAAAATTCTTAAAAATCTACGAATTTTAATCACATTTAAAAGCACTCTTTTTTGCCAAAGTTTACATTTGTTCAAGCGTGTTTTTACTTCTTTTCTGTATACGTGTGAACAAATTATGAGTAATGCTTTTTAGATTAAACTATTGAATTTAGAGCGTCTAAGGTGTTAAAATCAAATTTAAAGGTTGTCACTTTAATCATTTTAGTAATATATAAACTATATGGAAGACAAATTACTACTAACTTAAAACCTTTTAATACACTTTTTTGCTAATAACTCCAAAACTATTCCACGCGAACACATCCTTTTACCCGCATTCGATTGAGGACAAAAGTAGAAATCAAACGTGAAGAACTTGTTTTCTGAAAAACTTTTTGAAATAATTCAGAGAGCAACAAACTTTCGAAAACTACTTAATATTTTAAACTAGTTTTTTACTCATTGCTCCAAAACGGTTTTGAGCGCACATTTCCCACTACCCAGAATTGTTAAAAGGAAAATATGCGAATAAAATGTGGTATAAGATATATTCTAAAAAACTTAAAAAAAAGTTATTAAACAACAAACCTTAAAAAATTGGAAATATATTTAATTAGTTTTTCATACATTTTTTACATTCAAACAAAATACATGTTTACCAAATTGTTGTTTGTTTAAATGTACGTGTTAATAAAAATGTTGATGCAGTGAAATTAAAAATAAACAAAAGTAAATAAGAATTATTGATTTCCATATAAAATAGCCGAAGGTATTCTTAATTTGAAATATAGAAGATGCCTTCAATTATTTATTGTTTGTTTGATTTAATCATTTAAAACTATAACTGAACTGAGTTTAATTCAAGACGCAATATGTCTTCCGTAGAAGAATACTAGATTGTTCTGTAGTGCAAAGGCTTGGGTGCACACAATAGAACAAAAATATGCTTTTTCAAGTTTTACATTAATCAATTTTTGTTTCTGCAAGTTTTCTATTTTATTATTTAAAATTGCATTCGTTTTAACATTATAGCCCATTCAGGCTGACACGAAATTAAGTCATTTCGTGATTTCGGCCGAAATCAACTTAAAATTACGTAATTTCGCATACATTTTACCATTGCCCAAATTATCTCATTTTACTTAATTTCAACGAAATTAACTTGAAATTACGATAGACAACGCTGTTTTTGTGTAAAATACTACTTTGTGTGCAACCATGAACATATATACAACTCTCAAAGTCCGTTTCGATGAAATAAAATTTAAAATGTCAAACGGAACAATTTTTATTATATTTGCGTATTTTTCAATTTAATAAAAACTAAACGCTTTACAATGGCAAAGTAAGTGTACAAATTATGTAAAAAGTTTAAAATGAAAAATGTTTTTTCCAGGAGAAATTATAAAAAACGTTCAAACTGGACTGATGCCTCTGAAAGCAGTCTTGTGCAATTGTGGGAAGAGAACATTGATAGATTGCGAGGCAACCGTAAAAACTCCCATATATTTGAAGAAATGTCCGCAAGTATGAAGGATTTTGGGTACGATTTTACCTCAAAGGAAATTAGTATTAAAATACACAACTTGACCAGTAAATACAGGTATTTTTTAATTTATTTGATACGTTCTTTATCTTAAAAAACAAACTCAAATTTAGAATGGAAAAGAAAATAATTGGTCCCTCGGGAGGTAGTCCGTCCACATGGCCACTTTATAATAGGGTTCACTCAATAATTGGTCACCAACAAAGTTGAAGAGCTTATGGAAGATAATTTAGGTAAGTATTATTAATTGGCATAGTGTAAGATTGAAAAAATATATTAAATTAGAATTTTTTAAAAGGATAGCTAACAAAATCAATTTTTATTATTTTGTATAATAACATTTTTTAGATATCGATGCAAACTTAAGCATAGTAATACTAGATGACTCCGATGCCGAAATTTTTCTTACTGGTGATTGCAATGAAAAAAGCTTTTGTTGCAGAATTACTGAAGAGTGAAAGAAGAAAATCGTAAGGGAAAAAAAAGATCTTTTCAGCAGGAAATATTACGCGAAATAAAAGAAAGCAAAGAACTTATGAAGCAGGACATCGAAGACAGATGTGCACTTGATGCGAAAATGCTTAAATTGCAGGAGGAATTAGTACAGCTGGAAAGAGAAAAAATTGAAATAATGAAAAAAATGATCGGATGAAATCGGCAATAACATACTCCAAAGCTTGTTTTATTAATTTTTTATTATTCTGCGAAGAACTTTATTTTTATTTACTTTATTAATATGTTTTTATGTATATATGTAGTTCTTATAAAAACCTTCATTTCATTTAATAAATATGTATATATAGTATTAGTTAAAAATTACTTAAAATGTTTTTTTATTTAAGTGCTTTTGTTTAAAAGATACTCAGCTAAACAATCTCTTATAGTTTTTCCATAACAGTCATTATCATAGATTTCGTTGTCTGTAGGCTGAGGTCTTGTGTTTTCAAAATTTTTTTGTGCTTCCAACCATTGATCGTTAACTGTATCATTTTCTTCTATTAAAAAATTGTGTAGGATGCAACATGCTTTTATAATTTTGTTTGCATTTTGTATGTTATTATCAATGCCTTTACCAATTCTCCTGAATCTGGATTTCAGATGACCAAAAGCATTGTCTACAACTCTGCGACATTTTGAGAGATTATAATTGAAGTTTTTTTCGCTTTCTGACGCTGCAGTGTCAAAGGGATAAGGCTTTATTAAAAATTCGGATAGTCTAAACGCCGAATCTCCAATTAAAAATGGGCAAATATTTTGTCCATTTATTGGCCTTAAATATGGTCTTAAAATGCCTTCAGACAATTTTCGTTTTAAAGCAGATTTTTCAAAAAGTGAGGAGTCATTACATCGGCCTGGGCTGCCAACATTAATTTAAATAAATTTGTACCTGAAAAAATCTCATTTATGTATGTAAATAATATAGAAAGTTATAACACTTATTTTACCTGGCATCTACAACCGCCAGTAAGACAGTAGAGTACCACCCTTTATAATTGTAGTAGTCACATGCTTCCTCTTTGGGAGGGTGAACTTCTATATGGCAACCATCTGCGAATAAATTTATTTGTGAACATATTTTAATCTTTAATTTAACTACTCATATATACATTTTTGTGGATAATTACCTATAGCACCAAAGCATTGTGGAAATCCCAACTGTTCAAATCCGTCAATAGACCTGGTGATCATTGTGTTGGCAAACATGTTTGATGTCATATACTTTGAGTGCATCTTTCGCCAAGCTACATTACAAAAGTCAACTAATATAGAACATACAGTCGATTTTCCCACACCAAATAGTTGGCTGATGGTTAAATACTCGGACGACGATTTAAGTGCAAATAAAGCAATAGCAATACGTTTTGGCAGAGGTATGCATTTTTGGAAGTTGCTGTCTTCTTTTGCGATGTCTCCCAACTCTTCACAAAGACGCCTAAACGGTTTCCGCGTCATTCTAAAAGTCTCTTTAAACATTTCTTCAGTGAAAATAGGAACGTCTTTTTCCCAAAAGGAGCTCTCCCTAGGCTTATGGAAATAAAAATACACGTACATATGTATGTATGTGCATACATTGATATGTACAAAAATATATGTATAATAGCATTTATTGTGGATTATAAAAATTGCAAGAACTTACATATTTATAAAATGTTCTTCCGCTTTGAAGCGCCAGAAACAAATGAAACTGATTTAATACCGCGGAGTGGATTCTTTTTATTCTCACGTCTTTATCCAATTTTAGCCGTTGCAGTATTAGTTTATTTTTTAATATTTTGTTATTGACAGCTTCCAAGTTGATTAATAATAACTTGTTTTTCTTTTTTTCCATTTTGTACAAAATTTGTATGCAAAAGAATAAAATTATACAAATATAAATAAAAGCGAACAGCTGTTTCCGAAATTAACTCAATTGTCAAATAACCCAGTATGAACACTTTAGATTTCGTTCGCAATTTCAGTTTGAAAATACTTAATTTCGTGGCAGCCTGAACGGGCTATTATACAATTTTTCTTGCAGCAATTTTTACAGATGCACGCATGTATCTATACATGTCTTATAGCCAATTCAGGCTGACACGAAATTAAGTCATTTCGTGATTTCGGCCGAAATCAACTTGAAATTACGTAATTTCGCATACATTTTACCATTGCCCAAATTATCTCATTTTACTTAATTTCAACGAAATTAACTTGAAATTACGATAGACAACGCTGTTTTTGTGTAAAATACTACTTTGTGTGCAACCATGAACTTATTTACAGGAATACACGTATGTACATACATTGATATATACAAACATGTATGCATAATAACCATAATGATGGATTATAAAAACTGTAAGAACTTAAACATTTTTAATTTATTTTTTGATATTTTATTATTAATAGCTTCCAATTTAATTAATATCAAGTGTTTTCTTCTTTTTTTCCATTTTGTACAAAACTTGAATGCAAAAGAATAATATAGTTCTAACATAAAAACGAACAGCTGTTTCTGAAATTAACTCAAGTGTCAAATAACCCACTATAAACACTCTAGATTTCGTTCGTAATTTCAGTTTGAAATTACATAATTTCGTGGCAGCCTAAACGGGCTATTAGCTTGATGTTTAAAAACGAATGAGGGTACAAAACGATATGCTAGACTGCAACTAATGTAAAAGTGGACTTAACAACAATCGCCATAGTATAGTAAACTGGATTTAAGCCGATAATAATAGCGGGGGCGGTAGTATGGCCGCCAACAATGGTCCTAATAAAGGGCGAGGAAATTACAACTTTAGCGGCAATGGTGGTGATGAGCAACGTAAAGTAGTTTTGCCCAAAATCTTACCAAAATAGCTTGATTTATTTTAGAAGTAACTTAGACCTTTAATAAAAGTATTTGTATGTTTTGTCTCGTTTTTTCTAGCACCAAAATTCCCACATTTCACATTATCCGAGAAGTTTTTAATAGTACCAATGCTCATCAACGTTTTAAAGCAGAACTTGATAAGGTCCTCGAGGCTTAAGTTGATTACATAATTATAAAGCAACCAGGAGATGAAACGGGCCGTTCGATAATAGTTGGGAATTGTTTGCATAAAACAGATCTTGTGTCTGGAATGGCATCATTTTCGTCAAGTCTTGTAGCACTTTCGAACAGTCTTAGCAGGCTCCAAGCTGTATATGAATCATCTATTTGTGAATTAATTCGCGAATCATTCATGCACTGAAATAACAATTTTTTAATTAATTCTTTTCACACAAAAAAAAAAAAAAACATGAATTGAATGAAACTTGAATCAATTCTAATGAAAAAATAAATTGCAAATCGTTAGAGTGAATTTATAAAATGAATGCAAATCGTTTTTAATTCAAATGAATTTATAAAATAAATTGCAATTCATTTCCAATTCATTTGAATTGAATTAACTTTTATATAATTCAAATAAATTATAAAAGGCAATAAGCAATTCATTTTCAACTCACTTATTTAAATTTAAATTGATTTTGTAAGTAAATACACAGTTAGAATCTCCATATTTTCTTTGAGCTTTGATCATTGAATATTTTTAGTTTAGTTGGAAAATTTTTCATTATACTCCTAGTTAGCTCTTGAATTCGATTGACTGCAACTCACTTTTGAATTGATTCGGTTTTATTGCAATTCCTTGCTTTAACTCAGATGAATGAATACAAAATCAATTCAAATGAATTGCATTTCACTTTGGAAAATTTATTTGAATTGGAAACGAATTGCAATTCTTTTAACAATTTAATTTAAATTGGAAAATAATTGAAATTTATTTCTACCTAATTCGTTTGAAAGAATTCAAATTTAATTCTTTTTTGTTGTGAAAAGATTCAATTCAAGATTTAGTTAATTCGCAAAGAATTAAAATCAAAGAAGAATGATTCATTTACGGATCTATTCCAGAAAGTTTTCTAGAAAATAATAAGGTCCACGTTTGATTTGTCCTCTATCGACTGTGTGTACTGCGATATGTGCCCACGAAATGATTTTTATAATTTTCCAAAGTTACCAATAATGTTTTCCAAGAAGTCTTTTTTTAGTTTTTTTGTCCTCTATTACTCGTAACTATGGGTAGTGCGATAATTGCGCGCGAAATTGTTTTCGAGTAACGAATGAAAAACTAATTTTATATATTTTACGATTTTTTTCTAATTTTGCTAATTTAGTTTCCCTTTAACTTTTTCAAGAAAATTTTTAGAAAACAATTGGGGCCACGTTTGATTAGTTAATTTTTATATACGGCTCTTAGTTCAGATTTTATAACTAAAAAGCCATTTCACTTGATGACTAAATGTCTTAGCTGTAGCTCATTCATTTCTAAAATGGCGAAAAATCTGATCCTTACTTTGACAACTATCAACTGCTTCTTCTTCTTCTTCTTTGTTTCCTTTTAACTCGTGCGGGTTTTCAATTGTTATTTGTGATTTTAATAAAACAATTTTGGTGGCAAACAAAAAAGTATAAATTTAATTAAATTAACAAGTGAATAAAATACTAATTAAATTTAAAAGTGAATAAAAATAGAGATCAAACTTTGATTTAATATCTATCAGCAACGTACTCATTGGGCCAACCTCATCTGTCAATACTTTGACTTTAGTTGAATACGTCAACGCTTAACGCATTACGCGGTTCTACAACAAATACATTTGTAAAAACCACAGATAACTAACTAGTGTGGCCAGATTCCAGTTATAGTTAGAGAGGGATAGTAATAGAATTATGATTTTTATATTATTACCTCTTTCTGTAGTGCGATTCACTATGCTTTTTAAACCACAATTGTTTCGTTTAAAAATGTTAACCACAAAATTAACCATTTTGCTATTCACTAACACTTTAAACGATATCTATTGGTGTTTAAAGCAAGTTGCTTCAGTCAGCTGTTATTTTTAGCAAAACAAATTGTGGTTTATTAACAGCAGCATTTTTTGTGTGGTTATAGCTGGAATTTAGTTATATGTGTTTTTTGAAATAATAATGTTGGGTTTACGCTGTGGCCTAAGTATAAAACACCGAGTATATTATAAAACAATTTACGTTTCAACAAATGAAATGTAGCAAAGCTGAAGAGAATCCACTGCAGGCTGCAACTTCAACAAAGCAAGCGATCATTTTGGAAAATAAATTATCAACTGAAGAAGTTATAAAGCCAGAAATAATTCCCAACGAAACATCAATTATATTGTTTCTTGGCCAAGGAACACAATATGTTGGAATAACCTGTAGACTTATGCGTTTCCTTGAAGCTAGAATAATATTTGAAATAGCCAATGCTGTCAAATTAAAATTATGCTTTATATGCTCAACCTACTGTAGTGGTATCTTCTTTGCCCTACCGTTTGGTAAAGGTCTTAAACTGGTGCAAATTCGAGCCAGTGCAATTGGGTTGTGATAAAGCATTTGGTACTATAGCCGGAGCATATAAAGCTCCGGATGTAGAAATTGGTGATGCATGCGCAAAGGCAATACTTTACAATGTATCCACATTGTAAAGTTATTGCCGGCAACGTTGAAACTATTGAATTTTTAGAAAAGAATGAAAGATTTAAAAAAAGTGGCGCATTAAAATTTTGTCTAGCTGCTGCAAGCATGGCACTTGTTTTCCTTGTGCCCGGGGGTTCATAAAGCAACATGCTAGGCAAATTTGCACATTTACGCAAAACAGTGACCAATTTACCTTGTTCTGAAACTGGAATTTTTTCGCTTGAATTATTCCTTGTCGCAAGTCTTGTAAGTGTGCCTGTTCCAATATTCGTAATACTTTTAAGCGTTCCAGCGTCAAGTCTTCAAATTCTTGAATTTGTATGCTCTCCAGGGCTGATATTCTATACGCGGCCTAGGTTTTCTTATAAAAATCAATTCTTTTGTTAACAAAAAAGTATTTAAACACTTGATTGTTGAACTTGTTTATATTATTTATTTGAAAACATATCTCTGCAATAGGTATGAGTAGCGGTTTCTTCTAACACATTGCTTTTAGTGTTTTTGAATATATGTTTATTCGCTTAGACGAAAGCTGGAAGAAAATATGATAACACACTTTTTAAAACGTCATAAGTGAGTAATCTTGCTAGTTATCTGTAGTAAAAACCACATGGCATTTTATTGTTGCTTTGTGAGTGGAAATGTCAAAAATGGAAAGAAATAAACGAAAATTGCTCTAAAAACATATGCTTGTTGTTGGTGTTTTTAAAATTTGTTAAAAATACTAAAATATAAACAACTTTTGAAATGTGCACCTACAAATCAGCTGGGCGGACAACACTACCTAGTAGAATAAATGTACCTTTTATAAATTGTTTCTTTTTGTAGCTGTGCGGCCACCTTATGTTTAATTCGCCTTGATAACTCTATTCTCTTCCAACACTCTTTAATCGCTTATTAACATTCGGTCGTTTTCATTCTGATTTGTGAAACAAATTAAAAGGGAAAAAATAAACTATAAAATGTGTTGTAAATAAATTATATGCAATAAGTTAAATAATTAAACTTATATTAAAACAGTTGTAATAAATGATTGCATGAAAATAACAAAAATATTTTTGTGTACGAGTTGCTTAACTCATACATATGTACGTGCTTAAGGGCTAACGCCCCCAATGTTGCTGCCGCTAACAATGAAGATGTTAGTTACCGTATTTCAGATAAAGGATCACATAATAATTAAATTTGATAAATATATATATATGTATGTATATATATTGTGGAAATGCACAAGAGAAACATTCGCTTTAAAGAATATGAAATTGATAAAAATGTACAACATTTGGAATACTTACAAATAACGAAACTTTTACATGTCTCTATTGTTAGAAAATATTACGGATTTTAAAGACACAAAAAGCAAAACTTTAAATTATTGTAACCAGCACAATGTTTAGGAAACAAAATGTCTCAAAGTTGTTTAAACTGTAAAAAAAATTTTCAAAAAAGATTGTAATCATCTGCTGCATTTTTTTTAGCAGTGACAGTAATTTGTTAACCTCTCAACGTCGTGTTAATGTACACTCCTCCCACCACAATAGCCTACTCTTCACCATCGCCATGTTACGGCTATACTTCTAAAAGTATCATGGGACTGATAACTTTGATTAATCCTTCATCAATTAGAATTCTACATTCCAACATTTTTAGTACTCATTCATTTATAAAAACTAATTTCAAAACAAAGTTTTTGTACTAGTGAGAACTATTGAAGCAGATTGGAAATATAAATTAAAACCAAACAAATAGTGTAAACAAGCAATGCAAGCTAAAAAACGCTACATACTTGTATTTGTATCCTGCGCATTTCTTGCGTACTGTTATTTCGGTGGCTATCGGCTGAAAAATGCACCAAATCGACGTCGTGGTAAATCATCTTTCACTGAAGGTGACTTTGAAAGTATTGACCATTTGTCCAGTTACATTTCAAATATAGGAACTACTGACTATTTGCAATCTATAAGCTCCGAAGCGGCGAAAGAAATCAAGAAATTACATTTAGTTGAAAGTTTTGATGCTCCCGGTGACCATTTGTCCACTAATAGGATAATTTCAACATTGACTTCATCAGCGGCATATTCTTGCCGCATGGAGACATGTTTCGATTTTAATAAATGCTACAACGAATTTCTCATTTATGTCTACCCACCGGAACCCCTAAATTCGCTGGGCGCGGCTCCGCCAATATCACCCAATTATCAAAAGATTCTAACTGCCATTCAAGAATCACGTTATTATACGCCAGATCCAGAACGGGCTTGTCTATTTGTTTTAGGGATAGACACGTTAGATCGCGATTCGTTATCAGAGGATTACGTGCGTAATGTACCGTCTCGTTTAGCTCGCTTACAACATTGGAACAATGGTCGCAACCATGTCATTTTTAATTTGTACTCCGGAACTTGGCCTGACTACGTCGAACATTCGCTTGGAATTTATACAGGTGAAGCTATTTTAGCGAAAGCAAGTATGAGCGTGCAACATATGCGGCCAGGGTTCGACATAAGCATTCCATTGTTTCATAAGCAATTTCCTTTGCGAGCGGGTTCGACAGGTTTGGCTTCATCGATGCATTTTCCTTCAGTCAAGAAATATCTTTTGGCATTTAAAGGCAAAAGGTAAGTGAAAAACAGAGCCATATAGGCATTTTTTGTTACAAAATAAAAAAAGCTTTTTTTTTTGCAAATAGGTATATATTATTATTATTATTATTATTCTTATTATAATTGTTATTATTACTATTATTTTTTATTTATTTATTTATTTGATTATCGATATTATACAATGACCTAGCCTTAAGGCCTTAAGCGGTCTTACAATACTACTATGTAAATAACATTTAAAAAAATTATATTAAAAACACACAAAAAAAAAATCATTACAAAATAAGTAACATATTGAAGTAAGAAAAAGAAATATATATGATAATGGTTATTCGAACCCAAAAAATAAAGCCATGAAACCAAATCCGAGCCAAGGGGCAAAAAACATAAAAAGAAAACATACAAGAATTAATCTTTTCGCATTTAATTCAGGTGTTAGGAAAAAAAGCAATAAGTCTTTGTTTATAAGTGCCAACAGAGCAATTAAAAAATCTTAAGAAAGCCGGCAAGCTGTTAAAATTCTTTGCCACTCTGACGTGGAATGAGCGCTCCAGTAAGGAAGTAAACATCGGTTTAATCAGCTGCCTATTTCTCTGTGACCTACCAAACTTAAATAATTCAACTAAATACAATGGAGTATTAAGCTTAAATGTTTAATAAATGTGTATTAGATTTCTAAATGTAAAAAAAATCAGCAAGAGACATACCCAAAAACTTCAGAATATAAGATGAGACATGTTGACACACTCTTAGTACATTTTTTTTTTTAATTTGATTGTAATAGTAGTATTTATTATACTTTTAATTGAACTTTATAACATAATATTTAACAATTTTATAAATTTTCATGAATTGTATTATTTCCATCATTTCTAACAAATTTTGAGATTTTTCTTTTAAAAATGTTAATATTTCTTTGCGTTTCGATATAATTAGGCAGCATATGATATAGTTTTAGTCCCTTGAAGAAAAGCGATCTTTGCATTGCTGTCGTTGTCATGTGTGTGAATATAAATACGTATTTGAATAGCAGAGACACAAACCATTTTTTAACATTGCCGTTTTTACAGTTAACAGTGTTCTGTTAGCCACTTAACAGTTGTCATGTTTTTGGCTTTATTGAGGAGGATAATTCTAAAAAAAACAAAAACACAAGTCCGAATAAATATAATTTACGGAAATGTTGATTCAAGGGATATATTACGGAACTATAAAAGTTTGATATCTAAGAATGTTTTTGGAAAAGCATTAAATTGAGTTAAAATAAAACACTCATTTTGCATCATTTCTTGCTTAGATAAATGACCATTTTGGATAAATATAGAATAGCACACATACTACACTACATACACATGTTAGTCTGAAGGGTCCTTAAAAAGACCCTATCAGTCCAATATCTGAAATAATTTTGGGATATTAGAAAATAAACTTTGAAAAAATGCCATTTCAGTGAAATTTCTAGAGAAGATAAATGACCATTTTGGATAAATATGAAGAAGCACAACTCTTTTGAGCAATATCAATTTTTCTAAATCTATCTTCATACCGTTCTGCAATTGCTTCTAACAACTGCCTTATTTCATTTTCGATTTTTTTAAGTACTGCTCTAAATTCATTTTTCTGCCAAGTTTTGTTTATTTCTATCGACATCATCCCGTTGAAAAAATTTTTCGTTCACTTCTCAATCATGTTTGAGGATGTACATTTTTAATTGATTTGCTTTTCACGCAACTGCGGCGTATACAATAACAAAGTGTCCTTATTTGTTAGTGAAAAATGTATGTTAGTAAACAAATTTTACTTTTTAGTTATCATAGTTTACTATTTCGGATTCATTTAGAACTTTTAAAAGTTTTCTATATAAGTTATTTTAAAAGAAAAAACAAATCCTTAATTGTTTTATTAACATTTATTTATTTGTTTGGTCTAAAAGGAAAAAGGCACATACACATTAATATGTTTGTATAAAAAATATATATAGAAATGTATCGTTAACTTTATATAATAATGTCTTTTTGTTATTAATTTTTATTTTTAATTTTATAATAAACTTGTTTTTCATAATACGGATTTTCTTTGTTTTTCACCCTTACTTGTATCATGTGGGATTGTAGGCAGACAATTTTTTGATGCTCGTTTATCAACATGATATATAAAAAAATCGTAGAAATATCATTTAAGTTTCTAAGATATTCTGGTATAATTGTCGTCGGTGACTTCAATTGCATCATGTATGATGTATCCAAGTCCTATTAATTACGTTCAATGTGCTTGAAAAGAACAATGCAATATTGCCATTTTTAATTTTTATACTGTTGCGTTTTGGGTAGAAAATTATTGTAGTTACATTAAAATATGTTTTTTAAAGCTTTTTTTTGCATTAAAAAAATATAGTTTTTAATTATTGCATATGTATAGGTATGTACATAAATACATACATACATATGTTTCTGCAGATAGTATTTATATTTAAAATATTTCTAATCAAAAAGTTCTGAACCATATCGTCCTAACTTCCAATAGAAATTTCACATAACGATAATTAGACTGGATACTAGGGTAGTTTCATAAGTTACTTTTCAACTACTTTTGATTGACCGACGCATGAAAACTTACACATCTGTTCAGTTTATGTAATTTTTAGTAGTAATCTATCTTACAGTCTACGAGGTCAGACGTGTAAGGCCTTTTTGTAATTTTTATATATAAGCGATTCTTGCGAAACATGTGTTGTGTTTCCGTAACACTGAGAAATTACCACATTTTCAATAAATACGAGAACAGTTGCATAAGTTACTATAAAACTATTTGTATAAAAGTCTGGCCGGGGATAAACACATAACAGTATATATGAAGACAGGTATATGTACATACAATCTGAGCAAGTAACAATCTGAGTTCTAAAAAATATTGTTTAAAAATTAAAATCTTAGGAAATTTATTTAACAAAAGAAACATATTTTTTTTTAAATGATGGTATTTATAATTGATATTATTGGATAATAATGTTATTTGTATAAATTTATGTACATCCAAACATAAAATATAAAAATTAAATCTAAATTTTTATATATGTATGTTTATGTAAGTATAAAACTTTAAACTACTTAACTAACTACTTTAACTTCTTTTCTAAAAACTTTATTTTTACAATAAAAAAAAAATAAATAAAAATACAAAAAAGTTATTTAAAAACTTCATATTAAGACTTTATTTTATTTATTTTTAAAACCGCATTTTGTTATTAAAATATATACAAATATGCATGTATTAGGTTTAAAATTTACATATTCCAAATAATTTTTATATTTCCCTCATTGCAATGACGAAAGAATCACAACTGTGATTCGTGTCTTCTTTCTTGAAATAATAACAATGTTGACACTCAACCGTTATTTGGTTTGAAAAAAACAAATCAAGTAATGTTAAGATTCTCTTTAAAACAGTCAATGTTTTGATTCATTCAACATGTTTATATTTCTCATTTGATTCTTTTTGTTTCACATTTTAAGAAGAGAGTATTTGGTGTTGGCATAATGATTTAGTGTCAGTTGCAAAACGAATGCACTTACGCAGATCTATGTGTGTGAAGTTAAATTTTAAAATTTATAACCCTAGCCACATTCTGTTACGATAACAGAGCTCTGTTAATCACTTAACATAACCAATGTTAATATTAAAAATTTAATATAAGTTTCCGGACGATATTTAAATATAATTTAAAGTGGATAGAACAAAAAACTTTTTTAAAACACTTTTACCAGTGTCGTTATTTAGCCCCAATAGTCAAATATACTAACATATTGTTTTTTATGAAATTATGGAGGTTTTTCCAAAAACAACTTTTGAAATTTGAAAAAGGAGAAGACTTCTAGTAGTGTCTCCAATGGTCAAATATATTAACATTTTGTTTTTTTTTAAGAAATTACAGAGGTTTTTCCAAAAACACCACTTTTGAAATTCTAGTAGTGTCTTTATAACTCCAATGGTCAAATATATTAACATTTTTTTTTTAAGAAATTACAGAGGTTTTTCCAAAAACACCATAATAAAGAGAGCTAAAACGAAAGAAATTTGTGTTTTAACAGCAAACAACGAAAAAAAAAAGCGAAAATTTTTGCCAAAAAATTAAAAAAATATTTGAAAGATTCAATTTCAATAGAAATAAAAACTGATTTGTCAAGCTCTTTAAACACACATTTTAAGATTTGCCGAACAACCAGATTTAAATTCGGTGTTCATTTTAATCATGAGTTATGGAAAAAGTTTGCTACAAAAGGTGAGCGTTAATAAAAAACATTTTAAAAATGTATGTTGGTATCAATCAAAACAATTTTTACTGAACCAAATCTGCAAAAGCAAATAATATAAAATAAAAGGATGATATTCCAACATAATTAAGATAAAATTTTTCTTGTACTTTTATTCAAACCAAATTTCTATAATTGTATTTTCCCGGATAGATGTTCCCTAATAAAAGTAAACTAATTTATGTGATAATTTATGCGCAATATAAATCATGAAAATAATTACTAACTGTTAAAACTACTATAGAAGAAAAAAGTCAATAAATAAAACATCTTGTTCGCTTGATGTGGGGTAAACCAAATTAATTTACCAAAAAACCAAACAAAAGACAACAAATTACAGTGCCTGGCAATGAGACCATCCGCAGGCCTTCGCCAATAGCGTTTCGACGGTGTCAACGTTGTCCTTTTCACCAGCTACATCTTTATCACCAGCAACGACATTTTTTTCCACCAGCAACGAATTCTTTACCACCAGCAACGACATCTTTACCTATTTAATTTTTATAAAGAAAAATTATTTTAGCCAACTAATCAATATTAATTTGATTAGAACGAAGTACACACACAACCCAAATCATTTATTTGTTGTTTGCTCCACAACACGTCTTGTTCAATTGTTTTTGCTTTTTTGTACCACAACCGTCGGTATGGTTACGAAATGCAAATTTTATTTTTAATCATTAATACTTGTTTCCTCACAGTATTATAGATGCTGTTCCAGAATCATTTTAGCTGTTGATGAGTTAGTTATGAATGTATATGCGCGTGCCGTCCGTGTTTTTTAATTTTTTCCCAATCAGGGATTGAACCCTGGAATATTATAAATGAATTAAAACTTGCTTTTTGATTTAGGTTTACTTTTTTTTTAATTTAATTTTTATAAAGAAAAATTATTTTTCAAATGTATGCGGATGTTTTCCAAAGAAAACAAAAAAAAATGTAATGCTGCATTTTCCGGACCGCCAAATTCTTCATCAGCATTCTTCACATCTATCTACCTAAAGTTTTGTATATTGTAAATATCCATTTAACTAACTAATCAATATTATTTTGGTTGGAACCATGGCGCAATAATACCAGGTGAATGCATTAGCTTTTACGTGTTTTTTGTTTTTATAAAATCTTAGTTTGTATATTGTATTTCAAGATATTTTTATTGGCTTTCTTATTTTTCACAAATACAACACACACACTGCCAGATAATTTTAAAAGCTCAAAGGTTTTTACAAAAACAAAATACACGTAAAAGCGTAAACATATGTTGACCGCATGATTTAATGCAGTCACCTGTTCAATGATCCTTAGTTGGAACGAAATTCATACACGACTAAAAACATTTATTTGTTGTTTTCTCTACAACACGTCTTGTACATTTGTTTTTGCTTTTTTGTACCACAACCGTGGATATAGCCACAAAATGTAAATGTTATTTTAATATACAATATGGACTAAAATCCCTTTTTGAAATGTTATAAAAATCCCGTTTTATTATGTTATTTCGGTGGGTTACTGTAAATTGTTTGACTAAAGGTGTTTTTAGACTACGTGTACAACTCATATGGAATATTAAATTTTTTATATGTAAATCAATACACATAGTGTAAACCTTATGAAAAATAACATATGCTATTTTCCTATGTGTTACAACATGAGTTAGTTTTTATTTAGAGCACGCTCTATTTGATATACAAAACTTTATGACATCAGATGTTTTCAATTACGATAATTTTTACTTTTGAAATTTCCATTCAAATTATTAAGGCGATAAAAGTAAGATTTCTAAAAATAAAACAGTTGTTTTTTGAACTGTTGTAGATACATATCAATATATCGTAGGCTAAACAGTAATATTTCCGTTATTATGTCAACCACAACAGGAAAAATAGAAATCTTTGAACCTTTTTTGAATATGAATAAAAATAGAAATATTTGAAAATTATTTTTAAATATTTGTTTATATGTATATGGATGTATGTACCTAAATGAAAAAATATGAAAGTGATGACTTATCTAATTTATTTATTTATTTATTTATTGCTTTTTATTTCATGTAATATAAGCCTATAAGGCCAAAAAAAAATATTACAAAGAAAAATAATAAATCCCTGACATGTTAAGAACTATTTGAATATACAATTTCACAAAATTCAAATTCATACAATTTAGTTTACAACTAACAGCCATGTTAGTAATAGATAGCAGTTAGTTGGCTCCCCAGCCGCAAAGTCAAAATTTTATTTAATGATGAAAATCAACATTGAATGCCCCAATTGTTGGTGGCAGTCTAAAATGAGAAAAAAGAAGCAAAAATACGTAAGTACAAAGTCAAAATCAATTGGTATTAAACAAATTGAGCAGTTTGAGACGGAAGACATTGTTGGAATGTGAAAACAATTTTAGTTCATAAGGCAGATAATTCCAGCAGCGCGCAACCCTAACTACGAATGATTTTTCAAAAAAAGAATAAGAAATTCTTGGTATTATTATTTGAGGATTCCTAGTTGAGCGAGAGAAAATTATTGACTCATAAAGAGGACGAGGTTGACAGGTTTTAATAATTTTATAGAAAGATAAGATACAACGCATTTTAACAAAATGCACAGAAGAACAACCTAGAAATCTTAAGATGTGGCTTGAAATATGATCATGTCTCTTTAAGTTATAAACAAAACGAATAATCCTATTTAAAAGGCGATAAATACCGTGAATATTAGTGGATGATGTGCAAGAAAAAACTTCAAGTCCGTAGTTAACATGGGGCATCAAGAGAGCATGAGCTAATCTGAATCTTATATGAAGCGGTAAATAGATGTTTGTTGAAAATATTTTACGTAATATGAAAATAATTCGGTTAGAAATAAAGTCTATGTGAAAGTTAAAATTAAGCTTGCTGTCCAAAATAACACCCAAACATTTCATCTGGGCAGCAAATTCTATTTGACATCATTAAGAAAAATGTCAAGGTTAACAAAAAAGTTATCAGTAGGACCAAACATCATTGCCTTAGTTTTAAGGCCATTTATTGAAAGAGAATTTGTTTCCGTCCATTCAAGAGTATTATGAAGAACAAAATTAATATTATTCTCCAACACGTCATAAAAGTCATGGTTGCATGAGAAAAGTAATGCTACATCGTCAGCAAAGAGGTATGGTTTACATATATCGGAACAAATATTACCAGGAAGATCATTCATATATAAAGCAAATAGCAACGGTCCCAGTACCGAACCTTGCGGAACACCCGAATTAAGAGAAAGTATGGATGACAAACTGTTATTCCATGAGACAAACTGTGACCTGTCTGAGAGGTAAGAAAAAACAAGTTTACAGGCTGACCTAGAAAACGCAAATTGACTAATCAATTTCCATATCATTGTTGAGTGATTTAGATGGTTAAAGGCCTTAGATAGGTCTAAGGACAAAAGGACACTTAATTTATTAGCATTTACATTTCTCCGAATGGATTCTGTAAGGTCAAGAAGCATGAAGGTGGTGTTATGATTGCAACGAAATGCGTACTGGGATTTGTAAATCTTGTCTACCGTTATTCCCAAAATTTATTCTTTTAATATATGTTCCATGACTTTCGAAAGTGCTGGGAGAATCGAAATGGGACGAAGATCTTCCAAGTCTTTAACAACTTTCTTCTTCGGTATTGGAACAACACGAGCTGTCTTCCAGCACGCAGGAAATTCTGATTGTGTAAGAATAGTGTTAAACAAATGGTTAGAAACATACGGATAAATAATACGAATGAATTTAATTGGGATACCATCATTACCAACAGAGGAAGACTTAACATTATTCATAGCTCTAAGCAAATCGGTCTCGCTAATACAGCCAAAGGAAAAAGTATTGTCAGCAAAGTCAAAACTATCAAGATTGATCTCGGAGTCTGAGGCAGTACTACCAATATTAACAAAGTAGTTGTTAATATCATCAATGTCTCCTGCCCACGTAAAATCTCTATCTTCTAAGGTTCCAGCTTTTCTTAAAATTCGCTACATCCTTGCAGAGTTTTTTTTCACTAAAAGCTCTATTAAAGTATTTAAGTCTCTCCTGACGAATAGTTGACTTCGCTCTATTGCGACACTTGCAGAAAGTTCTCCAATTCTGACATGATTTGTTAGCTTTATACGCTGCAAATGCTAAGTCTCTTAATGACATTGATAAGGTAATCGTTTTTGATTTAATCCAATTATTCTTGTGGTCCTTAACCTTTTTGCGAACTACAGGGACATAGCAAAAAAGTTCACGAAGGAAGCTACAGATACTATCACATATTAAATTAATATTAGTGTTATTGTAGATAACAGAGTAATCGAAATTACCTAAATAACAAAAAATGCTATTCCAATCAATATTATTGTAATCCCTGAATTCAAAAGTTTCATCAGAACAGTTAATTTTAAATTTAAAAGAAGCACATATTAGAGCATGATGAGAAATAGCAGGGCAGCAGTATTGATTAGAAAAATTAAGTAAAGATGTATCACTAAGTAAAAACATATCAATCAGGGAAGAAGATTCATATTGCACATCACAGTGTGTTGGTTTAAAATTGTGAACAATACTAAGATTAAGTCTAAAGCACATTGAACGGAATCTATTTGAGTTGTTCGAATTAAACATATTGCAGTTAAAGTCCCCAACGGTAATGAAATTACAATATTTCGACAAAAGTTGGAAGTGAGTTTCTTCGAAGGTTACTAAGTCACCGTGGGGAAGATAAACTACACCAATAATTATTATGGTTTTTTTCAAAGATAATTCAATAAATAATGAATCCGACAAAGATATTTTAAATATGATCCGAGACTTCAATTGTTTTGAGATATAAATCCCCACACCCCCTCCTCTAGTGTGAATGCGGTCATTCCTGAAAAATTTATAGCCATCAATATTCACTGCACGATTTGATACATAGGGTTTAAGCCAGGTTTCAGAAATAGCGAATACATCTAAACTTGAATCCCGAATAATTTTCTCAATTTCCGGAAATTTGGCAGAATTAACTGACGGTCTCATACTTTGACAATTAAGATGGCCTATTTTTATTTCGTCCTTAAATCGACAATAACTAGATTTAAAAGACTGACCACTAAAACAAGGGCCAATGTTATTGTTAGAAGACATCAAAATTAAACATGAGTAAGGCAGCGGGGAACCATGAAAAAAATAAGTAAGAAGGCAAGAATTGATAATTTAAACTATTAAATTTAAATTTAACAAACTTATGAATTAAAATAACCATAAAAATACATTAACTTTAGCAGCTTGTTATAAGCAATAGTTATATAATGCAACCATGACAACATACACAATGAGTCAATTCAAAGTTAACCAGCTATATATATAACTGTAGCAGTTACAATAAAAGTATCAGTAAATAGTACCTATCACTAAAGAAAGTTTTAACTTTAAACAAAACGTATTGAAATTCATTCCACAGAATTAACCCTGAATTGGCTCAAAGTGTATGTTGTGCATTAACTTACAATAGGAAATAAAATACTCAAAGTTACCAAATTAGTGATGATTCGAAGCACCAGAAACATTATTCAGTAGCATTGACGAACATTCTGTTGACACTTATGTCAACACATTAGTTTTTATATTTATATTTTTTTTTGTTTGTAAATTAAGTTAAATGAACCTTTAATTTTATTTTGTGGCCCTCAAGAATAGTAGTATCAAAACAACAAGAGTCACGGTTCAAGTGCCGGCGGCTCACAATAGTGTAAATACAACAAGTATTTACATTTGGTGACCCCGACGTGATATTTGTCAATTTTTAGGACCAAAATCACAAACAAAAAAAGACTAGCGAAAAATGGACTTTGAGGAGCTAGTACGCACCCAGCGCCAACTGGGGAACCAGATCGAGACGTTAGCAAGGAACTTTACGAAGGATCCCAAGGATCGTAAAACCCCAGCATATTTTGCAAGAAGACTGGAAACATTAACGGAGCTAGCTGAGGAGTTCCACAGAAACCATGAAGTGATCATTGTAATGAAGGACAAGCCCCTCGAGGATGACTACCTGGTGGCAGACTATTACAACCAAATAACACAAATCATAATCAAATATACCAAACTGTTTGAGCAGGGATCAATGCAGCTATTGAATTTAGGCGACGAGACACATACGTCACGTGAACGTAAAAGCCCATTAATCCAGCAGCCGCAGACATCAGCTGAAAGGCCGCAGACATCAGGTGAAATTCGGAAAATCCTTCGGAATCAGCGAGCTTTGATGAAAGCACTCATCCGAAATATTCATGAAGTTTTTTCAGAACGCCATCAGGAACATCACTCATCATATTACAACATCAAAGCAAGTATCATTGAAAAATACATGGTGTACCTTGCAGACAATAATGCAGCTTTATGGGCATCAACAGAGGATGACCAAATCGAAGACTACAACATACAGACATTTTATGAACTTGAAGAGAGGGCAGAAGCAGCCGTGATTGAACTTCAACAACACATGCATTTGGATCCACCAATCCCTCCTCACCGGACTGCCACAGCAGGGGACATCGATGTAGTACTTCCAAAAATCACATTGCCAATTTTTGATGGAAATTACCAACGATGGATGGAATTCAAGGACATCTTTTCAGAACTTGTCCACAACACAACCATAAGCGAAACAAAAAAAATGCACTATTTAACAACTTCGTTGCAAGGAGAACCTAAAAATCTCATCAAACATCTGCCTGCAACCGGAATAAATTACGCTGCTGCCTGGTCACTTATCAGTAGCAGATATGATAACAAAAGGCTTCTGGTGTCCACTTTACTAAACAAGTTACTGTCTCAGCCATCCATCAAACGGGAGTCTGCAGCATCGTTGAAATCACTCCACGATGTTACCAAAGAATGCATTCAGGGTCTTAAAGCGCAAGAAATACGAGTACAGCATTGGGATGTTATTCTAGTCCATATTTTGCTACATAAAATGGATGAAGAAACCCAAACAGCATTCGAACAGAGTCTAACGGATAATAGGCGTCTGATCGGGATTGATGAGCTACTAAGGTTTTTGGAGCGAAGATTTCAATCTTTGGAGACGCGAGGAAAGGGTGACAGGGCAACAACACGTACATGCGCTGCGGCAACCGCAGCAGAAAAATGTAAAATATGCAAGGGAGAGGCACATAAAATTTACATGTGCAAAAAATTCATTAATGCTGAATTAAATCAAAGGTGGAAGTGGGTAAGAGACTTGCAGCTCTGTGTAAACTGTCTAAAAGCAGGGCATCGAGTAAACGAATGCAAATCACGGCATTGCAACAAATGCATGAAAACTCACAACATATTACTTCACAGTGCCAAGCCTAACACATTGCACAGCAAAGCCACTTTCCCAGACAAGTCAATTCCTCAGCCATCAACTCCTTCACAGGGAGAAATACCTCAAAATCAAACAGGTACAAAAATTAGCCTACTAACAAATCGCACGAACAAGGACCCACATTATGTGTTACTTGGAACTGCTCGCATACAATTAAAATCTGAAACTGGTCAAAATATCCTATGCCGTGCCATCTTGGACTCTGGGTCACAAGTGAACCTAATCACTGAACGTTTGTGGAAAAGGCTTGGCGGCAGAGCCAGACAAATATCCCTAAATGTGGAAGGCATTGGATTTAACAAAACGAAGATGCTCCATCAGGCAAGCATTCAGTTCAAATCAACAACGAAAGATTATGTTGCAGAGGTAGATGTTCACATTTTGCCAAAAATTGTATCCGATCAGCCAGTTCATAGCCTTAACATAGAAGGCTGGGGAATTCCGCAAAATATTCGATTGGCGGACCCAGAATTCAATAATCCTGGTCGAATCGATTGCTTACTGGGAGCGGACACCATTTTTGAACTACTCATAAATGGACAAATAAGATTGGCAGACAATCTCCCAATACTACAAAACACCGTCCTTGGGTGGGTAGCAGCTGGTAAGGTTGAATCATCGGATCCGAAAAATGTAGTCTGCGGAATATGAACGACAAAGGAATTGGAAGCAGCAGTTTCTCAATTTTGGGAAGCTGAGGAAGCACCAGACAACCAAACAAAGCTCACTGAAGACGAACTGCGTTGTAAGTCACACTTTGTTCAAACAACACTCCGAGCAGAAGATGGTCGATTCTTCGTAAGGCTGCCATTGAACAACCATCCAACAATGTTGGCAGAATCAAAGGGAATAGCATATAAAAGATTCAGTTCAATTGAAAGACGCTTAAAGGGCAATCCTGCGCTGAAGGATCAATATGTTTCATTCATGAGAGAGTATGAATTGCTAGGTCACATGACAAAAATTGATTTTGACAAAGTTAGCTCTCCATATTATTTCATACCCCATCATTGCGTTCTCCGACCAGAAAGTTCATCAACCAAATTAAGAGTCGTTTTTGATGCATCAGCACACAATTCATCGGGGGCGTCTCTGAACGACATAATGCACAACGGTCCTACTGTTCAGAGTGAACTTTTTTCAATATTGCTACGTTTTAGAATGCACAAGTATACGTTTAAAACTGATATTGAAAAAATGTACCGGCAGATATGGGTTAATCAGGAAGATCGAAACCTACAACTAATCCTGTGGAGAGAAAACGAGGATCAACCAATAAACGTTTACCAATTAAACACAGTAACATACGGCACTAGAGCTGCTCCATATCTGGCAACGCGCTGTCTGGTAACACTTGCAGATGAATACCAGACTCAATACCCATATGGAGCATCATCTCTTCGAAAAGATTTTTGTGTTGATGATGGCCTAATAGGAGCCGATTCAATTCCTGAAGCTTTAATAATTCAAAAACAATTAATAACTATTTTAGGCGAATCTGGAATGAAACTCAAGAAATGGTGTTCAAATCACAAGGCTTTATTAAGTGAAATTGCAGCAGAAGATCAAGAAGTTAACCTCAACTTTGATTCCAAAGAAATGCAATCAACCAAAACATTAGGGCTCTTATGGCTTCCAAAGTCGGATGTATTTTGCATAAGGGTGAATAGTCAAGAACATAAACATGTAACAAAGCGAACCATGAGCTCCGACTTGGCCCACATATATGATCCTCTGGGGCTACTTGGCCCAGTATTAGTAACTGGAAAAATTCAACTGCAAAAAACATGGCAATCCAAACTTGAGTGGGACGACCAGCTTCCTACGGAAATAGCAAAGGAATGGTCAAGTTACAAGGAAGATCTAATATCTTTGGACAACATTACATTTCCGAGACATATATTCTGCAATCGAGATGCAAACGTTGAGATACATGTTTTTTCAGATGCATCAGAAAGAGCTTATGGTGCTGCAGTTTATATCCAAACAGTAAAAAAGGACAAAACAGTGATGGTCAATCTTTTATGTTCAAAATCACGCGTAGCACCTATAAAATTACAAACAATACCACGCCTTGAACTATGCGCAGCACTTTTGGCAGCTGAGTTGATGGCAAGAGTCAAGGCTGATCTGGGCGTAGAAAATAAGAAATCATTTTGCTGGACAGACTCCCAAATCGTGCTTTCCTGGCTACAGAATCAAACAGGTAGATTACCGGCATATGTGGCTCATCGCGTTTTAAAAATTCTTTGGGTAACAATTCCACAACAATGGCAACATGTGCCATCAAAACAAAATCCTGCGGATATCTTATCAAGGGGCATAAAACCCCGTGAGTTATCATCAAGTGCTATGTGGCTCTACGGGCCATTATTCCTCTATCAACCTAAGACGTTATGGCCAAACCAAACTAAACTAGAATCAACAATTGATAAAAACTACACAGCAACTGTTCTATCAACCCAAGGTACAGCCGAAGAAAACGCATTGGTTTACACAATACCATCAAAAAATTCCTTTTTACATGTCCAAAGAGTCATCGGTTATATTCTTCGGTTTGTGAGGAACTGTAAAAGGCCAAAAAAATCTCGACCAGAACATACACAGCTTTCGCCTGTGGAACTTGACGCAGCACTTAAGATAATTGTGCGTCAAATACAAGCATCCGACTTCAATGACATTAAGACAGCACTCATCAGAGATAAATTTGTACCCAAAACAAATTCCTATAGCTCACTAACTCCGTTTTTGGACGAAGAAGGTATAATTAGAGTGGGCGGACGTTTAAGTTCCTCAACACAGCAGTTCGATGCTACCCATCAAATGATGCTGCCGAGCAATGATCCGCTTGTGAAACTCCTTGTGGAAAAAATACATAAGGAACATTATCATTGTGGCCCTCAAGCATTACTTGCGCAAATCAGACAGCGCTTTTGGCCCATTAAAGGAAAAAGCCTTGCAAGAGCAGTCGTCCAACGGTGCGTACGATGCACAAGAGCAAAGCCAAAAATGTATACCCAAATAATGGGAGATCTTCCGAAACATCGGGTACAACCAGCTAGACCGTTTCTTCATTCGGGAGTAGACTATTGTGGACCATTTTTTGTACATTTTAAACCAAGGGGGAAGCGACCTCAAAAGGCATACCTTGCAGTTTTTTGCTGTTTTGCTACGAAAGCTGTGCATTTAGAACTTGTCACTGAATTAACAACAGAGGCTTTTATTGGAGCATTGAAAAGGTTTATAGCGAGGCGAGGCCACTGCGAAACTTTGTACTGTGATAATGCAACAAATTTTGTTGGTGCCCGAAACAAACTAAACGAACTCACTGATGTCGTCGATGCAAAACCAGCCCAAGAATCAATAATTGCGGCTTGTAGCATAAAGGGGATTAATTTCCAGTTCATACCACCAAGGTCACCACACTTTGGGGGACTATGGGAGGCAGCAGTGAAATCTGCAAAGCATATGTTAATAAAGAACGTCTCAACGGCGTCACTCACATACGAAGAGCTCGAAACTGTGACAACCGAAATTGAAGCTATTTTGAACTCTCGCCCGCTCATCCCAAGTTCATCAGACGCCAATGATCTTAATGCTATCACTCCGGGTCATTTTCTCATTGGTGAACCATTAACATCAAGCGTTGACGTACAGTCAGAAATTCCTAAATGTGGCTTACAAATTAGATGGC
The DNA here is from genome assembly GCA_937654795.1 of Cistogaster globosa. Taxonomy (NCBI): domain Eukaryota; kingdom Metazoa; phylum Arthropoda; class Insecta; order Diptera; family Tachinidae; genus Cistogaster; species Cistogaster globosa. Next base: position 39,789,559 of record OW569407.1, read on the forward strand.
AACTTGTCTCACAACTCAAGCACAATTTCTGGGAACGATGGAGTAAAGAATACCTTAACGAGCTACAACAGCGACGCAAATGGAAAGGCCCAATCAGTGATATTCAACAAGGTACTATGGTAATAATTAAAGAAGACAACATTCCAGTTCTACAATGGCCTCTTGGGCGAATAATGAAGGTTTATAAGGGAGATGATGGTTTAGTAAGGGTGTGCGATGTAATGACAAAAAGGGGGATATTTAAACGTCCGATCCACAAATTGGCTCCTCTATTTCACGAAACATCCGAAGAGCAAAAAATCCAATTGGATGAAACATCAAACTCAGCCCCAATAACACCAACAAGCAGAAGTAAAGCATCCAGATCATTTACCGCCGAAGAAACTCCAACAAAACGTTCACGTTTAAACTCAACATTGCTGCTCTCCATCTTGGCACTATTCTTTATCCCAATAGTTCTTGGAAACCAAATAAACATTACAAAATTCAAAAACAAGCCTGGTATTTATTTTGAACACATAAGCCTTGTAAAACTTTTGTCTGTTAACTGGAAGATGATAGTCTACTTTGACCTTGAACCATATCAACATCAAATAAACATTTTAAATGACGGGACAAAGATGCTTCAAGGTCTGTGCGAAACCACGATGAGCAACCCGACATGTAAAATGTTGCTAAACTACTTCGAGCACGTCAGGGATGATTTACAGGCAGACTTTGATCTATTCTCTATAAAAAGAAAGAAAAGAAGCGCAATCGACGTAGTTGGAAATATCGCGTACTCACTCTTTGGCGTTTTGGACTCAAACTATGAAGCCCAAATGTCAACGACAATTAAGAAGTTAACAAAAAATGACGAATACTTAGAAAGGCTTCTAAAAAATCAAACTTCAGTTATCGACTCTACTATCAACATTATCAAGAAAGCTCAACTAGAAGTGCAAGCTAAATTTGAAGAAACCGGCAATATGCTTCATAATGTCAAGGTTGAACAACAAATGCTCATGCTTTCAACGCAGCTGCTTATAGTCACTAATAGCGTACAACGAATTCACTCCGCAATTATGGATGTACTTGTTGATAGCCACCATGACAAAATTAACCCTCTTTTGCTCACTCCTCAACAGCTCAATGATGAAATCAAGAAAATAAGGGGTCATTTGCCAGCACACCTTCAGTTACCAATTCATCAAAACAACTTACTCGAAGTATATAAGCTTATCAAGGTCAACGGGATCATTGCTCAAGACCACGTAATATTCAGCATCGATCTACCTCTTACTCAACCACAAGAGTTCCAGCTAATGCATATTACTCCAATCATCGCTACAATAAATAAAACACTTACAGTCGTCAAGACATCAACCAAATTTATCGCCATAACCTTACATAAGGACGAATTCTTCCCAATGATACAACATGAAGTTGACGCTTGTTTGGGTTTGAGCGATAACGATCTTCTTTGCCCAAATATACCAGCAACATATCAAGCAACACGTCATCCTATGGTCCATAAATGCGAATTAGATTTACTGAATGACCAACCCAAACCAAGATGTAATTTTCAACAACTGGAAGACACTACTATATGGCAGCATCTATACCATTCAAATCAATATATGTTCGCTACAACAGATACAATAAAATTGAATGCAGTATGCGGCAACGATATTCTACACATTACATTAGAAGGCAGCGGTTTAGTTACTTTGCGTCCAGAGTGCGTCATTAAAAATGATCTTATCACGATACAAGGTCGTCAACAAATTATAACTTCATTACAAACATCACCTACTCTCTTCATACCCGCAATTGGTTGGACGAAACAATACGCCAGTATGAACTTCAGCGCAAAGGAATTCAAACCCTCAATACATGAACTTGAAGAAATGCAACAAGAGTTAGCTGAAATTTTGAACGCCACACTCCCTGCTAACGAAATCGATCTTACTACACATGGACTAATTATCGGATACATAGCCGGTGCATTATTGTTAGTAACCATTGTCATTTTCATCTTCAAATATAAAAGGTTCAAAAATAATTTCAATCCAACTCCTCAACAACAAACTACCGAATGTTAAGAAGACCAACCGCCAGTTATCATAGACCTGTTACATACATGAAGATCGTCAACGAATTATCGACCACTGGTCAACATGGGGGAGCATGTTGACACTTATGTCAACACATTAGTTTTTATATTTATATTTTTTTTGTTTGTAAATTAAGTTAAATGAACCTTTAATTTTATTTTGTCCACAATTAATGCATTCTTGCTGATTCAACATAACTAAACATTTAAAATAAGTTAAATGAACCTTTATTTTTATTTTGTCCACAATTAATGCATTCTTGCTGATTCAACATAACTAAACATTTAAAATAAGTTAAATGAACCTTTATTTTTATTTTGTCCACAATTAATGCATTCTTGCTGATTCAACATAACTAAACATTTAAAATAAGTTAAATGAACCTTTATTTTTATTTTTCCACAATTAATGCATTCTTGCTGATTTAACATATGTAACTAAACACCTTTTATTATTAAGTTAAATGAACTTGCATTCTTGCTTATTAATTAATTAATTTGTTTGTAACATATTTTATATTATTGCTTGTTATACACTATTTACAAAATTAAAATGTATATAAGCAAGAAAATTTGTGCATCAGAATCAGAATAAAAATTGACACTCAATAGATCACGTCTTTTCATTTTTAATAGAATTAAGAATCACGGTTCAAGTGCCGGCGGTTCAATAGTAGTATCAAAACAACAAGAGTCACGGTTCAAGTGCCGGCGGCTCACAATAGTGTAAATACAACAAGTATTAACACATTGATTGAAATCATATACAACATCTTTGTCATCTAGCAGTGTAATCTTAACTCTCGGCTTGTCGGTGTGAAGAATTTTAAATTTTTTAATAGATTTACTTCTTAAGAGCCGTCTGCACATCGTATTCAATTTACTTGCCGCTGGTGTAAAATGGTCATTTAAATAGACTCGACGATCAATATCTCCACCAATAAGATCTCTTAGCGAGAGTGACTTAGTTTTAAAATATGATTTCATAAGCCTATCTCTAATTGCCACGTTATTAAATTTAACAAGGACTGCCTTATGGTTAAACATGTAACAGGAATAGTTAACATCTCTAGCTGTTGTTTCAAGTTTGAAGTGATTACAAAGTTTAATTATAATTGAGTCCAAGTCATTCAAACCAGCCGGCAAACCATTTATAACAATCTCGCTACGTGTAATTCTTTTATAAAGAACATTATTTTCTTCTTCTAGAGCATTCATTCTCGATGAAGTAAGAGAATCGACGTGATCAATGCGTTTATTACAGGAGGATATGTCAGACTGTAATTCATTACGGCATGATAATAGCTCCGACTTGAGATCAACAACAGCATTATCCAACGACCTTTTCAGCAACGAAAAATTTTCATCATTTTTGGTCAAAAGACGATCCATTTTTTTATTAAGTTCACTAATCTCAGAACGTAACAAATTAACATTCGGCTCCCGGTTTTCCTGGCATCGGGTACAACAAAAGAAAAATGATTTACATTCCTTCAATAGAGGAAGCGCATCATCAGGAATTTTAACACAATTACTGTGAAACCACATATCACAAGATCTACAAAGGATACTAGTCTGAGTTTTATTGATGTTAAGTTGACATGTTCCACACTTGTATGACTTGGGAATCGGCATGATTGGTAAATTATATGTTATGCAAAAATTTAACCACAACAATACAATACAGAAGATGATCAGTCTGCAGCCAAAGCTGTATCAAACAATTTTATAAGAATATACTGGTAACAGCAATGTTTAGTCAAAAATCCAATTGTTAACAAAAATTTTATATGTAATTAAAACAAAATTTCAATGTTTGTACATATGTATGTATTACACGCGTTCCGCCATATGTAAATCTGAAGTACATGTCCAATGAATCAGCAAAAGTTTAACGATGATTTCATTGGCTTTAAACAGCAATATACCTTCCAATTTTATGATAATCAGCCACAGAAGAAATAAATAAGTTAAATATTTTATTTACTTAAAAATCAGCGTAAAAAAAAAACAAGCTGCAAAATTTCGCCTCTACTCTGACAGGGTTGCCATTGATTTTTTTTTAACATGTAAGTATTTAGAACAAATAGAGAGAAGTTTTCTTAAAAATAATTTGTTATTAATTTTTAATAATCGTGAGTCGGTTTTTTAGGAGTTTAAATTTTTCTAGGGTTTCTTAAAAGATAAACGTGTGTGTGCAAACAAATTTACTTTTCTATATTAGTTTTTTTTTTTATTTTTAAACAAAAATACTTGCAGCTGATTGGAGATGGATAGCCTAATCAACTGTATTTTGTTACAAATTATGGGCAAACATTTTCTTTGTTTGATGTGTCACCCTGCTAAAGCCGGTTTAACTTTAAGTATACTTTATTTGTAACTTTAGTATCAACAAAGTTAATAACAAGTTTTAAAATTAAAGTACTTTCTAAGAAAAACTGACTTTAGCTTGTTTTTATGTTTATAGGCCTGTACTTAAAAAAGTTTCTTATATTTAATTAAGTAGTTTGAAATTGTTGTAGAACTTTTTTTTTAATTTTTTTTTGTTTTCACAATCTTTTACATTTCCACACATAGTTTTAACTTTTCCAATTTTCTAAATCTGAATTAAATATATTTTTGGCATACATTTGTTAAATTAATTTTTCTTTCTTAAAAAAAGGTTTTAGAAATTATAAAATGAACTCAAGCCAAAAATAAATTTGAATTCATTTATATCAACAGTTCAACTCCTAATTTTCATAAAAAAATTAAATTTTCTAAATCTATCAGAGTGTGTTTTTTCTATCGCTTCCAATAATGCTTGTATTTCCAATTCATTTTTTGGAAGGATTTTCCAAATTCAAATTTCTGATAGTACTCTCTTATATTTATCGATGTTGTCGTGAATGCTTTTGAAAACCATGTCTACATTTTAAATATATATGATACAGTCATCACATACATATATAACGAATAAAATTATCCTCACTGGTAATGTTTGCCGTATATTGGTATATTTCTGCACATTTTTTGTGAATTTTCGTATAATAAATAAATGTGCGAAAAAATATTGGAAACAATAGTTAAAAATTGGAGGATTATATTGAAAAATATGCATTGATATCTAAGTATCAAACAGGTTTTAAAAGAAAAAAAAAAAAAAACACTCGTGCGAAACAGCTGTGAACTATGTCATAACTAGATGGAAATCTAGTAAGAAAAACAACAACATTTTGACTATACTGTCTGCAGGATAAAGAATTAAAATGGGTTAAAACATATTTAATAAATCGAACACAAATCCTTGTCATTTGTCAATAGTTAATACCATGCAATCGAATTTGGCGCAGAACGACATAAATGACATTAAGAATGTATTAGAAAAATGTGAAGTTGTTCTCTATAATGTTACTTTAATTTTTACGAAAGCTTAAACAGAAAGTGCTATGAAAACTTTAAAACAGAAATGAGTAATATAAGTAAGTGGTTTAAATGAAAACATTAAAATTAAATGATAAAAAAAAAAACGAACTTAATGGAAATCAATGAACACTGTTAAAACTTTTAAATAAATAATGTGATAATAGAAAAGTTAGTAAAAATATCTGGAATTTGTGATAGATCAAAACTTACATTTATTAAACATAATGAATACATATTTAAACAATTTGGGAAAAAGATTGATTTTTTGAAACTTCTTAGAAAGAAAGTATGTGTCTATTAAAACGGTTATAAATATACATAATACTATAATTAAACCGCATTTTGAAAATCGATCCGCTATTATATACACATGCTGCGAGAATCAACACTGCAAAATTACAACATAAAGTAATACGCTTAATTCTTATATGAAATTGGTATTCATCAATAACATTTATGTTTGGCCCTTAAAAATTGTTAAACCACAAAGGCGCGATGCCAAGTAATATAAAAAAGAAGCAAAACGAAAATTTATTTAAAAAACGATTTGTTATTTTTATTCGGAATATTAATGTTTCTTAGAGTTTTAAAAAATTATTTTAATTTAATATTTTTAATGTAAATCTAAAAAGTATTAAAATACTTCTCCTTATAATGAACAAAAAAATATCAATAGAGTAGCTCTTTAATCTCCGTTTGTACCAGCCATTCTCCAGTTTTACATAATGACTACCAATCTTCTCAAGAATTTTTTAAAAGTGACTTTGTTAAAAACTCAACTAAAACTTGTTTAAGTTTCTAAATGATTTCAGATATCCTGGTATATCGATCAAATTGTATAGGGTGTATTATACCAGCCATTCCCCATTTTTTCATATTGACCAACAATCTTAAGAAATTTTTTAAAAATGAAGTTAAAAATCTTAAACTTGTTTGAGTTTCTATAATTTAGATATTTCACTAATATGGATTGATTGAGTAGCCCCTGGACCTTCGTATGTATAGTGTGTGTTATACCAGCCGTTCTCTATTTTTCCATAATGATCACCAATCTTAAAAAATTTAAAAAATTACTATGCTAAAAAAATATACTTTGATTATTAATTAGGTTTTTTTCGTATATAATTGGTTAACTTAAATTTGAAAATTACAAACTCTGAATTTGAAATTTAGCTATTAATTTTGGCTACAATACACTAGTATCCGTTAGTAGATTTTTAAAGTTATTTAACAGCTTTACTGCTTAGCAGTAGTTATTAATATTTTTCTACTTTCAATTTGTCTGCATATTTTACTGAACCCCTGTACTTGTCAACTCTGTGTTTGTTTTGGGTTAAAAATGATTGATGCGGGATTTTTAGTAGAACATTTTTAGGTATTTCATTATTGTTAAGAATAGACCGAGTTGTAGAATTTAGCAAAATAGGTCTTTCTGTAGTACCGGAAATATCCTGGGCCGATGATGGCTTCAGATTTAAGTAAGCGTCTTTGTCTTCTGTTGACCATTTCTGGGGTTTAGTTTTCGGCGAAATAATTAAGGTGGAGTGAGGATGATATTGATGTTTTTTAGTTGCTTGACTAGTATATGAAGCATTTGATAGAATCCGAGTGCTTTCCAGAGTTATTTCTGGCGGCATGCTATCCTGTTGCTTATTAGAACTATTGTTGCTGAAAAATCGGTTGCGCAGTCTTTTGAGATATATTAGTGGATAGTTGGGCTCCTCTGTAGTAGAAGTTGTACTTCTGGACGAAGTGGCCGTAAATGTTTCTCTGTTTAATCTGTGTCTTTCTCCAGTAGGGTAATTTTCACGTTCCGACCTATACTGTAAATCATAGTTGCTAGTAGGCGAATCATGTTCTATTTGTGTGATGAAATTTGGAATTTCAGTGGTGACTAAAGATCGATAGTAAGTCGATTCTTTTGTTTGCGCTATCTTTCCAACGTATGGATTTTGATAATTGTGATTTTGATGCGTGTAAGGTTGCACAACTGATTCTTCACCTGCATTTTCTGTTACTTCGTAGGTGTGAGATTTCTTAGGTTCTTTTTCCGGATAGTCATTAGAAGCTAATGGCTGATATATTTGTTTCTGAGGTTCCGGAAGTAGTTCTGCCACAGTACTTGTATGCAAAGCACTCATCATATAAGGTTTGGAAGTAGTAAAACCTGATGGTTTACCGAACCATTGGTAAACGGGTTTCCAAGTGTCGTTAAACTGTTGTATTCTGTTACTTACAGTTTTATCAGCACGAAACTTGTCATCAAAATCTTTAGATTTTTTAGCATTGTATGTTATGTATGTTTCATTTTTGGCTGACACTCGACCTTCGGCTATTATTTCCTGCTCCTTTTCCAGTTGTCTTAATTTGTCTGTAAATTCTTTGGGATCTTTTTTATGCATTGTTTTATAATTATGTGACATATATTCAAGTTTATTTATATATATCGGTTTATCTGCTAACATTGGCTTTGGTGTCATCCCTATTAACTTTACTACTTTTTGAGATGGTCGTACCTCGATCACTTTTGTTTCCCTTGTGTGAGGACTCCTTATTATGTAACTAATTCTTGTTGTCTCTGTCGGCAACAACTCCATGACATTTGAGGTGGTTTGTTTTGAAGGCATAAAATCACTGATCATGCTTTTCATAACGCGTGCTCCAGTAACTACATGACCAACAAGTCCATTGACTGTGTGGTCCATTTGTTTCCACATAAAACGTCGTTGAATACTGTTGCAAAGAGAAAATTAAAAAAAAATAATTATTTTTAAACTAAAGTATGAGTAGGTAAATTGTATATATGATTACAAGCTAGGGACAGGCGACTCCGTGATTTTTAAGGAACATCGTTACCAGTGAACGTGATTTTCAAATCACCGTTCTTTTTAATAGTTACCGTAATCACCGTTTGCAGTTCTTTTTTTATTTAGGCATATATTTTTATTTAAGTGTACACGTTTATACATAAAGTGTATAGTACATATATTAAATAATATATTATGCAAACAGTAACCATAATGCAAAAAGTAATTTGATTTCTACATTCAAAGCAGCTATAATTTGTTTTGACCAGTAATATAAAATACGGTAACACTGAATATTGTTTTTGTTACATAGGTATGTATGTGTGAAGTTTAGAAAAGAAAATAGCTGTTGTTAATAAGAAGGAGCAATATAAAGCTACACAGCAATGAAGCAGCTCTATGTGTAAATGTAGGAGAACGTTGTTTCGCGGAACTGTTACTTGATGAACTCAGTCACTGTAGTGACCAATGATTTTTTAATGACAGTGTTTATATCACGGGTATTGAAATATCGCTCATCTCTATTACAAGCACATCTTATTACACTTTTATATAAAACGATAATACCGAATGAGAACTAAAAATAATGTAGGTTGTTGCCATTTTTGGAAATGTTTATTTTAAGCCTACTAATAACTCAAATCTCAACATATAACAATTGTTTCCTCAAAGGAAGGAAGTTTCGCGTAGCAAAATATTGTGTACACCAAGTAAAATTAAAGAATTTTTATTTAAAGGCTTAAACCTAAAATAATTATTTCTTTTAAAAAATAAATAATTATTTCTTTTAAAAAATAAATAATTATTTGTGTACGTTTGTTAATATAAACTTTGCGTTCATAATTATTGGATTTGTTTAAAATTTATTTGGATAACAGTTTTAACACTTGAACAAATGAAATAAAAATATCTCCTACCTGTGATTCCATTTTGTTGGTTTGCCATCACTGCCTTGCTGTCCACTTAACAGAACGAGTAAAAATAACCACATAGTATGTTGCTGATAACTTAAAAGCTTTAATGAGATACGCTAAAAGTGAATACAAAACATTAAAAACATAGTCATTTGTTAAAAGTAAATTACCAACTCACACAAGATTTTCTGAACAACGACACTAACATATTTTGTTCAAAATTAATAGTCATTTACTTTTTTAGTTACTGAGAAGCGATGGATAGTCGTAAATTTTTAGTTTCTTTATTAATTTTTATTGTGTGTTTATTTTTAAATGGTTGTGATAAGATTGAGTCAATGGCTGCAAATTTTTTAAGATTTATATACATATTAAGTTTTTCAGCGCAATCAGTCAACCAAATAAATTAAATATTTTCTCTGTCTATTAAGTTTGTAACTAATTTCTTTCCTCTTTTTCTTAATGGGTGTTTACCCATGCTAAGGAAATACGTGCGTCAAACAAAAATTGACTTAAACTTTATTATATAAAATTTCGTCTGAATGTATTTGAAGTCATCTTTATATGTACATAAACTAAATTTTACATTCTAAAACTTGGAAAACAGCATGAGCTCATTCAGGTTATCATCAAAGATTGCAAAATAGTTTTAAATACCAAGTTCAATTAGTCTTTCTATCGTTTTCAAACTGTAATATACATATCAGTCAGACGAAACCTGTCATCAATTCACTATTTTCGTCTCCATTTTTTCGCTTCTAAAGCGAATGCAATGGGCTAAGTTTTAAAATTCATAACCCAAACCACATTATGTTACTATTTGTTACTATAACCACTTAACATAACTTTGCTAACACAAAGAACCTGAAATACCTATTTCCTGACGATACGCGGTGGTTTGAAATGGATTTGTTTTGGACATAATTTGGTATCTCATGCACCACTGAAGATATTCTAATGAAATTTCACAGAGGCAAAGCAGAGGTGCTTTTTCGTGAGTAGAGCTAGAAATCGAATATAGAAAATATCTTACACTACGCCAAAAAATACTAAGTCGGCCAAAATTTTAAAAATAATTGTAAGCCAATTTTCTCCTAAACTAAAAGAGATAACCTACACATGTAAGTAATCATTGTAAGTATTTTTAAAGTCTAATTAAGTTTGAAAAATCTTAATATTTAAGTTAAAAATAAACTTTTTATGTCATTTCAAAAAAATTATATGCCCGAGGTATCCAACTATGGGAGCCTACTCCTAATCCTTCTTTTACCCTAGAGGACGACCGTTCATAAATACCTCTGGTTTGCTTCTGTGAAATTTTATTAAGATATATTCAGTGTTTCATGTCTTAAATAAATGGCTTTCAAACCACTTTTATAGTGCACAGAAAAAAATATTGGAGAAGACTATTAGTATTGTATTAATTATTCAAATAAATTAACATTTAGTGTTTAAAGATATTATAAAGATTTTTCCAAAAACACCACTCTTGAAATCTGAAGAAGGACCTTGGTCCTTTTTCTGAAAATAAAAGTAAGTGGATGGAAAAAATTATTGGAGGAGACTTCTAGTATTGTCTTTATTGAACTCCAGTAGTCATATGTATTAACATTTAGTTTCTTAAAGAATTATAGAATCAGTTTTAAAATGTGATAATGGACTTTGTTTCTTTTCTTAAAAACGAAAGTATGGGCGGAAGTGTCACCTTCGAACTAAATTTGAAAATGCTTTCTTTACTTGAAAGGTTATACTTACTGATTGCACCTAATATATAAAATTTCAATAGTGTCTTCATATTACACACTTGATATATTATTAACCTTTTGATGCGTAACTAGAAATTACCATTATTTTTACTAATGGTAATGCTGTTCAGTAAAAAGTTTTGATTTATAATTAGTTAAAAACAAATGCATTATCCCTAACTAAAGTTTAAAGGCTTTAGAAGCAATAACATCAATCACTTACTGACTCGTTGTCACAGTATACTAAATAAAGAATCTAAAGTATAGAAATGATATTTTTATCACAATAATTTGTTGAAAAATATGTTTTATTATTCCCAAAATAAACGAGACATAAGTTTGTTTTTGAATAAGTAAATTTTTTTACTTACTGCTAGCTGGAGTTTTGTATGACCTCAGATCTTAGATAGCAAATTTTACACTTAAAATAGTTAAATTATTAAAAATTTTAAATATATATCTATCTGCAAAGGGTGAAGATTTACTTTTTTAATGAATAGCCCTTTTTAAAGCTTCTTCTATCCTAAATTTATATTTTATAGAGTTAATTATTAGTAAACCAATAAAAATAAAATCAAGCATTAAATGGCAGTAAAATTTTTACCACTGTGATCGTCAGTATTTTAAACAATGCATATAAATATGTTTAAATGTTATTTTACAAATATAAGATCTGGCAACTCGTGCATATCTGAAAAAAGACAGTAGATATGTTGTTGTCTAAGTGTGCTGGTGGAGGTGCATTCTTGCTGTAAAAAGAAAGATCATCAAGTTAAGATCATGACTTTGAGCCCATCATCGGACATTTTTAGTCAAAAGAGGAGTTTCGGATAAAATATATTAAAAATCTCAAGAGAAGCGTCATCTGTCAGGAAAAATTTATAAAGTCTTGGACCAAAGCTACGCAAATAAAAATTTGAGATTGGATGTTCAGATATCATTAAATCTATATAATTTTTATTTTTTTCATCAAAAATTTTTCACCTTGATGTTTGTATTGCTCGTTTCTTTCATCATAACTCTTTTTTAAACGAAGTTTATTCTGCAACTCCGCATATCAACATTAGTTTAGTATAAATGATTTAATAAGTCACACACCTAATTAATATTTGAAGACATGATTCAATTTCAGGTATAAGTTGTATTTGTTGACCAATAGTTACACTAACCGCAGGCAATAAAGTTTTTGGTTACGATGTGCTAAATGCCTTATTATGTGATATAAAACTGTTAGAGAATAATGGCATATTTTAATTGCCGTCTAGTTGTTAATATAAAGTCACATTGATATCCTTCTAAGAGCATCATAGCTACTTTTTCTCTAAAAATATTGAAAGGGCAGGTCTTTAGATATAGCTTTTTTAAAGATCTTTTTATATCTGCGTCGACATTTTATTAAATAATTGCTCTTCATTTAGCTCGCAAACCAACGTTTTTTGGGTTTTTTCGACGAAAAATTTTGTGAATACAGGTTGACATTCTCATGCAGCTTAAAAACACCTTTTACATGTGTGCAAATACAAAAAATCAAATAATTCAAACAAAAATCGTTTTAAGAAAAACCAAATTTTAAGAAATTAAATTAAAAGTATCCTTAAGCGGAAATTAGTTAATTCATTGGTTATAATATCCAACAGTTCAACTCATAATTTCATAACAAAAGTAAGAAAATTCTAATTATGAAGAATTGAAATAAATAATAAATAATTGAACGAGTCACATAATTGAATCAAGTAAACCACTTCCTAGTTCAATTTTATAAACAATTTCCATTGCTTGCAATCTTTTGTATCAGTTATATTAAAGTAGCTCTGTTAACAAGAGAGTTTAAAGGGCAGGTGCATAGAGACTTTTCAAAACAACTAGAAAATCAGTGCATTTCACAATTTTCTCAAGGTTTTTTTTATTGCCGTATTTAATACTTAATTATAATGATAAATATGAGCTAACTAATTTAAACTGTTTTCAGTTAAATATATTATAGTAGAATCCCTTTATAATGCAAAATCATCTCTTTTTCAATTGAATCACAACAAATTTGTATATTTTTTTCATAAAATACATTTTGCATCCTTTTTCTCTTAAAGCTTTTTATTTTTACTTTCGAACATTTTAGCTACCATTCCCTTTACAAACTATTATGTTTTAGTAAATTTACCGAGAAAATGAACTAACGCACGAACGAGTTTATTTTAGTACTTGAACGAAAATGAGCGCTAAGGAACATTAACACATTGTTTTACCATTTAGGTTAGAAGATATGCGTAAAAAAAAATTACGTTCCAAATCCAGAAATTGACCCAGTTATTTTTACATCAAACACATTAGAAAAAGAGGTGAAGCATTTGTTTATAGTATTTATAATATTAATAATAATATCAACACAGTTCAAAAATGTACAGATAAACGATTTATCCTCCACCAGAAGTGTCTCTTTGTTTACCCCTTTTAATCGTTTGTAATTTGAGTTCGTTTTGTCCAACCTGTACTCATCGTCCTCACTGGCGGTTTAAGCTTAGCGTTTAAGAAAAATTTTTCGAAATCAAGACTATCTTCATATCTAGACAAACGTCTATATAATATATAATTTATACATGGATACTATCATAGATAAACTAACGTTTAAACATTAACTAAGTTTACTTTTCAACAATACCACTTGTTCGAATGAATGGGCAAAAGATTATATTAAATCCATAGCGTGCGAACACATTTGCAATTAACAAACCACGTAAGCACCAGAAGAAAATTTGAAACAAAACAAAGTGCTGGAGTTTTTTAGGCATCAAACGATATTTAGCAGACATTAAAAGTGATGTAATCTTTCTAGTAGCAGTTTAAAACATCTTTAACTTTAAAATAATTATTTGTTAAATTATTTGGGCGTTTTTTTAAGTATAAATAATGTTTTAAAATCTATTAGTTGAAAAGGCTGAAAAACTTCAAAATTAATAAACCGGCGAACAGAAACTATCAGTACTATTATTTATTTAAGTATTAAGAATAAGATAAATGTACTAAATTCAATTACTAAGTTAAATTAATAATATTTATAAAGTTCATGTGGAAATGTTAACAGTACTTTGCTTGGATTACAATAATTGTTAATGATATTGCATATTAAAGTAAAGTAAATTTTGTTGTATACCCGCTTGTTTCCGCCAATATTAGCTAAGCAATATCTTTATATTATATAACATAATACATATTTACTATTATTCATCCTTAATATTATTCGAAAACAATATATTTTAAATCTCAATTTTACTCCCAGTATTAATACTGAGACACTTCCCATTAAAGTTCTTAAATGTGCAATTATTATATTTTGACATTTATATTAATACATACTTACAGTAATAACCTTTTGTATACTATGTACATGAATACATATATATTTATGTATGTACATATATCAGTACATGCAGCAGTACATGCAGCAGTGCATATGTACATACATATTTATATTGAGTCTTAGTTTGACCGTGATTTAAAAAAGACATAGTGACGGAACTTTTCCTAAAAATATATTAAACAAGAATTAGAAATTTTTGTTTAACAAAAACAAACAGATTATAACAAGCATCCACATAAAAACATTTTTTCTTATTTTTTGTAAAATAACAAATTTATTATATAATAATGGTAAACTTGAGTGATGAAGGTGAAGTCATGAAAGACCAAATTAAAAAAAACATTGCTAATATTGAACCAAACTGAAACAAAGTGTTAAAACAAAACGAAAACGGATTAACATATACAGTGGCGAGCAAAAGTGTATGAATGTTTATTAGTTTGTCAAATACTGCTCAATATTTTTTTTGGAATAAAATAAAACAAGATAATTTTATTTTTATTTTATTGTTCATTTATTACATTTTATCAGAAAATAACATAAAAATATTTTATTATTTAATGTTTTTTTTAACGCAAAATAAAAAATAACTCAATTCGAACACTTTTGCACGCTATAATTGACATTATTTTAGCTGAGTGTTGTTTTTTGTTTGTTTTTGGTTTACCGTTATTTTTAATTGCGTTCTTCTCTGATACATTCTTTCTTGATATTTAAAAAAAAAGTTTAGTGCGATTTAAGACACGTGGCTGTTCATTCTTATATTAATTTCATAATTAAAAAAATGAGGAAAATAAGTGCGCAGTTGGAAAATAGTATTAAAAATTTAACCGAGCAAGCTTATTCTTGTAGACAAATAGCTAAGTCTTTGAATTTGGCGCATAATACTGTCCAATGCGTTCGTAAAAGGCTTAATTTGGCTTTCAAATGTACAGCAAATGGACGTCCAAAATTACTTACCGACACCGATGCTCGACATATTGAAAGACTGATGAGAAATAAAGATACAAAAACACCAAAATTAGCAGCTAAAGCAATAAATAAAAATGCAAGTGAATGGACTGTTAAAAGAGCATTGCGCAGAATTGGACTAGTCTCTGCAGTCAAGCAGAAAAAACCGGCTTTGTCAAACAAGAATGTGAAAGCACGTCTCCAATTTTGTAAAGAATATGGAAGCTGGACTGTGGATGACTGGAAGCATGTTATTTGGTCAGACGAGACTAAAATTAATCGCTTCCAGTCAGATGGAAAAGAATATTATTGGCATCGTCCACATGAAAATCTTCAACAGCATCAAGTTAAACAAACAGTAAAGCATGGTGGTGGTGGTTTAATGGTGTGGGGTTGCTTCACATGGTGGAACGTTGGTCCTTTAGTTAAAATAGAAGGAATAATGAAAAAGGAAGATTATTTAAGTATTCTTAAGTCGATCTTGTCAGATTTTGTGGAGAAAACCCCATACCCCGAGGACAATATATGGTTTCAACACGATGCAGATCCAAAGCATACGGCCAAAATTGTCAAAGAATGGCTTTTGCAACAAAAATTTCAATTGGTAAAGTGGCCACCACAGAGCCCGGATCTAAATCCAATTGAAAATTTGTGGGCACTTTTAAAGAGAAGATTAGCAGTATATGAAAGATCTCCAAGTAACATGGATGAAATTTGGCAAAGAATTCAATATGAATGGAAGAATATCTCGGACGGGAAAGTAGAAAGTATGCCTAAGCGTATTCAAAGTGTGAAAAAGAATAAAGGATTGTGGACAAAATATTAGAAATATATTAACACGTCCGTATAATTAGGTACGTGCAAAAGTGTTCGAATTGAGTTATTTTTTATTTTGCGTTAAAAGAAACATTATATAATAAAATATTTTTTATGTTGTTGTTTTTTGATAAAATGTAATAAATGAACAATAAAACGAAAATAAAATTATCTTGATTTATTTTATTAAAAAAAAAAATATTGAGCAGTATTTGACAAACTAATCAACATTCAAACACTTTTGCTCGCCACTGTATGCCTAGCACATCATCCAACAACAACAGATATGCAGAACTTGATACAGTAGATGAAGAAGTAGAGGGTAATCAAAATACAGCACCAAAGCCTCCGCCGATTTACATTCCCAATGTACAAAATATAAATCTAATGGTAGAAAAGTTAAATTACATTGTATGTAGAACAGATTTTAATTAAAAGTCATTAAGGGAAGGTCAAGTTCAACTCATGATCAAGTCTGTAGATTCCTTTAGGAAAGTAATAAAGTATTTAGAATTTTCTAATATAAATTTCCATACTTATCCATTAAAACAAGAAAGGTCGTTTAGAGTGACAATTAAAGTTATCCACACCTCTACTGCTACGGAAGACATAAAAGCAGAACTCCTAAGACTAGGTCAATCTGTTAGGTCTGTAACAAATGTTAGAAGCCGAGTTTCGAAAGAGCCTCTGTCAATGTTTTTTGTAAACTAAAGGGCGGGGCACATAGAATCCGCCATACGTTGTACTTTTACAAATTCAACAAAAGTCAAAGTAACGATGGATGAGGTTGGCACAATAAATACTTTGCTGACGGATGTTAAATCAAAGTTTGCTCTCTATTTTTATTCACTTTTAAATTTAATTTGTATTTTATTCACTTGTTAATTTAATTAAATTTGTATTTTATTGTTTGCAACCAAAATTGTTTTTTTAGAATCACAAAACACAATTCAAACACAGCAAGAGTTAAAAGAAAACAGAGAAGAAGAAGCAGTTGATAGTTGTCAAAGTATTCAACATACGTCAAAAGTTGAAAGTTGACCAACTTTCGTACTTTGCGTTGACGGACACGTATTGATTGTGACAACGCTCATAAGAAAACATGTATTTTAACTGACTTGTCAGTTGAATTTGTCAAAGTTTAACGTATGACGGATTCTATGTGCCCCGGCCTTTAGATCCGAACCCAAATAATAAAACTATATACGAAATAAAGTACATAAATTGTGCGTCCGTTAAGGTGGAACATCCTCCGAGAACAAACGATTTGGTACAATGCCATCGCTGTCAACAATTTGGACATACAAAAGCGTATTGTAAGAAACCAAACAGATATGTAAAGTGCGGTTGAAATCATTCCACCATTGAGTGCAAAAAATATTTTGATACTCCATCCCGTTGTGTTCACTGCATGTTAAACCACTCAGCTAATTACAAAGGATTTAAAGTCTATCAGTGCCTTGTTGCAAACAGAATTAACAACCGTAGACAATACTCGAACAGAAATTATAATTTCAATATAAATCCTAAGGAGTTTCCACAACTAAATAAGGATAATAACATGCAGACGAATCTAAATAGATTTAATTTATCATTTTCAGACGCCGTAAAAGCACAAAATGTGAATGAAAATAGTCGTTTGGATTGACTTGAAAAAATGGAAAACTTAATGAATATGATGTCACTTAAATTTAAGGATAGCAATATTGAACGCTAATGGCTTACGCAATCATACAAATGAAATTGAAATTTTCATTAAAACTAACTTCATTGATATCTTTTTACTGTCTGAAACACATTTTACTAGTAAAACTTTCTTTAAAATTCAAAATTATGACATGGTTTTTGCTAACCATCCTGACGACAGAGCGCACGAGAAACGTTCTTAGAATTTGTTTAAAATTTGTATGGGAAGTTCTTGGAATTATTTCCAAAATAATATAATAAAATAATAAAAATATTTATATATTTTTAAAAAACATTAAGGTTTATTTAAATAAAACTTTTTACAAAACAAACTTCTTTATTTTTGTGTGTCCTTTCTTTTGTGGTTTCTTTAAAACTGAACTAAAACTAACTATTTTCATTTCTTAAGTACAGAGTTTCACTCCCTCCTGTTTTGCTGAACAGGCAAAATCGATCATTAGTATCGATTTTGATATGAAACTGCATTAAAGAAATTTACAAAGTAAGCTTAAAATTTAAATATGTAATTCTATATTTTCAATTGCTATTGCCCAACTTTAAGTTTTCATTCATATATTTGAGTTCAACAGTCTTTATAATAATATTTTTTTATTGAATTTAATTGAAATTTGATGTGGCTGACATAACATTTTGTTTTAATTCATAAATAGCAATTTAACGATTTTTTCTTATATGAGTTTTAAAGTTCAATGGTTTTTAAATATGTATGTGGTTTAGGCAATAGTAACTTGATTTTGTTTTTATTGTATTAGCAACACAAGTTCTACTTATTATTTAAGTACTTATTCACTATAGTAGGGATGTCCCCATCCCTTGGTGGAAGTATATATGTAACTCCTCCCTCCTTGGATTGAGGATTCTCCTGAATTCTCTTATTTATTACAATTGTTTCTTTTCTCTTAATACATATTATTGTTATTATTACATACAACATAACTTCGTTTTCAAATTTTATCTCTTTAATTTCTTTAACATTTTCTATATGTTCTAATACAATTTCATCAAAAGTTAACTTACGAGGAAAATCATGTTTTGTTATAGGTAAGTCTATAATTTTATCATAAAATACTGCTTTCTTATTTGAATATATGTTATTATCAATATTTAAAGTGCAATTGTTATAGGTAACTACATGGTTTCTATTTAACTTAACATTATTTTTGTTTTCACAATTATGATAAATTGATGTATTATTTCCGTTGATTATTAAAACTGTGTCATCAGTTAGCGTCTGTATTAACGTTTTGTTATTTTGAACCCAATAGCAATTTTTATAGAATATGCAATTTTTGCTAATTTTTAAATCTTTGAATAATTTTTCTTGTTCAAATGTATAATAAACACCATTAATTTCTGTTACTAATTCTCTGTCTTGATCTATTTCAAATTTTTTTTCGTTTGGTAATGGAATGATTAGTTTAACTGTTGTGTGAATGTAGCTATCTGGTATTTTTATAGCAAAAACTATGGTGTCTTTTGCAAAAATTAGTACTCCCATTCTAATGAGTTTGAGTTTATAAAAGTCAATATTATTTGCTTCAATTTCTTCAGACGTCAGTATTGAGGGATGAAAAATATTATATTTTGCAGATGCTATATTATCTTGGATTTGATCTATTTTTTCTTCTAAAATTTTTAGTTTTATAATAAGGCTATGAAATAGTAAATTGTCAAATAATTCATTGTATGAGCTTTGTATTTTGTTAATTGAGGTTTCTATGTTAAGTCTATCCTTTTCTATACTATCTTTGAGCATTATGATACTCTTGTTAAAATGTTCGTTTATAATTATTTGTTGGTTTGTGGCTGCGATAATATTGTGATTATTTGCATTAGTTACTTCTGTGTGCGTAAGGATATGTTGTCGATCTTCATCATCCATAAGTCCAAACAACCATTTTTGTGCTGATCCTACAACGTTTAAAAGGCCACGTCTAGTCCGGGTTTGGCTTGAGATGATTGACTTCAGTTTTGATTTAACGGTTTGAATTTCGTTATCTATAATATTCCTATACTCCCTTTTTAGCGAATCAATGTTTTTTTCCAGATCAAATAGTATATTTTGAATTTCTCTTGGTTTGAAAAGATGTAAAATAATTTTCGTTTCGTTGATAAGATCCGTTTCAAACATTTCAATTGCTGTGTACCCATTGTCACTCGTTAGTGGCTGTATCTTTAGAGTTGATTCCGTTGGGCGAATGACTGACAATAGAAGTATTATCACCAAGGCCTGCAAATTTTAATGGTCTTTTAATGTTGCTTATATGAATGCCTTCTAAATTTTTTTTGACAAATTTAGGTTGTTCCTTGTGCCTAACACTTTTATAATTTTTTATGAATCCCTGCTGTCTAGTTTCTAAATATTTTTCCCTGTCTCTGTTTGCTCTATTTATTTTCTTATCCTTATGTGTAACTAAATTTCTGTAAATAATGTTTGAATTGACTCTATTATTTTCCGCATCAAATAGTGTACATTTTATAGTACTATGATATAAATTGTTGTAGTGAAAAATTGCTTTGTTTATCTGTTCTATAATTGGTAGTTTTTCCTCAATATTTAGGGTCCTTATTTTTTCGGTTATCGTATTATTCAACCTTTCGGCATCCGCATTGCCGGTGTGACTGTTTGGTTTTGTGAAATGAAATTCTATACATTCTTTACTTAATAAGTCTTTTACATTAGTATTATTAAATTCGTTATCAACTATAAATTTTTTTATTTTGCCTTTTATGGATACAAATTCTTGTATTTTTGAAACTTAAGTTCTATTGTTTCTGTCCATTAGTGGGAAACATATTGCATGTTTTGTGAATTTGTCCACGAAAATAATAAAAGCTTGTTTGCTGTTAACATATGTGTCAATATGGACAATTTCATTTTTGCTTTTTGGAGTTTATGTTAAACTAAACTCTTTTTTTATAGGTTTTCTGTCATACTTTCCGCCAGTACATATATCGCAGTTATTGATAATCTTATGGATATTTTCTTTTAATTTTGGGTTGTAAATTTTTATTTTAATTCCTTCAAACGTTGGTATTATACCGGCATGACCCGTTTCATTTTTATGGAACAATGCTATTTGCTTATGAAGTTGATCCTCGTTGTGGATGTCCTCAGCGAAATATGAGCACTTAACAAACTTTATTCGGCCGCCGCTGAATTCTTCAATTATTTTTTGTTGTAATTTGTTATATTCGTGATCGTTTATTTCGGAATATATTGCGATTTTGCCTTTTGAGAAGTATTTTGATACCAATATTGGTATGCGATTATGCAAAATGTCAGTTTTGTCTATAAATAGTCTTTTATTGTTAAATACCTGTTCAAACTCTTTATGTTTTATATTTTGAAAAATTATCTGTTGACGAAATCTATTAACAATGGTAGTAAGTATAGGGATATGATCATTCCGTTCTTCTACTTGTGAATGAATTGTTTCTACTTCCATGGAACTTCCGGATTGTGTTCTCTCTCTGCTGTGCCTTGTTGTGTCGTTTAGACAATTTATTTCAAAATGATCAGAATTTATGCGACTTAAAAAATCTGCTATTCTATTATCTTTTCCTTTTATGTGTTCTATTCTAGCATTATATTCTCCTAATTGAAGGATCCATCTTTGGAGTCTTGGATTTATATGCTTACCCGCAAATTTTGCTTGAAGCCATTTTAGTGGCTGATGATCTGTTTGCAGATCGAATTCTCTCCCATATAAGTAGGGTCGAAAATATTTTACTGCCCATACTATGGCTAATAATTCCTTTTCTATTGTAGAATAGTTTTGTTCATGTTTATTTAGTGTTCTAGATGCATAAGCTACCGGATGGCCGTCCTGTGTTAGAACTGCCCCAAGGGCGAAGTTACTTGCATCTGTTACCAACTTGAATTTTTTCGAAAAATTAGGATATCTTAAAATTGGTGCTTTTGTTACTATATCTTTTAGTTTTTCAAAAGCGAATATATAGTTTGGATCATTTTTATTTACCCTTGCATCTTTTTGCAAATATTTTATCATTGGTGATGCTATCTTAGCGTAATCTTTGATAAATTTTCTATAAAATCCTGTCATACCCAGAAAAGATTTTATCTGTTTTTGGGTGACTGGTAGCTTTAATTTTTGAATTATATCAATTTTGCGATTATCAGGTTTAACACCATTTGCCGTTAAGATGTGTCCCAGAAATAAAGTTTCTTTCTTAAGAAAGTCACATTTATCTGGTTGAATTTTTAGATTTGCATGTCTTAAAGTTGATAAGACCAAATTTATATTACATATGTGCTCTTCTAATGACGTACCAAAGATAAGAATGTCATCCATATAGACGACACATATTTTATTGATATGCTGTCTTAGGACAGTGTTAATTAGTCTCTGAAATGTAGACGGAGCATTTTTTAATCCAAATGGCATTCTGACAAATTTATAGTGTCCAAATGGAGTAGAAAACGCCGTTTTTGCTCTATCTTTTTTATTCACTTTTATTTGATAAAAGCCTTTCGCAAGGTCTAGAGTAGTGAAATATTGCGATCTTCCTAGTTTATCTAGTATATTGTTTAAATTTGGGATTGGAAACTTGTCATCGATTGTATTATTGTTTAGAAGTCTATAATCGACGACCAATCGCCACTTCTTTTTTCCTGAATTATCCATTTTTTTTGGTACAATCCAGAGCGGACTATTGCAAGGTGAGTTACTATTGGTTATTATTTTTTGTTCTAGCATCTCATTAATTTGTCGTTCTATTTCCTGTTGGTGTACTTGTGGATATCTATAGATTTTGGAGTACAAAGGTTTGTCGGTTGTTGTATTAATTTCGTGTACTACGAACTTCCGAACACCTCAATATAGCGATGGTATATATCAATTTTTGCTTTAAACGGAATCAAAAAGTTTTGACCGATAATTGCATTATAACTATTGCTTTGGAAATCTATAATTTTCCATGAAATAGTTCCTGTTGAGTTAAACTCTTTTGGTATGGGTGTGTTACAGTAATGTGTAACGTTAATTAAACCATTTATTGTTTTGTATATTAAATTTTTTTTAAGGGTTGTGGTTTAAAACCACGAAGTGCTGTTGGTTTGATAATGCTTGTGTCCGATCCGGTGTCTATTAAGCATTTTAATATTTGCTTGCCTATGTTAATTATTATTATTGGTAGTTTTGATCCAGAGGCGGTGTCGTAAAATTTACTTCACCATCGGAGCTTTGTTCGATATTATCTATTTCCATTTGATTACTTCTTCGAGTAAAATTAGATTGATCTACACTCATATGGGATTGACGAGTTTGTCCTGACTTATTGTTATAAAAATTTTGTTTTTCTGGCTGATTGTTAAATCTATTAGTGTTTTGTGTGTATGAGTGATTGTGGTTGTTTGGTCGGTAATTTTGTTTTATTTGGTAATTCTTATTACCATCTGTTATTTGTGTATTTGTTTGTTTGTAGTTGTTTTGATAGGTAGGTTTTTGATGATATCTTTTATTAAGTCTGTGTTTATAGTCTATTGTCCTAGAGTCCCACAGCAATTTAAGTTTTGTGTATTTAATTATGATGTCTTGTAGTGTTTCGTTCGGACTAATATTGGCTCTTACAGTCCCGTCGATTTTTTCTAGCATAATATCTACCAAGTCCCTATCAATACACTTAGGCTATACATATTTGGTTTAATGGGATCAAATGTGAACAATTCATTCAAGTCGCACTTAGCTTTTTCAAAGATTTTAAATGATTCGTCTAAATTACTAACCTTGACTGCTCTGCAGCGATTAAAAACCTCTCCATACGTAGTTCTGGGTTGAAACACATAGGAAATTCTTGTCTTCAGCTCGTTACAAGTAGTGTTGCTAATATCTCCCAACTGCTTTCTTTCTTCTCCAATAATTTTTTCATTTTGGACTATCTTCAGACAAAAATCCATTAGCTGCTGATCGTTATTAAATAAACTAAGGGTCAGCTCCACAGAATCAATAAAGGATGTTATACCAATGCCACGGCTTAAAGGAGGTATCCGCCTAAATTGCTCTATGACATCTTTGGGTTTCATCATAAACTGCTGTTGGGCATTTATTTGTAGACCCAGTTGTTGATTTGTTTCTTGAAATTGTTGGGGTTGCAGTTGCTGTAGTTGTATTTGTTGCTGTTCCAGTTGTTGACGTTGTATTTGTAGTTGTTGTTGTTCTAATTGTTGTTGCTGCTGTTGTATTTTTTCCTCCTGTCGTCTTATAAATGTTTCCAATTCAGCAATCATTTGCTCCTCCATATCGTTGTGTATTTGTCGATTTGCATCAAAATCTTTTTGTCTTGGGATCATATTGTTATTTGGAACGACCACTTTTAGTTCCTTAAAAATTTTATTTTATACTTTTATTTTATTTCACTGATTGTTGTGTATTTTAATTTTTCTTTTTATTTTGTAATTTTATTATTTTTATTTTGTTCTTTGTTTGTTCTTTTGCTTATTCTTAAGAATAAGCTCACTTTCGACTGCGCCAGAAACGTTCTTAGAATTTGTTTAAAATTTGTATGGGAAGTTCTTGGAATTATTTCCAAAATAATATAATAAAATAATAAAAATATTTATATATTTTTAAAAAACATTAAGGTTTATTTAAATAAAACTTTTTACAAAACAAACTTCTTTATTTTTGTGTGTCCTTTCTTTTGTGGTTTCTTTAAAACTGAACTAAAACTAACTATTTTCATTTCTTAAGTACAGAGTTTCACTCCCTCCTGTTTTGCTGAACAGGCAAAATCGATCATTAGTATCGATTTTGATATGAAACTGCATTAAAGAAATTTACAAAGTAAGCTTAAAATTTAAATATGTAATTCTATATTTTCAAGTGCTATTGCCCAACTTTAAGTTTTCATTCATATATTTGAGTTCAACAGTCTTTATAATAATATTTTTTTATTGAATTTAATTGAAATTTGATTTGGCTGACATAACATTTTGTTTTAATTCATAAATAGCAATTTAACGATTTTTTCTTATATGAGTTTTAAAGTTCAATAGTTTTTAAATATGTATGTGGTTTAGGCAATAGTAACTTGATTTTGTTTTTATTGTATTAGCAACACAAGTTCTACTTATTATTTAAGTACTTATTCACTATAGTAGGGATGTCCCCATCCCTTGGTGGAAGTATATATGTAACTCACGCGGGTCAAATATAAAATACTAAATTTTACCACCAATTGAAGAAACGTTGCTGCAAGCTGCAGGAGTTAATATCACATGCGATAATAGTATTATTAATTTTTATTCTATTTATTTTCCTCCAAGGCATAATGTGAAGTGTGAACAATACGAAAACTTCTTTAAAGGCCTTGGTTCAAAGTTGGTGGTGACTTTAACGCAAAACACCCTTCCCAAAGGGAAGAGATCTATATAAATGCATCCGCAAAAATAACTTTTTAATATTGTCTACTGGTAGTGCTACACACTGGCCGAGTGACTGCACTAAAATGCCTGATCTTCTTGACTTTTTTGTTTACAAGGGAAAACCAAGGTCTTTTTTGGATATAATGGATAGTATGGACTTAAGCTCTGATCACAACCCCATCATATTCACATTTAGCACAGATATACATCAGTTTAGTAATTGGATAGAACAAAATTTAGATTTAAATATACCAATTAAAGATGGCTTTAATTTAGAAGACGCCGTCGAATCATTTACTCATTTAATTCATGAAGCTGCATTTACAGCAACGCCGCATCTTAGGATAATGAGTACAATCTTTGGAAATCAACAAAATATTTAAATCGTCCAGTAAAGCGAAATATCCCAATTAAAAATAGAAATGGTGAATGGTGTAGATCAGATATCAGCAAAGCTATCTTTTAAACCATTTTAAACAACCTTACTGTCAGAGAGGAAATACAAATCTTTTTAGATGTTCCGTGTCAAATGGATCGCCGGATAAGATAAATTAAACAACAACAAAACTCCAGGCTCAAAAGTTTCTAAATACTTACTAAGAAAAGGTATGGCCTTCCTAAAAACCATATTTAACTCTATATTTAGGTTGAATCATTTTCCATCACAATGGAAATATGCCAAAATTGTGATCATACTAAATCCCAAGAAACCTGAGTATGTTGTTACTTCGTACAGGCCATTCAGTTTACTATCAAGCTTTTCAAAGATTTTCGAAAGGCTATTTCTTAAAAGATTATAACCGATTTTAGAGCAACAAAAAATAATACCAGATTACCAGTTTGGGTTCAGACATAAATATGGCACACCAGCACAATGTCATAGGATTGTCCATGTTATTTCTGATGCATTAGAAAGAAAATTTTATTGCTCTGCAGTGTTTTTAGATGTTGAACAAGCCTTTGATAGAGTATGGCACGTTGTACTTTTATGCAAATTAAAAAAGCTTATTCCGGCCCCATTTTATTTAGTATTAAAAGGAAATTCTTTGTAAGTGTCAATGAAATATATTCAAATTTCGGAAGCATTAACGCAGGTATACCTCAAGGCAGTGTATTAGGTCATATACTGTACACCATTTACACAGCAGATATGCCAACATGGAAGGAACATGTTTTAAAAAAACGTGAACACTTAAATATTAAAACAAGAAAAATGTATTGGCTATTAGGCCCTAAATCTAGATTAAGTCTGGAGAAAAAAATCTTAAATTTTATTTTATAATGAAACAAGCACTAGGTCAGTTTTAGAATAAAAATAAAAACATTGTTTAAGTAGAAAACTTAAAACAAGAAATGTGATGCTCTTAGTTTGCTTTACTGCATTTCTCTTAATTTTTTATGGAATTGTACCGTTAAATAATGTACATGTTTGTTTTTGGTGTGTTTTGATAGGCATTGAGTTAGACAGCTTTCTTGTTAATTCTTTAGGAACTTTCTCCCACTCTTCTATCAAAATTGACTTAAGCTGTTGAATGGATGATGGATTTGCCTTTTGCACTTCTTTCTTCAAATATGCCCACAAATGCTCAATAACGTTGCGGTCAGGGGATTGGGGAGGATGTTCCAATTTTGACTTGACGTTATACAATAACCTTTCCCTTACAATTAGAGAAGAATGCTTGGGGTCATTGTCGTGCATTAATGTGTAGCCAGTATTCAAATGCATCTTTTCGATACTTGGAAGAAATTCGTCCTTTAAAATACTCAAATACATGCGCGAGTTAATTTCCAATTATAGGAAATGAGTAAAAAAATATATTTTCTTTTTTCTGCACCAAAAAATGTGCGTTTCTTTATTAAATATATTCTTAAGACTATCCATCCTATTTTTCTTAGCATCTATTTATATTAATAATTATGTTTAATGTTTCTTTGTTCTAACTCAAAATATGTTTTTCTTTGTTTAGGTTACTAGTACCTTTTTTTTATCAGTAAAACATGTTTTGAGTTATTTGTATTAAGTTAGAAAAGAAAGAATGTGTTGCTTATCGTTACAATAGTTGTATTTATGATGTTTGTCTTATCTCTAGCTTAGAATAGTTATATTTGAGTTTATGGATTTATCATCTTTTATTACTATCTTAGTTATATTTGAATTTATGGATTTGTTATTACTATCTTAAAATAAGAGATGTTAACTCTCCTCCTTCTTAAAAAAAACGTCCTCGTTTTAAACTGAATATTGTCTCTGTCGGAGCTTGAGAAGTTCTATTTCATATAATTCGTCGATTTTTTTCCTTTGTGTTTCTATTTTCTTTATCCTGTAGCATTCGCAGAATTTAATCATACCATAAGTTAGTAATGCTAATGTACATAGTCCCAATACGAAATAAAATGTGTATTTGACTGCATGTTCTTCGATGGGTATCAGGAAGGTTGATATTTCTTGGATATTGTTAAATTTGTAATTACCATTAGATTCTAAGATGCGCATTATTTGTAATTGTTCGTCGTGTAGGTTATGTATGGCATCTTTGAGTGCTTGTTGGTGGTTGTAGTATTGTTTTCCATCTAGATTTGTTGAGTAATTGAATTGTATTAGTTTAGGTCCATTTATTTTTACGTTATTCCAGGTGTGTTCGTAATCTGTAATAATGTTTCCACTTTCGAGTACTTGTAGCGGTGCGTTATTTGCATTTATTACTTCGCATTTGGCTGGCCTGTTTTCTAATACATTAATAGTCCGGTTTCTTTTTTTTTTTTTTTTAAAGAGAAGTAGCACTTCAGGCAATAATGCCTATTTAGTTATTTTTGTAACCGTACTACATTCTTTAGGAAAGGGATAGATGAGAGATAAGACAGGTGGTGTAAAGAGAAGGATAGATATAGCCATTTTATTAGTTATTTTACTTCGCCGGCGAATATGCTATTAAGAAGTACCGACGAAGGAGGCTGCATGTTTAATGTTAATTCTGAATATGTATTTGTCATTAAACAGAAAAAAAAACATTTTTATTTATTTATTTATTTTTTATTTTTGGTTGCCGCAGGGGTTGAACCCTGCTCAACCAGGTTTGTAGCCAACGTGTTTACCACTTCGACTACAGCAGCCACAATTTTGCATATAAAGTTTTCTAGATAATTTTTACATTTTTCGATACTTGTAAATTTATTATTGCATTTTGCTATTCTAGAGTCTAGTAATAGTTTTCCGTGCTTAAATGCTAGTGGATACAAATTAAATAGCTTACATTTCGTTTTTAATAATGGGTATTAATAGGTGTTTACAATTGTGTGATGAAAATAAAAAACATTAATATCGGCATATTCTAATATATTTATTATAGGTAGATCTAACGCTTCATTAGACACTATTTGTTGAATATCTTTTAAATTTAAAGTTCCGGAATAAAAGTTTCCGTCTTTTGCGAAATTAATCATTGTAGCGATAGAATGTAGTTCGTTGTATACTTCGGTAAGTATTAAATGTTCTGAAATAGATTTGGGGCTAATTCTTTCTAATATTTTTTCAAATTCAGAGTTTATTTTCTTTTGTTTATTATTATTTTCTATTAGCATATTCAATCCTGTCTTGATTTCGATTAGGTCATCGTGGTCAGTGTTCCTGTAATAAGTTTGAGGGCTGATCCTAGAAAATTAAGTGAACGTTTAGTTCTGGAGATTCTAGGAAGTAGTTGTGACTTCAGATTTTCTATTTTAGTTATCAACAAATATTCTGCAGAGTTTTGTTCTAAATTATATGCAAATCGTACTATATTTTCGTAGGGTGTCAAGATTCTAGAAAGGTTTGTCATATGGTATAAGAACGCTGTGTCCTGAAAAACGTATACAGGGTCAGTCTCTATCATTATATATTTTTTGTCTTTTAAGTCTATTAGTCTGTTACCGAATGCGACGGATATATATAATAATATTATTATTCTTTGCATGTTTGTACTTGTATATTATCCTTATGTATAACAATATTTTTGTTTGTAATTATTGTGTTACCTTTATCTTCCTTTACAATGTGTTTTGAGTATTTCCTTACGTTTTTATTGCGCCGCACAGTGGCTGAAAATCGTTTTTCGTTGGCCAAAATTCTGTAACTTTTGAACCGATCAAAATATTGAAATAATTTTTTTTTTTAATGGATAGATATTTAGTTCAGCTTAATTCAGTTTCAATTACATTAAAATTGATTGAGGACTTTTTAAGGAATTCGAGGTCAAAGTTGAACATTTTAATTTTTTTAACTTTCACAGTAAAATATGGGTTTATTCTGTGTGTAACATAGTAAAATATCCCTCTAAGATCCAAAAAAGTATATATATTCTTGATCAGTGATGAAATCTAAGACGATATACCTATGTCCGTCTGTCCATACGTCCGTCCGTTCATTCGCCTGTCTGTATGAACACGATTCAGTCTAAACGAAAAGAGCTAGACCCCTGAAATTTGGTACATATATATCTTGAAGGATAGGGCAGGCTAAGTTCGTAAATGGGCCAAGTCGGACCAGGGGAAAAAAATTCCCCTAAGAAGAACTAACCCAACCCCTGAAAAACTACACATTTTTTTTGTAACTTTGTTAAGCAAATGAAACATTTTTATGTCAAAGAAGGTTCAAGGTCTTTACCCTGGAGCCAGAAAATCATAAAAATTTATTTTTGGACCCCGCCCCCTTTTTGTGGGCGTTTATATAGCATATTATATGAAAAATAGTGTCAATAATTAACAAATTGTATTACCTAAGCCTAGATTGCATAAAAAATTAATTTTTAAGCTTTCATGACGAATGGAAAATGTACTCGGATCTTCTGCGCGATTCTTTTATATTTGTAGAACCAAAGGCATCGTTAATATCTTTAAGCTTCCGCCTCTTAGATCTATCGCTGCAGTTGTCCCCTAATGATTTGCGTGGTCTTCCAGCCTTATCTTGCTTTGCTGTTTCTGCAGCGACAGTAAGTTGCCCTTCTTACCACTTTGCACTTTTTATATAAAATTTTTGTTTACTGTACATAAATTCTTTGTAGCGTTTTTTTAGTGTTTTGACGAAATTATATAATTGCTCTTGCATTTCAGTGCTACACGAATTTAAGTTTAATTTTGTTTTAACGTAACTAAAAACATCTTCCTGATTTTTGTTTTTAAAATACACTTCGGCCAGTTCTTTATAACTGAAGCTCTCCATTTTCTTCTGAATATTTTTATTTGCGTTTGTTATGTTTTATCCGTACACTTAAAGGATTAAGTTATTACTGAGTAATCCCTTAACGAATCCGTACCTTTATAAATTTTTAGATACATGTTCTTCACACACTGATCTTTAATTTCATAGCAGGTAGCGCTTAAATTGAACAAAACTGCACTCATGCGTCAATATGGGGTTGTTTTTTAACTTTAATGGTTTAATGTGGCAATTATTGTTATAAAATTGTTTATGACTTTGGTTGACCCTAACATTTGATAACAGGTAAATTTAGAAAGAGATCATATGCTCTGTAGAGCCCATTGTGATAATTTTATTACTTATTTTTTGCTGATCAAAACAAAGCTATTAAACCCTTTCGAAGGTATTATATTTATTTTTTTTTAGTTATACGTAGCCTAAACTTAAAAAAATAAACTTTTAGGCAAAAAAATGAAAATTTAATACACCATTGTATATAATTTTTTTTTTGGAGTAATTGATATTTCTTGGATATTGTTAAATTTGTAATTACCATTAGATTCTAAGATGCGCATTATTTGTAATTGTTCGTCGTGTAGGTTATGTATGGCATCTTTGAGTGCTTGTTGGTGGTTGTAGTATTGTTTTCCATCTAGATTTGTTGAGTAATTGAATTGTATTAGTTTAGGTCCATTTATTTTTACGTTATTCCAGGTGTGTTCGTAATCTGTAATAATGTTTCCACTTTCGAGTACTTGTAGCGGTGCGTTATTTGCATTTATTACTTCGCATTTGGCTGGCCTGTTTTCTAATACATTAATAGTCCGGTTTCTTTTTTTTTTTTTTTTTTTTTTTTTTTTTTTTTAAAGAGAAGTAGCACTTCAGGCAATAATGCCTATTTAGTTATTTTTGTAACCGTACTACATTCTTTAGGAAAGGGATAGATGAGAGATAAGACAGGTGGTGAAAAGAGAAGGATAGATATAGCCATTTTATTAGTTATTTTACTTCGCCGGCGAATATGCTATTAAGAAGTACCGACGAAGGAGGCTGCATGTTTAATGTTAATTCTGAATATGTATTTGTCATTAAACAGAAAAAAAAACATTTTTATTTATTTATTTATTTATTTTTGGTTGCCGCAGGGGTTGAACCCTGGTCAACCAGGTTTGTAGCCAACGTGTTTACCACTTCGACTACAGCAGCCACAATTTTGCATATAAAGTTTTCTAGATAATTTTTACATTTTTCGATACTTGTAAATTTATTATTGCATTTTGCTATTCTAGAGTCTAGTAATAGTTTTCCGTGCTTAAATGCTAGTGGATACAAATTAAATAGCTTACATTTCGTTTTTAATAATGGGTATTTATAGGTGTTTACAATTGTGTGATGAAAATAAAAAACATTAATATCGGCATATTCTAATATATTTATTATAGGTAGATCTAACGCTTCATTAGACATTTTTTGTTGAATATCTTTTAAATTTAAAGTTCCGGAATAAAAGTTTCCGTCTTTTGCGAAATTAATCATTGTAGCGATAGAATGTAGTTCGTTGTATACTTCGGTAAGTATTAAATGTTCTGAAATAGATTTGGGGCTAATTCTTTCTAATATTTTTTCAAATTCAGAGTTTATTTTCTTTTGTTTATTATTATTTTCTATTAGCATATTCAATCCTGTCTTGATTTCGATTAGGTCATCGTGGTCAGGTGTTCCTGTAATAAGTTTGAGGGCTGATCCTAGAAAATAAAGTGAACGTTTAGTTCTGGAGATTCTAGGAAGTAGTTGTGACTTCAGATTTTCTATTTTAGTTATCAACAAATATTCTGCAGAGTTTTGTTCTAAATTATATGCAAATCGTACTATATTTTCGTAGGGTGTCAAGATTCTAGAAAGGTTTGTCATATGGTATAAGAACGCTGTGTCCTGAAAAACGTATACAGGGTCAGTCTCTATCATTATATATTTTTTGTCTTTTAAGTCTATTAGTCTGTTACCGAATGCGACGGATATATATAATAATATTATTATTCTTTGCATGTTTGTACTTGTATATTATCCTTATGTATAACAATATTTTTGTTTGTAATTATTGTGTTACCTTTATCTTCCTTTACAATGTGTTTTGAGTATTTCCTTACGTTTTTATTGCGCCGCACAGTGGCTGAAAATCGTTTTTCGTTGGCCAAAATTCTGTAACTTTTGAACCGATCAAAATATTGAAATAATTTTTTTTTTAATGGATAGATATTTAGTTCAGCTTAATTCAGTTTCAATTACATTAAAATTGATTGAGGACTTTTTAAGGAATTCGAGGTCAAAGTTGAACATTTTAATTTTTTTAACTTTCAGAATAAAATATGGGTTTATTCTGTGTGTAACATAGTAAAATATCCCTCTAAGATCCAAAAAAGTATATATATTCTTGATCAGTGATTAAATCTAAGACGATACACCTATGTCCGTCTGTCCATACGTCCGTCCGTCTATTCGCCTGTCTGTATGAACACGATTCAGTCTAAACGAAAAGAGCTAGACCCCTGAAATTTGGTACATATATATCTTGAAGGATAGGGCAGGCTAAGTTCGTAAATGGGCCAAGTCGGACCAGGGGAAAAAAAATTCCCCTAAGAAGAACTAACCCAACCCCTGAAAAACTACACATTTTTTTGTAAATTTGTTAAGCAAATGAAACATTTTTATGTCAAAGAAGGTTCAAGGTCTTTACCCTGGAGCCAGAAAATCATAAAAATTTATTTTTGGACCCCGCCCCCTTTTTGTGGGCGTTTATATAGCATATTATATGAAAAATAGTGTCAATAATTAACAAATTGTATTACCTAAGCCTAGATTGCATAAAAAAATAATTTTTAAGCTTTCATGACGAATGGAAAATGTACTCGGATCTTCTGCGCGATTCTTTTATATTTGTAGAACCAAAGGCATCGTTAATATCTTTAAGCTTCCGCCTCTTAGATCTATCGCTGCAGTTGTCCCCTAATGATTTGCGTGGTCTTCCAGCCTTATCTTGCTTTGCTGTTTCTGCAGCGACAGTAAGTTGCCCTTCTTACCACTTTGCACTTTTTATATAAAATTTTTGTTTACTGTACATAAATTCTTTGTAGCGTTTTTTTAGTGCTTTGACGAAATTATATAATTGCTCTTGCATTTCAGTGCTACACGAATTTAAGTTTAATTTTATTTTAACGTAACTAAAAACATCTTCCTGATTTTTGTTTTTAAAATACACTTCGGCCAGTTCTTTATAACTGAAGCTCTCCATTTTCTTCTGAATATTTTTATTTGCGTTTGTTATGTTTTATCCGTACACTTAAAGGATTAAGTTATTACTGAGTAATCCCTTAACGAATCCGTACCTTTATAAATTTTTAGATACATGTTCTTCACACACTGATCTTTAATTTCATAGCAGGTAGCGCTTAAATTGAACAAAACTGCACTCATGCGTCAATATGGGGTTGTTTTTTAACTTTAATGGTTTAATGTGGCAATTATTGTTATAAAATTGTTTATGACTTTGGTTGACCCTAACATTTGATAACAGGTAAATTTAGAAAGAGATCATATGCTCTGTAGAGCCCATTGTGATAATTTTATTACTTATTTTTTGCTGATCAAAACAAAGCTATTAAACCCTTTCAAAGGTATTATATTTATTTTTTTTTTAGTTATACGTAGCCTAAACTAAAAAAAATAAACTTTTAGGCAAAAAAATGAAAATTTAATACACCATTGTATATAATTTTTTTTTGGAGTAATTGATATTTCTTGGATATTGTTAAATTTGTAATTACCATTAGATTCTAAGATGCGCATTATTTGTAATTGTTCGTCGTGTAGGTTATGAATGGCATCTTTGAGTGCTTGTTGGTGGTTGTAGTATTGTTTTCCATCTAGATTTGTTGAGTAATTGAATTGTATTAGGTCCATTTATTTTTACGTTATTCCAGGTGTGTTCGTAATCTGTAATAATGTTTCCACTTTCGAGTACTTGTAGCGGTGCGTTATTTGCATTTATTACTTCGCATTTGGCTGGCCTGTTTTCTAATACATTAATAGTCCGGTTTCTTTTTTTTTTTTTTTTTTTTTTTTTTTAAAGAGAAGTAGCACTTCAGGCAATAATGCCTATTTAGTTATTTTTGTAACCGTACTACATTCTTTAGGAAAGGGATAGATGAGAGATAAGACAGGTGGTGAAAAGAGAAGGATAGATATAGCCATTTTATTAGTTATTTTACTTCGCCGGCGAATATGCTATTAAGAATTACCGACGAAGGAGGCTGCATGTTTAATGTTAATTCTGAATATGTATTTATGTCATTAAACAGAAAAAAAACATTTTTATTTATTTTTTTATTTTTTATTTTTGGTTGCCGCAGGGGTTGAACCCTGGTCAACCAGGTTTGTAGCCAACGTGTTTACCACTTCGACTACAGCAGCCACAATTTTGCATATAAAGTTTTCTAGATAATTTTTACATTTTTCGATACTTGTAAATTTATTATTGCATTTTGCTATTCTAGAGTCTAGTAATAGTTTTCCGTGCTTAAATGCTAGTGGATACAAATTAAATAGCTTACATTTCGTTTTTAATAATGGGTATTTATAGGTGTTTACAATTGTGTGATGAAAATAAAAAACATTAATATCGGCATATTCTAATATATTTATTATAGGTAGATCTAACGCTTCATTAGACACTATTTGTTGAATATCTTTTAAATTTAAAGTTCCGGAATAAAAGTTTCCGTCTTTTGCGAAATTAATCATTGTAGCGATAGAATGTAGTTCGTTGTATACTTCGGTAAGTATTAAATGTTCTGAAATAGATTTGGGGCTAATTCTTTCTAATATTTTTTCAAATTCAGAGTTTATTTTCTTTTGTTTATTATTATTTTCTATTAGCATATTCAATCCTGTCTTGATTTCTATTAGGTCATCGTGGCCAGGTGTTCCTGTAATAAGTTTGAGGGCTGATCCTAGAAAATTAAGTGAACGTTTAGTTCTGGAGATTCTAGGAAGTAGTTGTGACTTCAGATTTTCTATTTTAGTTATCAACAAATATTCTGCAGAGTTTTGTTCTAAATTATATGCAAATCGTACTATATTTTCGTAGGGTGTCAAGATTCTAGAAAGGTTTGTCATATGGTATAAGAACGCTGTGTCCTGAAAAACGTATACAGGGTCAGTCTCTATCATTATATATTTTTTGTCTTTTAAGTCTATTAGTCTGTTACCGAATGCGACGGATATATATAATAATATTATTATTCTTTGCATGTTTGTACTCGTATATTATCCTTATGTATAACAATATTTTTGTTTGTAATTATTGTGTTACCTTTATCTTCCTTTACAATGTGTTTTGAGTATTTCCTTACGTTTTTATTGCGCCGCACAGTGGCTGAAAATCGTTTTTCGTTGGCCAAAATTCTGTAACTTTTGAACCGATCAAAATATTGAAATATTTTTTTTAATGGATAGATATTTAGTTCAGCTTAATTCAGTTTCAATTACATTAAAATTGATTGAGGACTTTTTAAGGAATTCGAGGTCAAAGTTGAACATTTTAATTTTTTTAACTTTCAGAGTAAAATATGGGTTTATTCTGTGTGTAACATAGTAAAATATCCCTCTAAGATCCAAAAAAGTATATATATTCTTGATCAGTGATGAAATCTAAGACGATATACCTATGTCCGTCTGTCCATACGTCCGTCCGTCCATTCGCCTGTCTGTATGAACACGATTCAGTCTAAACGAAAAGAGCTAGACCCCTGAAATTTGGTACATATATATCTTGAAGGATAGGGCAGGCTAAGTTCGTAAATGGGCCAAGTCGGACCAGGGGAAAAAAAATTCCCCTAAGAAGAACTAACCCAACCCCTGAAAAACTACACATTTTTTTGTAAATTTGTTAAGCAAATGAAACATTTTTATATCAAAGAAGGTTCAAGGTCTTTACCCTGGAGCCAGAAAATCATAAAAATTTATTTTTGGACCCCGCCCCCTTTTTGTGGGCGTTTATATAGCATATTATATGAAAAATAGTGTCAATAATTAACAAATTGTATTACCTAAGCCTAGATTGCATAAAAAATTAATTTTTAAGCTTTCATGACGAATGGAAAATGTACTCGGATCTTCTGCGCGATTCTTTTATATTTGTAGAACCAAAGGCATCGTTAATATCTTTAAGCTTCCGCCTCTTAGATCTATCGCTGCAGTTGTCCCCTAATGATTTGCGTGGTCTTCCAGCCTTATCTTGCTTTGCTGTTTCTGCAGCGACAGTAAGTTGCCCTTCTTACCACTTTGCACTTTTTATATAAAATTTTTGTTTACTGTACATAAATTCTTTGTAGCGTTTTTTTAGTGCTTTGACGAAATTATATAATTGCTCTTGCATTTCAGTGCTACACGAATTTAAGTTTAATTTTATTTTAACGTAACTAAAAACATCTTCCTGATTTTTGTTTTTAAAATACACTTCGGCCAGTTCTTTATAACTGAAGCTCTCCATTTTCTTCTGAATATTTTTATTTGCGTTTGTTATGTTTTATCCGTACACTTAAAGGATTAAGTTATTACTGAGTAATCCCTTAACGAATCCGTACCTTTATAAATTTTTAGATACATGTTCTTCACACACTGATCTTTAATTTCATAGCAGTTAGCGCTTAAATTGAACAAAACTGCACTCATGCGTCAATATGGGGTTGTTTTTTAACTTTAATGGTTTAATGTCGCAATTATTGTTATAAAATTGTTTATGACTTTGGTTGACCCTAACATTTGATAACAGGTAAATTTAGAAAGAGATCATATGCTCTGTAGAGCCCATTGTGATAATTTTATTACTTATTTTTTGCTGATCAAAACAAAGCTATTAAACCCTTTCAAAGGTATTATATTTATTTTTTTTTTAGTTATACGTAGCCTAAACTAAAAAAAATAAACTTTTAGGCAAAAAAATGAAAATTTAATACACCATTGTATATAATTTTTTTTTGGAGTAATTGATATTTCTTGGATATTGTTAAATTTGTAATTACCATTAGATTCTAAGATGCGCATTATTTGTAATTGTTCGTCGTGTAGGTTATGAATGGCATCTTTGAGTGCTTGTTGGTGGTTGTAGTATTGTTTTCCATCTAGATTTGTTGAGTAATTGAATTGTATTAGGTCCATTTATTTTTACGTTATTCCAGGTGTGTTCGTAATCTGTAATAATGTTTCCACTTTCGAGTACTTGTAGCGGTGCGTTATTTGCATTTATTACTTCGCATTTGGCTGGCCTGTTTTCTAATACATTAATAGTCCGGTTTCTTTTTTTTTTTTTTTTTTTTTTTTTAAAGAGAAGTAGCACTTCAGGCAATAATGCCTATTTAGTTATTTTTGTAACCGTACTACATTCTTTAGGAAAGGGATAGATGAGAGATAAGACAGGTGGTGAAAAGAGAAGGATAGATATAGCCATTTTATTAGTTATTTTACTTCGCCGGCGAATATGCTATTAAGAATTACCGACGAAGGAGGCTGCATGTTTAATGTTAATTCTGAATATGTATTTATGTCATTAAACAGAAAAAAAACATTTTTATTTATTTTTTTATTTTTTATTTTTGGTTGCCGCAGGGGTTGAACCCTGGTCAACCAGGTTTGTAGCCAACGTGTTTACCACTTCGACTACAGCAGCCACAATTTTGCATATAAAGTTTTCTAGATAATTTTTACATTTTTCGATACTTGTAAATTTATTATTGCATTTTGCTATTCTAGAGTCTAGTAATAGTTTTCCGTGCTTAAATGCTAGTGGATACAAATTAAATAGCTTACATTTCGTTTTTAATAATGGGTATTTATAGGTGTTTACAATTGTGTGATGAAAATAAAAAACATTAATATCGGCATATTCTAATATATTTATTATAGGTAGATCTAACGCTTCATTAGACACTATTTGTTGAATATCTTTTAAATTTAAAGTTCCGGAATAAAAGTTTCCGTCTTTTGCGAAATTAATCATTGTAGCGATAGAATGTAGTTCGTTGTATACTTCGGTAAGTATTAAATGTTCTGAAATAGATTTGGGGCTAATTCTTTCTAATATTTTTTCAAATTCAGAGTTTATTTTCTTTTGTTTATTATTATTTTCTATTAGCATATTCAATCCTGTCTTGATTTCGATTAGGTCATCGTGGCCAGGTGTTCCTGTAATAAGTTTGAGGGCTGATCCTAGAAAATTAAGTGAACGTTTAGTTCTGGAGATTCTAGGAAGTAGTTGTGACTTCAGATTTTCTATTTTAGTTATCAACAAATATTCTGCAGAGTTTTGTTCTAAATTATATGCAAATCGTACTATATTTTCGTAGGGTGTCAAGATTCTAGAAAGGTTTGTCATATGGTATAAGAACGCTGTGTCCTGAAAAACGTATACAGGGTCAGTCTCTATCATTATATATTTTTTGTCTTTTAAGTCTATTAGTCTGTTACCGAATGCGACGGATATATATAATAATATTATTATTCTTTGCATGTTTGTACTCGTATATTATCCTTATGTATAACAATATTTTTGTTTGTAATTATTGTGTTACCTTTATCTTCCTTTACAATGTGTTTTGAGTATTTCCTTACGTTTTTATTGCGCCGCACAGTGGCTGAAAATCGTTTTTCGTTGGCCAAAATTCTGTAACTTTTGAACCGATCAAAATATTGAAATAATTTTTTTTTAATGGATAGATATTTAGTTCAGCTTAATTCAGTTTCAATTACATTAAAATTGATTGAGGACTTTTTAAGGAATTCGAGGTCAAAGTTGAACATTTTAATTTTTTTAACTTTCAGAGTAAAATATGGGTTTATTCTGTGTGTAACATAGTAAAATATCCCTCTAAGATCCAAAAAAGTATATATATTCTTGATCAGTGATGAAATCTAAGACGATATACCTATGTCCGTCTGTCCATACGTCCGTCCGTCCATTCGCCTGTCTGTATGAACACGATTCAGTCTAAACGAAAAGAGCTAGACCCCTGAAATTTGGTACATATATATCTTGAAGGATAGGGCAGGCTAAGTTCGTAAATGGGCCAAGTCGGACCAGGGGAAAAAATTCCCCTAAGAAGAACTAACCCAACCCCTGAAAAACTACACATTTTTTTGTAAATTTGTTAAGCAAATGAAACATTTTTATATCAAAGAAGGTTCAAGGTCTTTACCCTGGAGCCAGAAAATCATAAAAATTTATTTTTGGACCCCGCCCCCTTTTTGTGGGCGTTTATATAGCATATTATATGAAAAATAGTGTCAATAATTAACAAATTGTATTACCTAAGCCTAGATTGCATAAAAAATTAATTTTTAAGCTTTCATGACGAATGGAAAATGTACTCGGATCTTCTGCGCGATTCTTTTATATTTGTAGAACCAAAGGCATCGTTAATATCTTTAAGCTTCCGCCTCTTAGATCTATCGCTGCAGTTGTCCCCTAATGATTTGCGTGGTCTTCCAGCCTTATCTTGCTTTGCTGTTTCTGCAGCGACAGTAAGTTGCCCTTCTTACCACTTTGCACTTTTTATATAAAATTTTTGTTTACTGTACATAAATTCTTTGTAGCGTTTTTTTAGTGCTTTGACGAAATTATATAATTGCTCTTGCATTTCAGTGCTACACGAATTTAAGTTTAATTTTATTTTAACGTAACTAAAAACATCTTCCTGATTTTTGTTTTTAAAATACACTTCGGCCAGTTCTTTATAACTGAAGCTCTCCATTTTCTTCTGAATATTTTTATTTGCGTTTGTTATGTTTTATCCGTACACTTAAAGGATTAAGTTATTACTGAGTAATCCCTTAACGAATCCGTACCTTTATAAATTTTTAGATACATGTTCTTCACACACTGATCTTTAATTTCATAGCAGGTAGCGCTTAAATTGAACAAAACTGCACTCATGCGTCAATATGGGGTTGTTTTTTAACTTTAATGGTTTAATGTCGCAATTATTGTTATAAAATTGTTTATGACTTTGGTTGACCCTAACATTTGATAACAGGTAAATTTAGAAAGAGATCATATGCTCTGTAGAGCCCATTGTGATAATTTTATTACTTATTTTTTGCTGATCAAAACAAAGCTATTAAACCCTTTCAAAGGTATTATATTTATTTTTTTTTTAGTTATACGTAGCCTAAACTAAAAAAAATAAACTTTTAGGCAAAAAAATGAAAATTTAATACACCATTGTATATAATTTTTTTTTTGGAGTAATTGATATTTCTTGGATATTGTTAAATTTGTAATTACCATTAGATTCTAAGATGCGCATTATTTGTAATTGTTCGTCGTGTAGGTTATGAATGGCATCTTTGAGTGCTTGTTGGTGGTTGTAGTATTGTTTTCCATCTAGATTTGTTGAGTAATTGAATTGTATTAGGTCCATTTATTTTTACGTTATTCCAGGTGTGTTCGTAATCTGTAATAATGTTTCCACTTTCGAGTACTTGTAGCGGTGCGTTATTTGCATTTATTACTTCGCATTTGGCTGGCCTGTTTTCTAATACATTAATAGTCCGGTTTCTTTTTTTTTTTTTTTTTTTTTTTTTTTTAAAGAGAAGTAGCACTTCAGGCAATAATGCCTATTTAGTTATTTTTGTAACCGTACTACATTCTTTAGGAAAGGGATAGATGAGAGATAAGACAGGTGGTGAAAAGAGAAGGATAGATATAGCCATTTTATTAGTTATTTTACTTCGCCGGCGAATATGCTATTAAGAAGTACCGACGAAGGAGGCT
The DNA here is from genome assembly GCA_937654795.1 of Cistogaster globosa. Lineage (NCBI taxonomy): Eukaryota > Metazoa > Arthropoda > Insecta > Diptera > Tachinidae > Cistogaster > Cistogaster globosa. The sequence goes on from OW569407.1 coordinate 39,830,739, forward strand.
GCATGTTTAATGTTAATTCTGAATATGTATTTATGTCATTAAACAGAAAAAAAACATTTTTATTTATTTATTTATTTATTTATTTTTTATTTTTGGTTGCCGCAGGGGTTGAACCCTGGTCAACCAGGTTTGTAGCCAACGTGCTTACCACTTCGACTACAGCAGCCACAATTTTGCATATAAAGTTTTCTAGATAATTTTTACATTTTTCGATACTTGTAAATTTATTATTGCATTTTGCTATTCTAGAGTCTAGTAATAGTTTTCCGTGCTTAAATGTTAGTGGATACAAATTAAATAGCTTACATTTCGTTTTTAATAATGGGTATTTATAGGTGTTTACAATTGTGTGATGAAAATAAAAAACATTAATATCGGCATATTCTAATATATTTATTATAGGTAGATCTAACGCTTCATTAGACACTATTTGTTGAATATCTTTTAAATTTAAAGTTCCGGAATAAAAGTTTCCGTCTTTTGCGAAATTAATCATTGTAGCGATAGAATGTAGTTCGTTGTATACTTCGGTAAGTATTAAATGTTCTGAAATAGATTTGGGGCTAATTCTTTCTAATATTTTTTCAAATTCAGAGTTTATTTTCTTTTGTTTATTATTATTTTCTATTAGCATATTCAATCCTGTCTTGATTTCGATTAGGTCATCGTGGTCAGGTGTTCCTGTAATAAGTTTGAGGGCTGATCCTAGAAAATTAAGTGAACGTTTAGTTCTGGAGATTCTAGGAAGTAGTTGTGACTTCAGATTTTCTATTTTAGTTATCAACAAATATTCTGCAGAGTTTTGTTCTAAATTATATGCAAATCGTACTATATTTTCGTAGGGTGTCAAGATTCTAGAAAGGTTTGTCATATGGTATAAGAACGCTGTGTCCTGAAAAACGTATACAGGGTCAGTCTCTATCATTATATATTTTTTGTCTTTTAAGTCTATTAGTCTGTTACCGAATGCGACGGATATATATAATAATATTATTATTCTTTGCATGTTTGTACTCGTATATTATCCTTATGTATAACAATATTTTTGTTTGTAATTATTGTGTTACCTTTATCTTCCTTTACAATGTGTTTTGAGTATTTCCTTACGTTTTTATTGCGCCGCACAGTGGCTGAAAATCGTTTTTCGTTGGCCAAAATTCTGTAACTTTTGAACCGATCAAAATATTGAAATAATTTTTTTTTTAATGGATAGATATTTAGTTCAGCTTAATTCAGTTTCAATTACATTAAAATTGATTGAGGACTTTTTAAGGAATTCGAGGTCAAAGTTGAACATTTTAATTTTTTTAACTTTCAGAGTAAAATATGGGTTTATTCTGTGTGTAACATAGTAAAATATCCCTCTAAGATCCAAAAAAGTATATATATTCTTGATCAGTGATGAAATCTAAGACGATATACCTATGTCCGTCTGTCCATACGTCCGTCCGTCCATTCGCCTGTCTGTATGAACACGATTCAGTCTAAACGAAAAGAGCTAGACCCCTGAAATTTGGTACATATATATCTTGAAGGATAGGGCAGGCTAAGTTCGTAAATGGGCCAAGTCGGACCAGGGGAAAAAAAATTCCCCTAAGAAGAACTAACCCAACCCCTGAAAAACTACACATTTTTTTGTAAATTTGTTAAGCAAATGAAACATTTTTATGTCAAAGAAGGTTCAAGGTCTTTACCCTGGAGCCAGAAAATCATAAAAATTTATTTTTGGACCCCGCCCCCTTTTTGTGGGCGTTTATATAGCATATTATATGAAAAATAGTGTCAATAATTAACAAATTGTATTATCTAAGCCTAGATTGCATAAAAAATTAATTTTTAAGCTTTCATGACGAATGGAAAATGTACTCGGATCTTCTGCGCGATTCTTTTATATTTGTAGAACCAAAGGCATCGTTAATATCTTTAAGCTTCCGCCTCTTAGATCTATCGCTGCAGTTGTCCCCTAATGATTTGCGTGGTCTTCCAGCCTTATCTTGCTTTGCTGTTTCTGCAGCGACAGTAAGTTGCCCTTCTTACCACTTTGCACTTTTTATATAAAATTTTTGTTTACTGTACATAAATTCTTTGTAGCGTTTTTTTAGTGCTTTGACGAAATTATATAATTGCTCTTGCATTTCAGTGCTACACGAATTTAAGTTTAATTTTATTTTAACGTAACTAAAAACATCTTCCTGATTTTTGTTTTTAAAATACACTTCGGCCAGTTCTTTATAACTGAAGCTTTCCATTTTCTTCTGAATATTTTTATTTGCGTTTGTTATGTTTTATCCGTACACTTAAAGGATTAAGTTATTACTGAGTAATCCCTTAACGAATCCGTACCTTTATAAATTTTTAGATACATGTTCTTCACACACTGATCTTTAATTTCATAGCAGGTAGCGCTTAAATTGAACAAAACTGCACTCATGCGTCAATATGGGGTTGTTTTTTAACTTTAATGGTTTAATGTGGCAATTATTGTTATAAAATTGTTTATGACTTTGGTTGACCCTAACATTTGATAACAGGTAAATTTAGAAAGAGATCATATGCTCTGTAGAGCCCATTGTGATAATTTTATTACTTATTTTTTGCTGATCAAAACAAAGCTATTAAACCCTTTCGAAGGTATTATATTTATTTTTTTTTAGTTATACGTAGCCTAAACTAAAAAAAAATAAACTTTTTTAAGATGCGCATTATTTGTAATTGTTCGTCGTGTAGGTTATGAATGGCATCTTTGAGTGCTTGTTGGTGGTTGTAGTATTGTTTTCCATCTAGATTTGTTGAGTAATTGAATTGTATTAGGTCCATTTATTTTTACGTTATTCCAGGTGTGTTCGTAATCTGTAATAATGTTTCCACTTTCGAGTACTTGTAGCGGTGCGTTATTTGCATTTATTACTTCGCATTTGGCTGGCCTGTTTTCTAATACATTAATAGTCCGGTTTCTTTTTTTTTTTTTTTTTTTTTTTTAAAGAGAAGTAGCACTTCAGGCAATAATGCCTATTTAGTTATTTTTGTAACCGTACTACATTCTTTAGGAAAGGGATAGATGAGAGATAAGACAGGTGGTGAAAAGAGAAGGATAGATATAGCCATTTTATTAGTTATTTTACTTCGCCGGCGAATATGCTATTAAGAAGTACCGACGAAGGAGGCTGCATGTTTAATGTTAATTCTGAATATGTATTTATGTCATTAAACAGAAAAAAAACATTTTTATTTATTTATTTTTTTATTTTTTATTTTTGGTTGCCGCAGGGGTTGAACCCTGGTCAACCAGGTTTGTAGCCAACGTGCTTACCACTTCGACTACAGCAGCCACAATTTTGCATATAAAGTTTTCTAGATAATTTTTACATTTTTCGATACTTGTAAATTTATTATTGCATTTTGCTATTCTAGAGTCTAGTAATAGTTTTCCGTGCTTAAATGTTAGTGGATACAAATTAAATAGCTTACATTTCGTTTTTAATAATGGGTATTTATAGGTGTTTACAATTGTGTGATGAAAATAAAAAACATTAATATCGGCATATTCTAATATATTTATTATAGGTAGATCTAACGCTTCATTAGACACTATTTGTTGAATATCTTTTAAATTTAAAGTTCCGGAATAAAAGTTTCCGTCTTTTGCGAAATTAATCATTGTAGCGATAGAATGTAGTTCGTTGTATACTTCGGTAAGTATTAAATGTTCTGAAATAGATTTGGGGCTAAATCTTTCTAATATTTTTTTAAGTTCAGAGTTTATTTTCTTTTGTTTATTATTATTTTCTATTAGCATATTCAATCCTGTCTTGATTTCGATTAGGTCATCGTGGTCAGGTGTTCCTGTAATAAGTTTGAGGGCTGATCCTAGAAAATTAAGTGAACGTTTAGTTCTGGAGATTCTAGGAAGTAGTTGTGACTTCAGATTTTCTATTTTAGTTATCAACAAATATTCTGCAGAGTTTTGTTCTAAATTATATGCAAATCGTACTATATTTTCGTAGGGTGTCAAGATTCTAGAAAGGTTTGTCATATGGTATAAGAACGCTGTGTCCTGAAAAACGTATACAGGGTCAGTCTCTATCATTATATATTTTTTGTCTTTTAAGTCTATTAGTCTGTTACCGAATGCGACGGATATATATAATAATATTATTATTCTTTGCATGTTTGTACTCGTATATTATCCTTATGTATAACAATATTTTTGTTTGTAATTATTGTGTTACCTTTATCTTCCTTTACAATGTGTTTTGAGTATTTCCTTACGTTTTTATTGCGCCGCACAGTGGCTGAAAATCGTTTTTCGTTGGCCAAAATTCTGTAACTTTTGAACCGATCAAAATATTGAAATAATTTTTTTTTTAATGGATAGATATTTAGTTCAGCTTAATTCAGTTTCAATTACATTAAAATTGATTGAGGACTTTTTAAGGAATTCGAGGTCAAAGTTGAACATTTTAATTTTTTTAACTTTCAGAGTAAAATATGGGTTTATTCTGTGTGTAACATAGTAAAATATCCCTCTAAGATCCAAAAAAGTATATATATTCTTGATCAGTGATGAAATCTAAGACGATATACCTATGTCCGTCTGTCCATACGTCCGTCCGTCCATTCGCCTGTCTGTATGAACACGATTCAGTCTAAACGAAAAGAGCTAGACCCCTGAAATTTGGTACATATATATCTTGAAGGATAGGGCAGGCTAAGTTCGTAAATGGGCCAAGTCGGACCAGGGGAAAAAAAATTCCCCTAAGAAGAACTAACCCAACCCCTGAAAAACTACACATTTTTTTGTAAATTTGTTAAGCAAATGAAACATTTTTATGTCAAAGAAGGTTCAAGGTCTTTACCCTGGAGCCAGAAAATCATAAAAATTTATTTTTGGACCCCGCCCCCTTTTTGTGGGCGTTTATATAGCATATTATATGAAAAATAGTGTCAATAATTAACAAATTGTATTATCTAAGCCTAGATTGCATAAAAAATTAATTTTTAAGCTTTCATGACGAATGGAAAATGTACTCGGATCTTCTGCGCGATTCTTTTATATTTGTAGAACCAAAGGCATCGTTAATATCTTTAAGCTTCCGCCTCTTAGATCTATCGCTGCAGTTGTCCCCTAATGATTTGCGTGGTCTTCCAGCCTTATCTTGCTTTGCTGTTTCTGCAGCGACAGTAAGTTGCCCTTCTTACCACTTTGCACTTTTTATATAAAATTTTTGTTTACTGTACATAAATTCTTTGTAGCGTTTTTTTAGTGCTTTGACGAAATTATATAATTGCTCTTGCATTTCAGTGCTACACGAATTTAAGTTTAATTTTATTTTAACGTAACTAAAAACATCTTCCTGATTTTTGTTTTTAAAATACACTTCGGCCAGTTCTTTATAACTGAAGCTCTCCATTTTCTTCTGAATATTTTTATTTGCGTTTGTTATGTTTTATCCGTACACTTAAAGGATTAAGTTATTACTGAGTAATCCCTTAACGAATCCGTACCTTTATAAATTTTTAGATACATGTTCTTCACACACTGATCTTTAATTTCATAGCAGGTAGCGCTTAAATTGAACAAAACTGCACTCATGCGTCAATATGGGGTTGTTTTTTAACTTTAATGGTTTAATGTCGCAATTATTGTTATAAAATTGTTTATGACTTTGGTTGACCCTAACATTTGATAACAGGTAAATTTAGAAAGAGATCATATGCTCTGTAGAGCCCATTGTGATAATTTTATTACTTATTTTTTGCTGATCAAAACAAAGCTATTAAACCCTTTCAAAGGTATTATATTTATTTTTTTTTTAGTTATACGTAGCCTAAACTAAAAAAAATAAACTTTTAGGCAAAAAAATGAAAATTTAATACACCATTGTATATATTTTTTTTTTGGAGTAATTGATATTTCTTGGATATTGTTAAATTTGTAATTACCATTAGATTCTAAGATGCGCATTATTTGTAATTGTTCGTCGTGTAGGTTATGAATGGCATCTTTGAGTGCTTGTTGGTGGTTGTAGTATTGTTTTCCATCTAGATTTGTTGAGTAATTGAATTGTATTAGGTCCATTTATTTTTACGTTATTCCAGGTGTGTTCGTAATCTGTAATAATGTTTCCACTTTCGAGTACTTGTAGCGGTGCGTTATTTGCATTTATTACTTTGCATTTGGCTGGCCTGTTTTCTAATACATTAATAGTCCGGTTTCTTTTTTTTTTTTTTTTTTTTTTTTTTTTTTTAAAGAGAAGTAGCACTTCAGGCAATAATGCCTATTTAGTTATTTTTGTAACCGTACTACATTCTTTAGGAAAGGGATAGATGAGAGATAAGACAGGTGGTGAAAAGAGAAGGATAGATATAGCCATTTTATTAGTTATTTTACTTCGCCGGCGAATATGCTATTAAGAAGTACCGACGAAGGAGGCTGCATGTTTAATGTTAATTCTGAATATGTATTTATGTCATTAAACAGAAAAAAAACATTTTTATTTATTTATTTATTTTTTTATTTTTTATTTTTGGTTGCCGCAGGGGTTGAACCCTGGTCAACCAGGTTTGTAGCCAACGTGCTTACCACTTCGACTACAGCAGCCACAATTTTGCATATAAAGTTTTCTAGATAATTTTTACATTTTTCGATACTTGTAAATTTATTATTGCATTTTGCTATTCTAGAGTCTAGTAATAGTTTTCCGTGCTTAAATGTTAGTGGATACAAATTAAATAGCTTACATTTCGTTTTTAATAATGGGTATTTATAGGTGTTTACAATTGTGTGATGAAAATAAAAAACATTAATATCGGCATATTCTAATATATTTATTATAGGTAGATCTAACGCTTCATTAGACACTATTTGTTGAATATCTTTTAAATTTAAAGTTCCGGAATAAAAGTTTCCGTCTTTTGCGAAATTAATCATTGTAGCGATAGAATGTAGTTCGTTGTATACTTCGGTAAGTATTAAATGTTCTGAAATAGATTTGGGGCTAATTCTTTCTAATATTTTTTCAAATTCAGAGTTTATTTTCTTTTGTTTATTATTATTTTCTATTAGCATATTCAATCCTGTCTTGATTTCGATTAGGTCATCGTGGTCAGGTGTTCCTGTAATAAGTTTGAGGGCTGATCCTAGAAAATTAAGTGAACGTTTAGTTCTGGAGATTCTAGGAAGTAGTTGTGACTTCAGATTTTCTATTTTAGTTACCAACAAATATTCTGCAGAGTTTTGTTCTAAATTATATGCAAATCGTACTATATTTTCGTAGGGTGTCAAGATTCTAGAAAGGTTTGTCATATGGTATAAGAACGCTGTGTCCTGAAAAACGTATACAGGGTCAGTCTCTATCATTATATATTTTTTGTCTTTTAAGTCTATTAGTCTGTTACCGAATGCGACGGATATATATAATAATATTATTATTCTTTGCATGTTTGTACTCGTATATTATCCTTATGTATAACAATATTTTTGTTTGTAATTATTGTGTTACCTTTATCTTCCTTTACAATGTGTTTTGAGTATTTCCTTACGTTTTTATTGCGCCGCACAGTGGCTGAAAATCGTTTTTCGTTGGCCAAAATTCTGTAACTTTTGAACCGATCAAAATATTGAAATAATTTTTTTTTTAATGGATAGATATTTAGTTCAGCTTAATTCAGTTTCAATTACATTAAAATTGATTGAGGACTTTTTAAGGAATTCGAGGTCAAAGTTGAACATTTTAATTTTTTTAACTTTCAGAGTAAAATATGGGTTTATTCTGTGTGTAACATAGTAAAATATCCCTCTAAGATCCAAAAAAGTATATATATTCTTGATCAGTGATGAAATCTAAGACGATATACCTATGTCCGTCTGTCCATACGTCCGTCCGTCCATTCGCCTGTCTGTATGAACACGATTCAGTCTAAACGAAAAGAGCTAGACCCCTGAAATTTGGTACATATATATCTTGAAGGATAGGGCAGGCTAAGTTCGTAAATGGGCCAAGTCGGACCAGGGGAAAAAAAATTCCCCTAAGAAGAACTAACCCAACCCCTGAAAAACTACACATTTTTTTGTAAATTTGTTAAGCAAATGAAACATTTTTATGTCAAAGAAGGTTCAAGGTCTTTACCCTGGAGCCAGAAAATCATAAAAATTTATTTTTGGACCCCGCCCCCTTTTTGTGGGCGTTTATATAGCATATTATATGAAAAATAGTGTCAATAATTAACAAATTGTATTACCTAAGCCTAGATTGCATAAAAAATTAATTTTTAAGCTTTCATGACGAATGGAAAATGTACTCGGATCTTCTGCGCGATTCTTTTATATTTGTAGAACCAAAGGCATCGTTAATATCTTTAAGCTTCCGCCTCTTAGATCTATCGCTGCAGTTGTCCCCTAATGATTTGCGTGGTCTTCCAGCCTTATCTTGCTTTGCTGTTTCTGCAGCGACAGTAAGTTGCCCTTCTTACCACTTTGCACTTTTTATATAAAATTTTTGTTTACTGTACATAAATTCTTTGTAGCGTTTTTTTAGTGCTTTGACGAAATTATATAATTGCTCTTGCATTTCAGTGCTACACGAATTTAAGTTTAATTTTATTTTAACGTAACTAAAAACATCTTCCTGATTTTTGTTTTTAAAATACACTTCGGCCAGTTCTTTATAACTGAAGCTCTCCATTTTCTTCTGAATATTTTTATTTGCGTTTGTTATGTTTTATCCGTACACTTAAAGGATTAAGTTATTACTGAGTAATCCCTTAACGAATCCGTACCTTTATAAATTTTTAGATACATGTTCTTCACACACTGATCTTTAATTTCATAGCAGGTAGCGCTTAAATTGAACAAAACTGCACTCATGCGTCAATATGGGGTTGTTTTTTAACTTTAATGGTTTAATGTGGCAATTATTGTTATAAAATTGTTTATGACTTTGGTTGACCCTAACATTTGATAACAGGTAAATTTAGAAAGAGATCATATGCTCTGTAGAGCCCATTGTGATAATTTTATTACTTATTTTTTGCTGATCAAAACAAAGCTATTAAACCCTTTCGAAGGTATTATATTTATTTTTTTTTAGTTATACGTAGCCTAAACTAAAAAAAAATAAACTTTTTTAAGATGCGCATTATTTGTAATTGTTCGTCGTGTAGGTTATGAATGGCATCTTTGAGTGCTTGTTGGTGGTTGTAGTATTGTTTTCCATCTAGATTTGTTGAGTAATTGAATTGTATTAGGTCCATTTATTTTTACGTTATTCCAGGTGTGTTCGTAATCTGTAATAATGTTTCCACTTTCGAGTACTTGTAGCGGTGCGTTATTTGCATTTATTACTTCGCATTTGGCTGGCCTGTTTTCTAATACATTAATAGTCCGGTTTCTTTTTTTTTTTTTTTTTTTTTTTTTTTTTTTAAAGAGAAGTAGCACTTCAGGCAATAATGCCTATTTAGTTATTTTTGTAACCGTACTACATTCTTTAGGAAAGGGATAGATGAGAGATAAGACAGGTGGTGAAAAGAGAAGGATAGATATAGCCATTTTATTAGTTATTTTACTTCGCCGGCGAATATGCTATTAAGAAGTACCGACGAAGGAGGCTGCATGTTTAATGTTAATTCTGAATATGTATTTATGTCATTAAACAGAAAAAAAAACATTTTTATTTATTTATTTATTTTTTTTTTTTATTTTTGGTTGCCGCAGGGGTTGAACCCTGGTCAACCAGGTTTGTAGCCAACGTGCTTACCACTTCGACTACAGCAGCCACAATTTTGCATATAAAGTTTTCTAGATAATTTTTACATTTTTCGATACTTGTAAATTTATTATTGCATTTTGCTATTCTAGAGTCTAGTAATAGTTTTCCGTGCTTAAATGTTAGTGGATACAAATTAAATAGCTTACATTTCGTTTTTAATAATGGGTATTTATAGGTGTTTACAATTGTGTGATGAAAATAAAAAACATTAATATCGGCATATTCTAATATATTTATTATAGGTAGATCTAACGCCTCATTAGACACTATTTGTTGAATATCTTTTAAATTTAAAGTTCCGGAATAAAAGTTTCCGTCTTTTGCGAAATTAATCATTGTAGCGATAGAATGTAGTTCGTTGTATACTTCGGTAAGTATTAAATGTTCTGAAATAGATTTGGGGCTAATTCTTTCTAATATTTTTTCAAATTCAGAGTTTATTTTCTTTTGTTTATTATTATTTTCTATTAGCATATTCAATCCTGTCTTGATTTCGATTAGGTCATCGTGGTCAGGTGTTCCTGTAATAAGTTTGAGGGCTGATCCTAGAAAATTAAGTGAACGTTTAGTTCTGGAGATTCTAGGAAGTAGTTGTGACTTCAGATTTTCTATTTTAGTTATCAACAAATATTCTGCAGAGTTTTGTTCTAAATTATATGCAAATCGTACTATATTTTCGTAGGGTGTCAAGATTCTAGAAAGGTTTGTCATATGGTATAAGAACGCTGTGTCCTGAAAAACGTATACAGGGTCAGTCTCTATCATTATATATTTTTTGTCTTTTAAGTCTATTAGTCTGTTACCGAATGCGACGGATATATATAATAATATTATTATTCTTTGCATGTTTGTACTCGTATATTATCCTTATGTATAACAATATTTTTGTTTGTAATTATTGTGTTACCTTTATCTTCCTTTACAATGTGTTTTGAGTATTTCCTTACGTTTTTATTGCGCCGCACAGTGGCTGAAAATCGTTTTTCGTTGGCCAAAATTCTGTAACTTTTGAACCGATCAAAATATTGAAATAATTTTTTTTTAATGGATAGATATTTAGTTCAGCTTAATTCAGTTTCAATTACATTAAAATTGATTGAGGACTTTTTAAGGAATTCGAGGTCAAAGTTGAACATTTTAATTTTTTTAACTTTCAGAGTAAAATATGGGTTTATTCTGTGTGTAACATAGTAAAATATCCCTCTAAGATCCAAAAAAGTATATATATTCTTGATCAGTGATGAAATCTAAGACGATATACCTATGTCCGTCTGTCCATACGTCCGTCCGTCCATTCGCCTGTCTGTATGAACACGATTCAGTCTAAACGAAAAGAGCTAGACCCCTGAAATTTGGTACATATATATCTTGAAGGATAGGGCAGGCTAAGTTCGTAAATGGGCCAAGTCGGACCAGGGGAAAAAAAATTCCCCTAAGAAGAACTAACCCAACCCCTGAAAAACTACACATTTTTTTGTAAACTTGTTAAGCAAATGAAACATTTTTATGTCAAAGAAGGTTCAAGGTCTTTACCCTGGAGCCAGAAAATCATAAAAATTTATTTTTGGACCCCGCCCCCTTTTTGTGGGCGTTTATATAGCATATAATATGAAAAATAGTGTCAATAATTAACAAATTGTATTACCTAAGCCTAGATTGCATAAAAAATTAATTTTTAAGCTTTCATGACGAATGGAAAATGTACTCGGATCTTCTGCGCGATTCTTTTATATTTGTAGAACCAAAGGCATCGTTAATATCTTTAAGCTTCCGCCTCTTAGATCTATCGCTGCAGTTGTCCCCTAATGATTTGCGTGGTCTTCCAGCCTTATCTTGCTTTGCTGTTTCTGCAGCGAAAGTAAGTTGCCCTTCTTACCACTTTGCACTTTTTATATAAAATTTTTGTTTACTGTACATAAATTCTTTGTAGCGTTTTTTTAGTGCTTTGACGAAATTATATAATTGCTCTTGCATTTCAGTGCTACACGAATTTAAGTTTAATTTTATTTTAACGTAACTAAAAACATCTTCCTGATTTTTGTTTTTAAAATACACTTCGGCCAGTTCTTTATAACTGAAGCTCTCCATTTTCTTCTGAATATTTTTATTTGCGTTTGTTATGTTTTATCCGTACACTTAAAGGATTAAGTTATTACTGAGTAATCCCTTAACGAATCCGTACCTTTATAAATTTTTAGATACATGTTCTTCACACACTGATCTTTAATTTCATAGCAGGTAGCGCTTAAATTGAACAAAACTGCACTCATGCGTCAATATGGGGTTGTTTTTTAACTTTAATGGTTTAATGTGGCAATTATTGTTATAAAATTGTTTATGACTTTGGTTGACCCTAACATTTGATAACAGGTAAATTTAGAAAGAGATCATATGCTCTGTAGAGCCCATTGTGATAATTTTATTACTTATTTTTTGCTGATCAAAACAAAGCTATTAAACCCTTTCGAAGGTATTATATTTATTTTTTTTTTAGTTATACGTAGCCTAAACTAAAAAAAAATAAACTTTTAGGCAAAAAAATTAAAATTTAATACACCATTGTATATAATTTTTTTTTGGAGTAATTTCATTACAATGAAAAAAGTGTTCTACAGGCGGCTCGTGGCGGGTGCAAAAGTATATATATATATATATCCTTAAAGAGGACACTTTCACCTTTCTCGTGGTCGTATACGTTTCTTGTTCCCTTTTGTTCCCTAGAAGTTTTATTCCACTAAAGTTTAAATTTGAGGAAAATATAGTAGTTTCATAAATATTTCATAACGCCCCTAATATTAAATGCTAGAGCTGTGCCTACTTACAACAACTAAAGACAATAATCCTACCAACATTATAAAAAAACCGCAGACCATTATCGATGATAGCTTGCGAGTAGTAACCATTTAATTTTGGTAAAAAACCAAAGAAAAACATCTTTTTCTGAAATTAAAAAAAAAGTTGAGTTATACAGCATGTTACGCCCACAATTATCAATATTTTAACATAATTTTTTGGCTACCTTAATTTGGATATATTAACTACAAAATGACGTAAAAATTTTAAAAATCGGTGACAAAAAAAAATTTACTTTTGGCCAACGAAAAACGATTTTCAGCCACTGTGCGCCGGTGCGTTTTGGAGTATATAACGTCCCCTGCTTGGTATGTGATGTTCTTACGATTTGTGTTGTGATATGGAAGTATTTTCTGTTGGTTTATTTCGATTTTTTCTTTAATATCAGGATGTACTCCCCGATTAAAAAACACGTCCTCGGGTTTCTCTCTAATGACTGAGTGTATTGTTTTGTTGTATTGTCGAACGGCATTAAAGATTTCGTCTCCTGGTGAAGAATTGTGTTCTTGAGCTAAGACTCTAGTGAGTTCGATCAGCGTGCTATGAGTGCGTTCCACTTGACCGTTTGTTGTTGAATGGTATGTTGGCGTTAGCGTGTGCTCAATATGTAGTTTTTCATAAACCTGTTTTACACATATACTTGATAATGCTGCTTCGTTGTCAATCATTATGAATCTAGCATTTGGATAGATTTGCGATAGTATTTCTTCGATGTATTTGTGTATGTTTTTCTTATTTGGAATTTCTCGTATATAGCAATATTTTGAGTACTTATCAGTTGTGGTGATGTATGTGTTTCAGTTCATATAAAATAAATCTAAGTGTATGTGTTTTCCCACGTGATTTGGAATCGGTGTTGCTCCGATTGGTTGTTTATTTGGTCTTCTTTCGTATTTGTTTGTAAGACAGATTTCACAGTCTTGTGCTTCTTTTTTACACATGGCGCGTATGGTTTGCCAAAAATACGTTGTTTGTATTTCTTGAGCGTTATTTTTGTAATTTCTGTGTGCTCGTCTATGTGCTAGTACTACGATTTCTTTTTGTCTATCTATGTTTTCTATATCTTCTGTCATTTTCTGAGCTACTACAATTTTTACATTTGGAAAAGAAGAAATGATATTATCTTCGACGTGGAATAGAGTTTCTTCCTTTATTTTTATAGCATTTGTTACTTTTGGGTTTATTATTTGTTCTAATCTGTCTAATAATTCGTCCTTGGTTGAATAGAAAAGTGTGTGTCGTACATATGAGAAAATATTTTGTGAAAATATTTGCACTAAGTTATCTGTGTTATAGTGAATAATTATTTGATTCTTAAATGCATTTAATGGTTGTTTCACGCGTTTCATTTTTTCGATTGGCGAACTTTGTGCTGAATGTTGTGAACAACTCGAAGTATTATTAATCTGTTGACGTGACAATGAGTCGGCGGCGACGTTTTGATTTCCTGGTTTATATACTAATTTAGCGCCATATTCTTCGATGAAATTTTTCCATCGTTTCAATTTGTGTTGGGATTTCTATCAGATATAGAAAAAATGAGTGACTGGTGGTCCGTGTAAATGGTTAAGTCTGCTATACCGTAAAGGTAATTTCTTAATTTTTGAAGTGACCAAACGATCGCAAGAAGCTCTTCTTCGTTTGTGCTATAGTTTTGTTCGGTTTGGTTAAGGGTTCTAGATATAAATGAAATAGGTTTCTTATTCTGAGAAAGTACAGCTCCTATTGCAAAGTTGCTTGCATCAGTTGTTAGTTCGAAGGGCTTGTTAAAATCTGGTTGAAATAATTCGACTTGTGCTTGTAACATATCTTTAATTTTCTCTATCGCTTCGAGTGCTGGTTTATCTAGATTAATTAATACTTTTGTGCTTTGCTTAAACCGCCATTGTCTCCACGTAAGAATGTAGTAAGGGGTTTTATTATTGAAGCGAAGTTTTGTACAAATTTCCTATAATAACTAGCTAGTCCTAAAAATGACATTCTTTTAAATTTTTAGGTATTGGGTAATCTTTTATTGTTTGGATCTTACTAGGATCTCCAGTTATTTTATTGTGTTTGATTACGTGACCAAGATATTCTACTGAGTCTTGGAAAAAATGTGATTTCTCGTCAGAAATTTTCATATTTGCATTATGTAATGCGTTTTTTATTATTCGAATTTGCTCCATGTGTTCTTCAGGCGAAGAAGAATATATAAGCACGTCGTCGATATAAACGTAAGCGAACTTACCAATATATGGGCGCAGAATATCATCTATACATCGCTGAAATATAGAAGGTGCGTTCTTTAAGCCGAATGGCATTCTAAGAAATTCGTATTTTGCTCTATTCGCACTGAATGCAGTCTTTTCTCTGTCTGATTTTTTTTTATCAAGATTTGGTGAAATCGTGACTCTAAGTCTAGTGTTGTAAAGACTTTTGCTTTTCCTAAATTTTGAATAGTCATTGCTACATCTGTGATAGGGTACCTGTCGGTTATAGTCTGAGCATTAAGCTTTTGAAAATCTATTACCATACGTTTGTTTGGTTTCCCTTCCTCATCTGTGCCTTTTTTCGCAACGGTCCATACTGGAGAGTTGTATGGGCTTTTGCTAGGTTGTATTATTTGGTTGTCTAATAATGTTTGAATTTCTTTATTTATAAATTCATTGTCTGCTATTGGATACGGGTACTGTTTCACCCAAATAGGATCTTCTGATTTTGTCCTAATTGTAGCTTGTACAGTGGTTGTAAAGGGCAGAATTTCGTTGGTTTCGACATTTATTCTCATTATATTTTCAATTTAATTTTTATATTTGTCATTATTGACTGTATAATTCACTTTTTGTTCGCTAATTTCTTCGTTTCTTTTAAATTTATACGTGATTTTATACTCAAATAAGTTAATTTCTGCTTTTATGGCTCTGAGACCATGTTCCCCGAGAAGCATATCGAACTCTTCTAAGGCTTCAGTTTCGAAAAATACTAAATTGTGGCCTAATAGTGTAATAAGTTTTTTGCTTTCGTTAAAGAGTATCCGTGAAGCGTTTTTACCTTAACTGGTTTTATTGGAATAGATTTTCCTATGTTGCACTTTGAACTAATATAATTGTTTGTCGCACCTGTGTCGATTAATATATTAACGGATTTACCAGTTGTTTGGCAGTGCCTCTGTAGACATGGCAATCCGTTTATTCGCCTAAAAAAGCGCTCCCGGTTTCGTAAGTATTTTCGGTGTGTGGTACAAGTGATTCATCTCTCGTCTGGTTTACTCGTTGAACTTTATTCGGATTATAATTTTTTGATGAAGGCATTCTATACCTTTTTGTTGGCTGTTGCTCCCTTCTGAGTGGGTTGTATTGCTGCTGTAGAGAATATTGTGTTGGACGTCTAAATTGTTGCGAACTATCCACTTCCATGGGTTCCTGCCGTGGTTGATGATTAAATTGAGCTTGTACATTGGGATTGTACCTCCTTCTATCTTCGTATCGTTGTGGTCCGAAGTTTGGTTTTTGGTTGTATAATTGTGTTGTAGCCAGTGTGTCGAACTGCATATTTGCGTTGCCATGGTATATGGTGCTTGCGATTGCAAATGCAGTTTCTAGGTCCTTTGGATGATGGCTATATAATGTACCGCTTGTGTATTTACTGTTGAATCCTGTGATAAATGTACGGACTGCTTCCTGATTTGCATATTCCGCCATGGATGCAGATCCCTTATCACTTGACATCTCTATTTTCGAAAGTGCGAGGTTCAGTGCTTTGCTGATTTTGCTGTGGAATTCTGAGAGTGTTTGTTTTCCCTGTTTATGTTTCTTCATTTCCTCGAGAAGTACGTATAATGGTCGTTGATCTGCGTAAGTGTAGTCAAGCCTGTTAATTATAGAATAAAAGTTCATCTTGTTGTGGTTGAGGAGGATGTCTGCTGCTTCTCCAACAATTTTTGAATGCAGTATCGTGAATGCTGTGTAGTAATTTGGGTGGTTGGAAAATTGTTTGATATTTTCCATGAATGTCCATGCCCTTTTCCGCCAGGATCTATATTGGTTTTTATCCCCACTGAAGCACGGCATAGCTTCGAATGTTTTTAAATTTATCTGAGTTGCATCCTTTATATTTGGTGTGAAGTCACTATGTTGTTCCTGCGTAGTGATTGTATGGGGAGATCGTTCCGCCTTCAGTGTATTTACCTTCAGTTAAGTATTCTGTAGAGTTTGTATGAGTACCTCTATTTGTGCTTGTAAAGTTGCGATATCTTGATTCATTGTGTCGTTGTCTTTTCCTATAGATTGTAGGAAATTGAATATTTTCTGCCGTTTCTGACGTTGGTCCAGCGTGGTAATTTCTCACTTTTTCAGAGATTGGTTTGCTTTTCTTCAAAGCCGTGGAATTTTTATTTAAATATCTTGAATTTCAAGAATATTTGGCTGTGGTCAAGAGTTTAGACCGGCTTGAGCCCCCAGTTAAATTCCAATTATAGGAAATGAGTAAAAAAATATATTTTCTTTTTTCTGCACCAAAAAATGTGCGTTTCTTTGTTAAATATATTCTTAAGACTATCTATCCTATTTTTCTTAGCATCTATTTATATTAATAATTATGTTTAATGTTTCTTTGTTCTAACTCAAAATATGTTTTTGTTTGTTTAGGTTACTAGTACCTTTTTTATCAGTAAAACATGTTTTGAGTTATTTTTATTAAGTTAGAAAAGAAAGAATGTGTTTCTTATCGTTACAATAGTTGTATTTATGATGTTTGTCTTATCGTTACAATAGTTGTATTTATGATGTTTGTCTTATCTCTAGCTTAGAATAGTTATATTTGAGTTTATGGATTTATCATCTTTTATTACTATCTTAGTTATATTTGAATTTATAGATTTGTTATTACTATCTTAAAATAAGAGATGTTAACTCGCGCATTCATTGTGCCGTCTATGAACTTTAAGTTTCCCACACCATTTGCCGACATGCACCCCCATACCATGACTGAACCCCCGCCGTGCTTGACAGTAGCTCTTAAATTTTTAGTGGCCAAAGCAGTATTCGGTCTTCTCCATACTTTGCAGATGCCATCACTTCCAAAAACATTGAATTTGCACTCATCCGTAAAAATAACGAGTTCCCAAAAGTTTGCATCCGTTAAATGTATTTCGTGGTACTTGAGTGGTACCTTTTTTTTGCTGTTAACCTCACTGATAAGAGGTTTTTTTCTAGCAACGTACGAGTTCAGATCGTTTCTTTTCAAGCAACGTCGGATGGTTTCTGGGTGAACATTAGTTCCGTTATATTTTGAAACTTCCTGTGATAGTTTAACTGCGCTTAGCTTGGGATTTTCGCTAATTTTTCTAACTAACACCCGTTCAGTTCGCTCATCTATCTTCTTTGGACGACCATATCTGGGCGCACTTGCATAACTTCCAGTTGCATTATAATTTCTTACGATAGTATCCACGGTGGACTTTGCCAAATTCAATATTTTTCCAACTTCTGACAGAGATTTTCCTTCGCGGTTTAGTCTAACAGCAATTTTTCGGACATCTTCGTTTATTTCTGCCATTTTAACCAATTGCACATGAATTTTTAGGAAAACCCAATTGTCGTTATTTTTTTAAAGGTTCCTTTGTTATAATTGCAAAAAAAAAATATTTTTGTATGTTTTATAACGGAAAAAGTAACAAAATCAAAGCCGTCCGCAGACTTTTGCGGCGTTTCCAAGCAGCCATTTTTAGATATTCTGCTAAATTATGATCTAAAACAGAGTTGTGTAAACTTTATTTGTTTCGATACTTTATTTTATAAAATTTCTAGTCTGGATGTAAAATTTTATGGAAATCCAACAGTATTTGTTAGCAATATACTCATATTTCTCGTCGTCCGTAGACTTAAGTGGTATAGTGTATATATATTTTGTTTTTTAAGTTTATTGGAACTTATAATATGTCACTTTAATGAATTATGTATTTTGCTTATTATTTTATTTTTGTCAAATAGATTGCAAATAAAGATGTGAAAAAAACATATTTAAAAGAGATTTTCTATATAAAACAAAATCTAACTGTCTCTTTTATATACCACGTAGGCTAAAAAGTTAGTAAAAATTTAGGCGCGGGAATTAAACAATTTCAAGTTAACGATAACTCTGTCAATGTAGTGGAGTGGCCTGCGCAGTCACCAGATTTGAATCCTATCAAAAATCTGTGGACGGACATAAAACCAACAAGAATCTGGAAGGCAGTGCAGAATATTTGGGGTTTCATCAAAGTTGAAAGATGCCAGCATCTAGTGGATTCCATTGGAAGGCGTTGTGCCGCGGTAATAGCAAACAAAGGGCACGCGCAAAGTATTGAAACCATATAATTAACTTATCTACAAGATATCTGATTGAAATATTTGAATTTTTTAAGAAAGATCACTAATTTTTGTTAAAAATGAACTGAAGTGCATTTATTTTGATTGTGTGGTTTTTAACTTTTGTGTTTATATTAATTAGCGTAGTATAAACTGTTGAAAAAAAAAACAAATAATTTTCTTATGATAATAAGCCATTAACATCAAAGAGTTTAGTATTTTATTTTGAGTTGAATCTGCCCAAACGCTAAACAGATGTAAACGCAGTCGTGGTGCTATTATATTGACCGCAGCTGTATGTTTGTCATTTCTTATTGGAATCGACTTCTCTAGAAATATTAATGAAGATCTGTATGTTCCCCTGATTTTCCAATAGGTTTGACTCTGCAAGATAGGAGGCATTGGTCACAGTATCAAAATCTCTTGCAGATCTCATAGTATATATGAAAATTGAACTAAGTCAATTTTCCTGTCTTATAAAAAATTTCTTATATTCAATTTTAATTAACTGTGTCTATAGTGTAATAGCTCTGTATGTTCCCTTGATTTTTCAATAAGTTTGTTTCTTTATTAATTAACCATTTGTTTAGGGTGTTTCCAAGTTTGAAATGCAAAAATATTATTTTCTAATTTTATTTCTTAACTTCAAAAAAGATAAAAATGATTGTGCAAATAAAAATAGTTTTTTACGATCCTACTAGTTAATCTGGCAAACGTTATTCCGCCGGGTCAGTCTATACCAAATCAATGCAGCTCTTACCCCGACCTTCTCAGAATTACACGAATTTGTGTACACATATCGTCGGTCACAGGTTGACAACCCTTAACGTGTTTTTTGTAGTTTTAAAGGGACAAAATGAAAAACGTTATTATTCCGTTGCTAAACCGTGTTAGAAATACATAAATAAAAAAAAACAAAATTGGTAGCATATACTTATTGTGAAATGATGTAAAGAAAAAAAAGCAATTGAAATTATTTTTTTTATTAAAAAAAAATTAAAATAAATAATAGCCCGATTCGATTTTTTTGCGAGTGAGAAGTTGTCAACCTTTGACCTACGATATCGTAGTCTATACAATTAGTTTATAAACCAAGTTTTAGATTTTTAGTTCATGTATCTTCTAAGTTAGTTAATCTACTTGCGAAGCATGAAAAATTTCTGTCTTTTCTTATTTTTTTTGCAAGTTTATCTGAACTAGCTGTGTAAAATGTTTATAAAAAATTAAAACAATGTTAAAAGTGGTGTGTGAGTGCGTGTAAAATAAGAAGCAATTAATTTAATTACATTTTAAATGTAATAATTTAAAAAGAAAATAGAAACGAAAAATACATTTTTAGAGCAAATTATTTGCATATTGTTTAAATTTTTGCAGAAGTCAAATATAAACCCGCAGAATGTCTCGTGTGAACAGTATGCTTCGCAATTGTAATTCGAAGAGCGAAGCAAGTGCTTCATTTTGCCGTAAAATTAAGTTTGAAAAAAAAATATGATTTTGGGAGAGGTTACCGTCTTAAAATGATAATATCTCAGCTCCTGATTAAAATAGAGACATTAAATTTGAGCCAAATTATAAGCTTTTATATGATATGAATTTAAAGTATGTCTGAAAGTAAAAAAATTAAAAAGGAATTTTGAAGTAAGCTTGCTTTTTAAAAAATATATTGTTATGGCTTGATGTCAGTTTAAAACACATGCAAAGTTTCAATTTAGCAATCTAAGAAGTTCTTAAGTTATTAACAAATAAGTACATGGACGTTGTCAAGATTTTCGCAATTCGTACCTGCCAAAGCAGAATAAAAGTTTTCACAGTATTTGGAATTGGAATATGAAGTATGAAAATCCTTTATTAACAGAAAAAGTTTTTATATAAAGTATTTCCTAATAATTGTGTATAATTAAAAAGATTACGGTTCTAAAAGATTAAGTAAAACCTCTTG
This sequence comes from Cistogaster globosa, assembly GCA_937654795.1. NCBI lineage: Eukaryota > Metazoa > Arthropoda > Insecta > Diptera > Tachinidae > Cistogaster > Cistogaster globosa. The sequence continues at coordinate 39,851,627 of OW569407.1, forward strand.
AAATGAACAACTGCGTTTCTTCCTTGTAAGATAACAATGCAATAACAAACAAAAAGTTGTCTTTTTCTTCTAAAAACTCTATTTATTGTAAAACCTCTTTACAATATTTACGGCTTTATCTTGAATTGTCTTGCTCGTTGAGGATTCGGTGTGCTAAGAACGCCTTTCTCCTTAAACAACTTTTTTGCTGTCCTGACCATAAAAATTGTAAATTCCTTTTGAACTTTTTTAATAGACCATCTTTCTCTCAAAGCTGTCATGATCTGAAACTTTTCACTATTTGGCTTTTAATTGAGAAATTATTTCAGACTCATCTGTCTCTTCAGGTCGTTTACTTCTTCTGATTCTACTCCCAATACTTTTCTCAAGGTATTGTTTATTTTTATTAGCTTTTTGTTAGGGTAATACTTTTCATTTACCCTTTTGGTTTTGACAGGGCTTTCTCCTACAAACAGAAACTGTCATCTAATGAGGTCAAAGCGAAATCGTCTTCTGGATACCTCGGATTAGTTTCTAAGTCATTCACATTACTCCTACTTGGTATTTTATTGCGGTAAGGGAAACAAATTTTTTAGCCTAAGACTAACTTATCTGATCCTGTTGACTTAATCATTCAGTCTTTAACAGGTTGCAAATTTTTGTTTACCTTTCTAAGTCCTCTTATAGAAAAGCAATTTCTGCAGTATTTTTTTTTTTGTTTTGTTTTTTTTTTTTTGTTTTGTTTTTTTTTGTTTTTTTTTTTTTTGTTTTGATACTGGTACACTGACACTCACTTTGTTATCACCACAAACAAAAGTTATATAGAACACTGACACACAAGTTCGATTAAATAAATATTCCTGTAATATGAAGTTCACAATATTAATCTTTGTAATACACTGAGTTTTTTTGCACAAGTATGTCCTAAATACTGATAAAAATCCTAAATTTAATATATGACACCTTGGTTTTGCAATATTTGAAATCCTAAAACTAGTAAAGTAATTAATATTAAAAAATTTCTTTCTTACGATTTTTCCAAACTTAAAAAAACCTTTGTTCTGGTTTTTTCAACATTTGGTTATTTAATATTTGTTATCCGCTATTTACTGTTTTATGTCATTTTTTAATATCTTTCAATAATTATTCCTTCGAAAATTCCACAATTTTTATGTGTACCTTATTTCTGCTTTAGCACGTACGAATTGCGAAAATTCAGACAACGTTCATGTACTTATGGCTGACTTCCAAAACGTCAGTTGCTTTGTATTCGAACAATGTATTGTGTTTCATTGTGCCGTGGTACTAAATATTTACAAAATGTCGTAAACGAGTATTAGAAACGTTGCAACTAGCAACTAGCGCATCAGTTTATAAATCCCTGCTCTGTTTCGCAACCTTGTATATGTACAACATCTAAATACCGCAGCAAAACTATACAAACTTTGTATTAATACATTTTGGAAGTCAGCCTATTTGTTAACAACTTAAAACACTTGCATATGTTCTAAGCTGATATAAAGCATTACTTACTTTTTTGTTAATTTTTAAAAAAGTAGCTTTTTTCAAAATTCCTATTTTAAAAAACGATTTTTTATAAATTTTTTTCAGACATACTTGAAATACATAACATATTATTTAAAAAGCTACGAGTATAATTTGACGTAAAGTTCACGACTCTATCTTAATCAGGTGCCAAAATCTTCGTTTCCAAGTATGGATAATTAAAGAGGAATACCTCACACACATTTCTGTATTATTACTATTTTGCCATCTTTTGTTGTTTCCATAAAAATGGTCTCATCCCTTAGAGAAACCCAAATTTTAAAAATTAAAAAATGCCCAAAACCCGTTCCAACTCGCGCTGTTAAAAATTCCAAGTATGCACAATTAAAGAGGAATACCTCACACACATTTCTGTATTATTACGATTTTGCCATCTTTTATTGTTTCCATAAAAATGGGCTCATCCCTTAGAGAAACCCAAATTTTAAAAATTATAAAATGCCCAAAACCGGTTCCAACTCGCGCTGTTAAAAATTCAAAGTTTGGACAATTAAAGAGGAATACCTCACACACATTTCTGTATTATTACGATTTTGCCATCTTTTGTTGTTTCCATAAAAATGGGCTCATCCCTTAGAGAAACCGAAATTTTAAAAATTAAAAAATGCCCAAAACCGGTTCCAACTCGCGCTGTTAAAAATTCCAAGTTTGGACAATTAAAGAGGAATACCTCACACACATTTCTGTATTATTACGATTTTGCCATCTTTTGTTGTTTCCATAAAAATGGGCTCATTCCTTAGAGAAACCCAAATTTTAAAAATTAAAAAATGTCCGAAACCCGTTCCAACTCGCGCTGTTAAAAATTCCAAGTATGCACAATTAAAGAGGAATACCTCACACACATTTCTGTATTATTGCGATTTTGCCATCTTTTGTTGTTCCCATAAAAATGGGCTCATCCCTTAGAGAAAACCAAATTTTAAAAATTTAAAAATGCCGAAAACCCGTTCCAACTCGAGCTGTTAAAAATTCCAAGTATGGACAATTAAAGAGGAGTACCTCACACACATTTCTGTATTATTACGATTTTGCCATCTTTTGTTGTTCCCATAAAAATGGGCTCATCCCTTAGAGAAAACCAAATTTTAAAAATTTAAAAATGCCGAAAACCCGTTCCAACTCGAGCTGTTAAAAATTCCAAGTATGGACAATTAAAGAGGAGTACCTCACACACATTTCTGTATTATTACGATTTTGCCATCTTTTGTTGTTCCCATAAAAATGGGCTCATCCCTTAGAGAAACCCAAATTTTAAAAATTTAAAAATGCCGAAAACCCGTTCCAACTCGAGCTGTTAAAAATTCCAAGTATGGACAATTAAAGAGGAGTACCTCACACACATTTCTGTATTATTACGATTTTGCCATCTTTTGTTGTTTCCATAAAAATGGGCTCATCCCTTAGAGAAACCCAAATTTTAAAAATTAAAAAATGCCCGAAACCCGTTCCAACTCGCGCTGTTAAAAATTCCAAGTATGCACAATTAAAGAGGAATACCTCACACACATTTCTGTATTATTACGATTTTGCCATCTTTTATTGTTTCCATAAAAATGCGCTCATCCCTAAGAGAAACCCAAATTTTAAAATTAATAAATGCCCAAAACCCGTTCCAACTCGCGCTGTTAAAAATTCCAAGTATGCACATTTAAAGAGGAATACCTCACACACATTTCTGTATTATTACGATTTTGCCATCTTTTGTTTTTTCCATAAAAATGGGCTCATCCCTTAGAGAAACCCAAATTTTAAAAATTATAAAATGCCCAAAACCGGTTCCAACTCGCGCTGTTAAAAATTCCAAGTTTGGACAATTAAAGAGGAATACCTCACACACATTTCTGTATTATTACGATTTTGCCATCTTTTGTTGTTTCCATAAAAATGGGCTCATCCCTTAGAGAAACCCAAATTTTAAAATTAATAAATGCCCAAAACCCGTTCCAAATCGCGCTGTTAAAAATTCCAAGTATGCACATTTAAAGAGGAATACCTCACACACATTTCTGTACTATTACGATTTTGCCATCTTTTGTTGTTTTCATAAAAATGGGCTCATCCCTTAGAGAAACCCAAATTTTAAAAATTAAAAAATGCCCAAAACCGGTTCCAACTCGCGCTGTTAAAAATTTCAAGTTTGGACAATTAAAGAGGAATACCTCACACACATTTCTGTATTATTACGATTTTGCCATCTTTTGTTGTTTCCATAAAAATGGGCTCATCCCTTAGAGAAACCCAAATTTTAAAAATTAAAAAATGTCCGAAACCCGTTCCAACTCGCGCTGTTAAAAATTCCAAGTATGCACAATTAAAGAGGAATACCTCACACACATTTCTGTATTATTACGATTTTGCCATCTTTTGTTGTTCCCATAAAAATGGGCTCATCCCTTAGAGAAACCCAAATTTTAAAAATTTAAAAATGCCGAAAACCCGTTCCAACTCGAGCTGTTAAAAATTCCAAGTATGGACAATTAAAGAGGAGTACCTCACACACATTTCTGTATTATTACGATTTTGCCATCTTTTGTTGTTTCCATAAAAATGGGCTCATCCCTTAGAGAAACCCAAATTTTAAAAATTAAAAAATGCCCGAAACCCGTTCCAACTCGCGCTGTTAAAAATTCCAAGTATGCACAATTAAAAAGGAATACCTCACACACATTTCTGTATTATTACGATTTTGCCATCTTTTGTTGTTTCCATAAAAATGGGCTCATCCCTTAGAGAAACCCAAATTTTAAAAATTTAAAAATGCCCAAAACCCGTCCAACTCGCGCTGTTAAAAATTCCAAGTATGGACAATTAAAGAGGAAATACCTTACACACATTTCTGTATTATTACGATTTTGCCATCTTTTGTTGTTTCCATAAAAATGGGCTCATCCCTTAAAGAAACCCAAATTTTAAAAATTAAAAAATGCCCAAAACCCGTTCCAACTCGCGCTGTTAAAAATTCCAAGTATGCAAAATTAAAGAGGAATACCTCACACACATTTCTGTATTATTACGATTTTGCCATCTTTTGTTGTTTCCATAAAAATGGGCTCATCCCTTAAAGAAACCCAAATTTTAAAAATTCAAAAATGCCCAAAACCCGTTCCAACTCGCGCTGTTAAAAATTCCAAGTATGCACAATTAAAGAGGAATACCTCACACACATTTCTGTATTATTACGATTTTGCCATCTTTTGTTGTTTCCATAAAAATGGGCTCATCCCTTAAAGAAACCCAAATTTTAAAAATTCAAAAATGCCCAAAACCCGTTCCAACTCGCGCTGTTAAAAATTCCAAGTATGCACAATTAAAGAGGAACACCTCACACACATTTCTGTATTATTACGATTTTGCCATCTTTTGTTGTTTCCATAAAAATGGGCTCATCCCTTAAAGAAACCCAAATTTTAAAAATTCAAAAATGCCCAAAACCCGTTCCAACTCGCGCTGTTAAAAATTCCAAGTATGCACAATTAAAGAGGAATACCTCACACACATTTCTGTATTATTACGATTTTGCCATCTTTTGTTGTTTCCATAAAAATGGGCTCATCCCTTAAAGAAACCCAAATTTTAAAAATTCAAAAATGCCCAAAACCCGTTCCAACTCGCGCTGTTAAAAATTCCAAGTATGCACAATTATAGAGGAATACCTCACACACATTTCTGTATTATTACGATTTTGCCATCTTTTGTTGTTTCCATAAAAATGGGCTCATCCCTTAAAGAAACCCAAATTTTAAAAATTCAAAAATGCCCAAAACCCGTTCCAACTCGCGCTGTTAAAAATTCCAAGTATGCACAATTAAAGAGGAATACCTCACACACATTTCTGTATTATTACTATTTTGCCATCTTTTGTTGTTTCCATAAAAATGGGCTTATCCCTTAAAGAAACCCAAATTTTAAAAATTCAAAAATGCCCAAAACCCGTTCCAACTCGCGCTGTTAAAAATTCCAAGTATGCACAATTAAAGAGGAATACCTCACACACATTTCTGTATTATTACGATTTTGCCATCTTTTGTTGTTTCCATAAAAATGGGCTCATCCCTTAAAGAAACCCAAATTTTAAAAATTCAAAAATGCCCAAAACCCGTTCCAACTCGCGCTGTTAAAAATTCCAAGTATGCACAATTAAAGAGGAATACCTCACACATATTCTGTATTATTACGATTTTGCCATCTTTTATTGTTTCCATAAAAATGGGCTCATTCCTAAGAGAAACCCAAATTTTAAAATTAATAAATGCCCAAAACCCGTTCCAACTCGCGCTGTTAAAAATTCCAAGTATGCACATTTAAAGAGGAATACCTCACACACATTTCTGTATTATTACGATTTTGCCATCTTTTGTTGTTTCCATAAAAATGGGCTCATCCCTTAGAGAAACCCAAATTTTAAAAATTATAAAATGCCCAAAACCGGTTCCAACTCGCGCTGTTAAAAATTCCAAGTTTGGACAATTAAAGAGGAATACCTCACACACATTTCTGTATTATTACGATTTTGCCATCTTTTGTTGTTTCCATAAAAATGGGCTCATCCCTTAGAGAAACCGAAATTTTAAAAATTAAAAAATGCCCAAAACCGGTTCCAACTCGCGCTGTTAAAAATTCCAAGTTTGGACAATTAAAGAGGAATACCTCACACACATTTCTGTATTATTACGATTTTGCCATCTTTTGTTGTTTCCATAAAAATGGGCTCATCCCTTAGAGAAACCCAAATTTAAAAAATTAAAAAATGCCCAAAACCGGTTCCAACTCGCGCTGTTAAAAATTCCAAGTTTGGACAATTAAAGAGGAATACCTCACACACATTTCTGTATTATTACGATTTTGCCATCTTTTGTTGTTTCCATAAAAATGGGCTCATCCCTTAGAGAAACCCAAATTTTAAAATTAATAAATGCCCAAAACCCGTTCCAAATCGCGCTGTTAAAAATTCCAAGTATGCACATTTAAAGAGGAATACCTCACACACATTTCTGTACTATTACGATTTTGCCATCTTTTGTTGTTTTCATAAAAATGGGCTCATCCCTTAGAGAAACCCAAATTTTAAAAATTAAAAAATGCCCAAAACCGGTTCCAACTCGCGCTGTTAAAAATTCCAAGTTTGGACAATTAAAGAGGAATACCTCACACACATTTCTGTATTATTACGATTTTGCCATCTTTTGTTGTTTCCATAAAAATGGGCTCATCCCTTAGAGAAACCCAAATTTTAAAAATTAAAAAATGTCCGAAACCCGTTCCAACTCGCGCTGTTAAAAATTCCAAGTATGCACAATTAAAGAGGAATACCTCACACACATTTCTGTATTATTACGATTTTGCCATCTTTTGTTGTTCCCATAAAAATGGGCTCATCCCTTAGAGAAACCCAAATTTTAAAAAATTAAAAATGCCGAAAACCCGTTCCAACTCGAGCTGTTAAAAATTCCAAGTATGGACAATTAAAGAGGAGTACCTCACACACATTTCTGTATTATTACGATTTTGCCATCTTTTGTTGTTTCCATAAAAATGGGCTCATCCCTTAGAGAAACCCAAATTTTAAAAATTAAAAAATGCCCGAAACCCGTTCCAACTCGCGCTGTTAAAAATTCCAAGTATGGACAATTAAAAAGGAATACCTCACACACATTTCTGTATTATTACGGTTTTGCCATCTTTTGTTGTTTCTATAAAAATGGGCTCATCCCTTAGAGAAACCCAAATTTTAAAAATTTAAAAATGCCCAAAACCCGTCCAACTCGCGCTGTTAAAAATTCCAAGTATGGACAATTAAAGAGGAAATACCTTACACACATTTCTGTATTATTACGATTTTGCCATCTTTTGTTGTTTCCATAAAAATGGGCTCATCCCTTAGAGAAACCCAAATTTTAAAAATTAAAAAATGCCCAAAAGCCGTTCCAACTCGCGCTGTTAAAAATTCCCAGTATTGACAATTAAAGAGGAAATACCTTACACACATTTCTGTATTATTACGATTTTGCCATCTTTTGTTGTGTCCATACAAATGGGCTCATCCCTTAGAGAAATACAAATATTAAAAATATAAGTGCCCAAACCCGTTCCAACACGCGCTTTTAAATATTTTAAGTATAGAGAACTATAGAAGGACACCTCGCAAGCAAATCCCAATCATTTTGTTTTTGCCATATTTCGTTGTTTCCATAAAATTTACAGTTTGGATGCATAGACCGCATTTTATTCCTTTAACAGGGCTGTGTTATCTTTCTAACAGAGCTCTGTTAAATTAAAAGGTTTGTGGCAAAGCTAAACATTTTAAAATTTATCTTCACACACATTATTTTTTAATTCTCTATTGCCCGCATAGATCTGTTTTTTTTATTGGAGTTACTTTATTCATTGTGGTTTTTTGGCCACTGCGTCAAAGGACATGGACCGATTTTGCTGATTTCCAGTAGCACCTCTTTCGACACTATGTCTGTTCGATTGGCATATTCAAAGTTTTTCTAGCTGATCTAGCTAGTGCCTTGGCAAACTTGATTTCAACACTAAAACGGACGGACAGACGGACATTGCGCAATTGACTTCGCTATTCATAAGGACTCAGAATATATATGCTTTATGGGGTCGCAAGTAGATTTTGTAGAAATTACAAATGGAATGACAAACTTGGATATACCCTTTTTCCACTTTTTGTGGTGAATGGTATAAAAACGTAAACGGACTTTTAAATCCCCAATTGTTGGCTACACACTCCAAACAGGATTTAAAAGCCCCCATGATTAATAAAGACAGGATAGCCTCTGTAGTGCATCTATACTTAGTAAAGGCACTGTAAGAATATTATTTAATATAAGTTAATTGAACTTGAAATTCAATCCATATTTGTTTACAATAAGTATTTTTAAGAATTTAGTGAAGTAAAATTATGAATTGAATTTGTGCTTGGTCAGCATAAATGAACATTAAACTTTTTGTGGTGAATTGTTGCCATAGGAATAATGTATATGATTTTTGTAATGTAATATGATTTTTGAATATTCTCTAAATAATTGTTTTCACGCGCCAACAAATTATGGTAACTAAAAACAAAAAAAAAAAAAAAAAAAAAATAAAAAATAAAGAATTTGTCAAAAGTGTAAATTCCCGTGGGAACAGCGAATTCACTATAGATTGGTTATTGTGCCAAATTAATGCTGACCATAGAATAAATTAGTATATAAGTTGGAAATTTAAAAAAAAATAAAGACAGAATTGATTGAACAGCTTAAAGAAAAAAAGGTCTTTCTTTCTCATCTCATTTGGAAATCGGCACTGTTGGATGCTAAAGAAAAACGGCTGCAGAGCTTAGCAAATACTGAAACAAGTCCTTTTGTTTTTTTTTTGTTGACTGTAAATAAACTCATTATATGGCGATCCTGCCAATCTAAAAAGAATCCTATAAATAAACAGGATAAAATTGTTATTTTTTTTGGCGGAATTTTTTTTTAAATTTTTTCCCTTGACGGAGAGTTCTACAATTTTAAATGACTCAACAAGAGGTAGACGAAATTTTTGAGAAGTGGAAAAAATATCTGCACGAAGAATACGTTCCAGAAGGAACATCAGTTGAAGAACCAACCACCTATACACCCACACCGAAGTCTGCTGGCCCTAAGCCAATTACAATAGAGCAGTATCAGACTAGACAGAAGAATCAGAAACTACATCTACAAAACTTTAGAAACCAAGCCACAAGTAAAAAGAAAAAAGGAGGAAAGAAACTAAAATTTCAGAAAGCCTGCAAGGACCTGCAGCGTATAATAGGCATCAGTGAGGGAGGACAAAAACAACGATTGATACAGCAACTGATTGAACTCAGGAAGGCCGGTTGGAGAAACCATAACAAAATATAATATAATATAAAAAACAAAAAATAAAACATTCTTCTAGGATTTTGATGTAACATTAAAATTGCACTTTAAAGATTTTGTATATATAAAAATGTATAGAAAAATAAGAAAAACCCAAGAAAATTTTGATAAGTGATGAATCTAGAATTATGTACATACTTTTCAGATAATAGAGCAAGATAGAATAGAATATACATTAGAACAAATCAAAATGGGTATCACAGATGCAAAAGTAGAGGGCCATGCGATTGCCAACGCTTCAAATACAAATAAAGTAACAATAGACCAGGAAATAATAATAATTCTATTATTAATTTTCGTAGCAGTAGTAATATTCAACTTTCTACAACACTATATAAAAAAACAGGTTGTAAGAAATTCTGTACAAAATGCATAAATAATAAAACAAAAAAACAAAAAAAAAAAAAACAAAAATTTCAATGGAGCAGATCTTTGACGAATTAGAAAGATTAATTGTGAATGCTAGGAAATCAATAACAAAAAAATATACAAAAGAAACTATACAAGAAAAACTAAAGTTAATAGAGCAGTTAAGTGAAAAATTCGGAAAACTTGTAGGACATTTAGAGATTCCCTTAAGAGACGAAAAGATTATTATTTAGAGACTTGAGAGAAACAGCAATTCAGCTATTGACAGAACATAAAGAGGAAAAATATATAATAGAGGAAAAAGTTGAAAATCTTAGAATCATGTCGAACTTTGACTGTAAAAAGGCTTCGGAAACAATACCAGTTTTCGACGAAAATCCAAAACATGTTTATATTTTCCTTTCAATGATAGAAATGGTTCATTCTGAACTTAATGAGCAAGGAAGAAAGAACCTGATAAAATATATATTTGCAATAAAATTAGTAGACAAAGTCAGAGACATTTTGATTATACAAAATACGCCTGAAACTTTCGATGAGCTGAAGACAGCTTTGGCAAAACATTTCAAATCAACAAGAACGTCAATCAGCATACATTATGAATTAAGAAATACAAGACAAAAAGGAAATGTACTTAATTACAAAGAACGTATTAACACTTTGATAGCAGACTTGACATTGGTACAAATTTCGGAACTTGAGGACAGTTCAAATCAGGTAGCTCGATCTACGATTAAGACTTTGAATGAAAAACTACCTTTAGAAATTTTTCAAGAAGGTTTATATAAAGATATAAGAACAGCTGTAATAGCCGCACAACCCAAGACCTTGTCATAAGCCTTTGATATTGCAAGCACACAGGAAAGATCACTACAAATATCAGATACATTTACAACATTACAAATAAATAATAATAGACGAAACTATTACAATAACACAAATAGAAACAATTTAGGTTTTAAAAATAACAGAAATACAAATTATATCAATCCACAGATGGATAGGAACTTCAACAATATAAGGAATAACAGAAACTATAACAACAATAACAGAAATTATAACAATAACAGAAACTCTAACAGTAACATTGGAAACCATAGCAACAATAACAGAAACTACAAAAATAACAGACACTATAACAATAACAACAATAACTACAACGGCTATAACAATAACAGAGGTAATAGAAACAATAATAACACAAGAGGAAAAGGCCACTCAAATGTTCATACTATACAACAACAGGGAAACGTACAAACCCTGGAGACTCATTACGAATCTCCGAACAGGGAAAACTAAGAGTATTTACACTAAATATTGGAACATCAAATTTTCTTTTCCTATCAGTAAAGAACATCAACTATCAATTAACATTTTTAATAGACACAGAGATATCACTCTGTAAAGAAAATTTAATATACAACTATTACAAGAATACTGACAACATTTGCCGATTGAGTGGCATTACAAATGACTTCAAAGAAACGTTAGGAACTACTGATTTACAAATAGTACTAGGAGAACAAGTATTAACACACAGATTTCAATTAGTAGAAAAAGACTTTCCTATCAGTACTGATGGAATTTTAGGAATAGATTTTTTCTGTAAATACAATTGGCGGATTAACTATGAGACACTAACTTTAAATACTTGCATAGAGGGAGAGCAAATGATAATCCCAATAGAGATTAACACAAAAAGAATACATAATATAACCATACCCCCGAGAACAGAGAAGATAGTACCCATAAACATTGACTAAAAAGAAGATAGTGTGATATGCAGTAAAGAAATAATAAACGGAATTTTTTTTTAGCAAACTATAATACCTAAGAATGGTCAACGCCATGTTAAAATCTTGAATACATTAGAGGAACCAGTACGCCTAGAGAAGTTGGGAGTCACAAAAATACCATTAAAAAATTACACAATTTATAAAACTAACATCCGCAATAACAATAAACACTCAGAGCAAAGATTTCAGAGATTACTAGAAGATCTAGATTTCAAGAACCTTGAAGAAGAAAATAAAAAAGTCATATGTGATATTCTACGACAATATCAAGAAGTATTTCATCTTAAAGGTGAACCATTAACGGTAAACAATTTTTATAAACTAAGTATCGAATTAAATGATAATACACCCACTTACATTAAAAATTATAGACTGCCACAAACACAATTAGACGAAATAAATGAACAGTTTCAAGAGTTGTTAGACAAAGACGTAGTAGAACCGTCTATTAGTCCATATAATTCTCCATTATTATTGGTACCAAAAAAGGGTCAAAACGACACAAAACAATGGCATTTGGTTGTAGATTTCAGACGTTTAAACGATAAGATAGTAAATGACAAATTTCCTTTAACCAGACTTGAAGATGTATTGGACAGATTAGGTAGAGCTAAATATTTTTCCACTTTAGACATGACAAGCTCGTTTCACCAAATAGAACTTGAACCAAAATCAAGACCACTAACAGCATTTTCAACACCAAACGGTCACTTTCAATATACAAGATTACCATTTGGTTTAAAAATATCATCTAACAGTTTCCAAAGAATGTTGACAATAGCATTAGCTGGTTTAGAGTCGGAAGCATTTTTATACGTTGATGACGTCATTATTTTTGGATGCAGTTTGAAGCACCACAATGATAACCTTATAAGAGTGTTGAAAAGACTAAAACAATACAATTTGAAACTGAATCCAGCGAAATGTTGTTTCCTAAAACCAGAAGTTTTCTATTTGGGACATTTAATAACAAAGAATGGTATAAAAACCGACCCGACGAAATACAAAATAATTAAACAATATCCTGTTCCAAAAAACGCAGACGACGTTAGACGGTTTATAGCCTTCTGCAATTGTTACAGAAGAATCATTCCAAACTTCGCCAAAATAGCAACTTGCTTAAATAATTTATTAAAAAAAAGAGTAACTTTCAATTGGACGGAGGATTGCAAAATAGCATTTGAGACTCTAAGAGACAAATTAAAAAACCCGCCTATACTACAATATCCGAACTTTTGGGGAATAAAATTTTTTAGACCATATCTATATGGTAGAAAATTTACCGTGGTCACAGACCATAGACCACTTATTGCTTTATTTACTCATAAAAACCCGTCTTCAAAATTATACAGAATTAGACTAGAACTATCTGATTATGACTTTGATATAAAATACAAAAAAGGAACAAATAATACGAACGCAGACGCCGCTCTATCACGCATAAACATAAACTCACAAATATTAAGAGACATGATTCCAATCTATATTGATGAAAAAGAAAGGAAAACCTTGGCAATAACACGAAGTATGATAAATAAAAGTAGTGATGAAAAGAAAAATATATGTGATGAAGATAATAATAGAAAGAACGTTCATAGAAAAGAAAATATTATAAAAGACCGCATATCTCAAAAAGAGACTGATCACCTCATGATGTGGGAATGTACATCAATAAATTATATTAAGGGTACCCAAAAGATTGAATTTATATATAATAATAAGCTGCAGCAAGAATTAAGAAAAGAATTGAAAGAGAAAAATGATAAAATAACGCGAATAATATGCAATAAAAGCGAAAATCCTATGTTTTCAGGAACATTTTTGGAGAAACTTTTATTGAGATCAAAGAAATTGAAATTCAAGAAGTACATACTATATGATAACGATGAAATATTTAAGTATATAACGGCCGAAGAATTGAAAGAAAGGTATAACAATATAAAGAAGAACGATATAGAAATAATTATATACAGAATGCCAAGAGAAATAAAAGATAATATAACACAATATAGATTGATACAGGAATTTCATGACTTACCACATGGAGGACACTTTGGATTAAGGAAAACACTTACCAAATTAAAACAAAGATATATATGGAAAAATATGAACAAAATGGTTAAGAAATACATAACAACATGTGATTCATGCCAAAGGCATAAACAAATAAGGAATACAAAAGAACTCTCTGCCATAACAGATACACCATCACACGGTTTTGATACTATTGTAATGGACACAGTTGGACCATTAAGACCATCTGGACAATTTAGATACATACTTACTATGCAGTGTGAACTAACAAAATATGTTGTTGCTTGTCCGCTTGAGTCAAAAGATGCCAGAACTGTCGCAAAAGCTTTAATAGAACATATAGTATTAAAGTACGGTTTATTTAACATTCTCAAAACAGATAAGGGAACCGAATTTACCAATGAATTAATGAGAGAGATTTGTGTATTATTAAAAATAAAACAAAATTTTTCAACACCTTACCATCATGAAACCTTGGGCACGGTAAAACGAAATCATCACGTTCTGAATGAATATTTTCTAAATTTCGTGAATGACAATAATTGGCATGAATGGATACCATATTATACTTTTGCTTTCAATACGACACCAAATGTCGATACAGACTATTCACCATTCGAACTAATTTTTAGTAGACTTCCTAGACTCCCAAACGAAATTTTAGGTGATTCCAGAAAGATTTATAATATTGACAACTACTTAAATGAACTAAAGATTAGACTTCATCACTCATTACAAACAGCAAGAGAAATAATCCTCGAAGTAAAAAGAAAAAGAAGTATAGAATCTAAAAGGAAGCAGAATAAAATAGATCTTAGAATAGGAGATTTAGTCTTAGTTAAAGTTTTAAATAGAAAAAAGTATTAGGATCCATACAAAGGCCCATACAAAGTATTAGATTTAGAAGATTTAAATGTACTTTTAGAAATTAATAAAACTAAAACAAAAATAGTACATAAGAATTTACTAAAAAAATATTTAAATTGACAAAAACAATATAGATAAGAAACATAAAGATAAGAATTTCAATGTAACAATATTAATACCAAACACAATTTAGAAGTAAAAAAAAAATATGTGTACATAACGCTTAAAATAAGCCTTTATTATAATTTTTTTTCTGCTTCATTTTTAATAATACCCAAACCTAAAAGGGTAAGGGTGTAGTGCATCTATACTTAGTAAAGGCACTATAAGAATATTATATAAGTTAATTGAACTTGAAATTCAATCCATATATGTTTACAATAAGTATTTTTAAGAATTTAGTGAAGTAAAATTATGAATTGAATTTGTGCTTGGTCAGCATAAATGAACATTAAACTTTTTGTGGTGAATTGTTGCCATAGGAATAATGTATATGATTTTTGTAATGTAATATGATTTTTGAATATTCTCTAAATAATTGTTTTCACGCGCCAACAAATTATGGTAACTAAAAACAAAACAAAAAAAAAAAAAATAAATAAAAAATAAAGAATTTGTCAAAAGTGTAAATTCCCGTGGGAACAGCGAATTCACTATAGATTGGTTATTGTGCCAAATTAATGCTGACCATAGAATAAATTAGTATATAAGTTGGAAATTTAAAAAAATAAAGACAGAATTGATTGAACAGCTTAAAGAAAAAAAAAGGTCTTTCTTTCTCTTCTCATTTGGAAATCGGCACTGTTGGGTGCTGAAGAAAAACGGCTGCAGAGCTTAGCAAATACTGAAACAAGTCCTTTTGTTTTTTTTTTTTTTTTTGAAAAAAAACAATTGTTTGGGACATTTTTTCAGGCATGTAATGTTTTAATATTATAATATTATTAATCTAGAAGTCAAGCTTTCCTTTGATACCACTTTCATATCGAGGATATATTTAAGCTATAGGAGCTTCCTAAGTCTCGCCTTCTCATTTTTTTTTTTTGCTCATTTTATGTGTAAAAACTTAAAATGTGTATAACCAAACTGAAAAATACTAACAGCGTATATATTTGTACGTAGTGTGTATGAATATTATAATATGAAGCAACTGTTCAGTTTACGAGTACTATAAAACAAGCGCGTTTTCCTCTATTTATTTGTTTTTACTTTTTTCGAATGTATCAAATAAATTTCCTATTTAAAAAATTGTTTGGGGATTTGTGTCATATAAAAAATGTAATCTGGCGACGTTTAAATGGACATGCGCATGAGCATTGATGCGTTGCTCATTTCATTCGTCACTTACAAAATGTGCACCAACAAAAGGTGCATGCACATCAGTGCGCCGCAAGAGCAAATATAAAACATTGCTCTTGCGCACATGCTGGTTTTTATGAGAGCGTCTTCCTAGCTCATGTGCACGGCTGCACAATATGTGCACAAATGCGAAGTCTGGAAATAAGTTACTCACGATAAAAAAATTACGATGTAAATTTACTTACTGGAAAAAGAAAAGTTAACAAACGAAATTATTTTAATGAAAACACTTCTAATACGAAAAAACGTTATAACTCTACTTTGTTTTTTATAAATTTTAAATGCAATCTGTTTTACAACAATAAGCAAATTACCTAAAAATAAATATATTGTTGTTTTCAAAGATTCTTTAATTTATTTATATTTTGTAAATTTTTGAAATCTGCTGTCCAAAACGAACACTTTGACGTAAAGATGGAAAATTCTGAACTAAACATAATTTAATAATATTGGTAAAAAAAATCTTGTTTGATCAGATTTTATTCTGAAATACAAATTGAATAATAGAAATCCTCAAAGAAAAAAATGCAAGCAAAAATAATTGAGTTCCAAGCGATACTTAATTTATAGTAATTTATATATTAACAGCAACGTGACTAGCGTTTGTTTCTCTCAGTGCCGCTTTCATTCTCATTTCATTTAGTTGCCATCGCTAAGTCGATTGAGCAACGACCGTCTGTCCTTCCGTGTTAGTGTTAAAATCAATTTTGAAAGGGCACTAGATGAGCTAGAAAAAATTAAAATGCGCCAATCGTTCAGACATAGTTCTGAAAGTTGTGCTATTAAAAATCAGCAAGATCGGTCTATGTCCCTCGAGGCAGTGAGCTTTCAATTTTTCCATATTATTTGGAACAATTAAGTAACTCCAATCGGAAAAACAAAAATATGGAGCGATAGAGAATAAAAAAAATATTTACCGAGTTATGGGCCTCTAAAATTTTCATAAAAAAGTTCGATTGTCAATATGATCATTTAAAAGCTTTCAGGGAAATACTTAACCCATTAAGAGCCGATGATAGTTTTATGTAAAAATATATATTGTACAATTTTTTTTTTTCTTCTTATGTTTTAAATCTCTGTAACCGCAATATTTTTTTGATAGGATCAACTTCACTAACATAGATTTACATACATTGTAAGGGGTATATAAAATTCGGCACAGCCGAATATAGCATTCTTACTTGTTATAGTTTCGTTTCGTCAAGCAAAGAATAAAAAAGCCAAACTAAATAAATCACTAAAAAAATCTCGCAGAAATTGTACTCATGCATGCTATTCAAGGCGTATTTTTTATGGTCGCATTCATGGACGCTCACGTGTTTATAACGTGTGTTGTTGCCATTTACAAATCACTTGGCTACAAACGCTAAGCATAAATGAAAATAAAATTTAACACGCTTAATTCACATCCTCTTTTAAAAATAAGTCGTTCACATTAATATATTTCGTCATTACTCGAGACGACGTTAGTGGATCTAGAAATATGGAACTCAAGAAGAGGTATAGAATTACCTTCCAGTTATTTCAACATGATTTAAGTCATATTTTATTAAAAACCACAAAAATTTTGATTTAAATTAAAATTAGGTGAAGGTGAATCATTTTAAGAACAGTTGGAAAAATTTTACATCAGTAACAAACTTGTATTTAATGAAATGGGTTTCTATAAAAACACACTCGCGTGAGGTAAAAAAGTTGTTCATGATCATAAAAATACTAGTTCTAGGCTACTTCCACTCTGCCGGTGACGAAATTTATTTATTTTTATAATTATTAGGTCATCTTCAAGATTTTCATGTTATTTGCCGCCAAAAGCAAACATTTAAAAAAAATTTTCCGATATCGGGCTGAATCCAGACGTAGAAAAATCTACAGGTAAAATCTATTTATCATCTTTTAACTGTATAAAGAGCTGAAAAAAGTCGAACGGTAGAAAAATACACATGCATTTTATTATTCTAAACGGGATATTAATAATTAATTAATTAATTTCAATTTGATTAGCTTAATTTAATGTACCCGTGGCTTTTTTTATTCATCTCTTTTATGTTTAGTAATGAAGCAATTAATGAAATTTATGTACAAAAAATTATCGAATGAACATTATTTAAATAAATGAATAAATAAATATTTTTTAATCAATAGGAATTTGATTAAATGAGCAAATAAATGTGTCTTACATGTATTTTCAATTGTAATTTTTACTCGGTTAATAATTTTTAGATTTTGGAATAGTTTAGTATATGTAAATATGTATGTCGATATGAAAGAGTGTCTATAATTACAATTATTCAATTCAAGTAATATGAGTTTTGTTTCATTTGTAATTTAAGTTTTTTAATTATTTAAATTTTAGATACGTGCATGGCATTGGTTCGGAGACTCGGAATTCGCTATACCATTTGCATAATGGTCGTGATATAATTTTGGTTACAACATGTCGACATGGTAAAAGTTGGCGAGAGTTACAGGATGCTCGATGTGATGAGGATAATCGAGAATATGACAGGTGATTTACTGTTGTATTTTAATCGTTCACTAACATTTTTATCTTTCTTAAATATTTATTTCAGTAAAATTGCAACTGTTTTAAAATGTACTAAGCATTTGCTAAAGGTTTTCACTTGAAGAGTAACCTATTAATAATTGTCAAAAAGTGGATAAACACAAATTAAAATTTTTTATATATTCTTTAAGAAAATTATTTTCTATCATAAAAATAAGATTGATGATTTAAAATAAAATACAACCTGTTTTGCAATCCAAATGAGTACAACTATGTCATCGTTATAACAGTTTCTAATAATACTTCAATTTAACTTTCCCTTTTTTAAAACTTCAAGAATCAACATGATTAATAAATCAAACTGAATATGTATATTAAATTAAAACAATTGACTCTTTCTTTGGCAAATTCAAGGTAGCTTTAACTTTCGGGCGCAACCTGCTAATACATAAAATAAAATCAACAAGGTTATAGGCCGAAAATTAAAAACTTTTCTTCGAAAAACCCTGTTAAAAAAACGTGCAAAAAAGACATTTATCGTGTGAATTTTGTTAGGACAAGTATTCATTTTTATTTTATTAAAGGTGCGTTTACGTTATGTGTGCAAGTCATATGGAATGTCAGATTTTCCATATGTAAATCAATACTCATAGTGTAAACTTCATGAAACATAACATTTGTTATTTTTCTATATGTTGTAACATGTGTTAGTTTTTTATTTAGAGCACGCTCTATTTGATATGTAAAACCATATGACAACAGATGTTTTCAGTGATGCTAACTTTTACTTTAAAAATTTCCACTCAAAATACTAAGATGATAAAAGCTAGATTTCTAAAAAAAAACATATTTTTTAACTTTTGTTGTTATAATCGGCTAAACTTTAATATATAGGCATTTCCATGAATACGACAACCACGTCAGCCAAACTCAGCGCTAAAGTATATAGTAAAAAATCAATTGAAATCTGAATTATTCCCCTTTTTACCTCCTTTTTAGGATCGTTTTTTTTTTTAGTGAAAGTGTGCTTCAAAAATCATGATCACTTTTTTTTGGTGCGACGAGTAATTAAAAATTATTTTTAAGTATTTGTAAAGGAAAAAAAATAATTTTAAATTTTACAAGTAAATAAATTAAACAAATAAAAAAGGTTTCTTGGATATAAAAAGCTTTTATTGGTTTTTAATAATCATTTGTATGTTTTTCAGAAGTTTAAATTTTTTAGCCTTCTATAGTTTTTTAATATAAAGGTGTGTGTACATCTTTTAGGTAGCGAAAACTTCAGAAAACATTCCTTAAATTAATTTGTTTACAACAATCCTTTTTTCAATGGAAATTTTTGAAATGTTTTTTCTTTTTACAACTTATCAATAACACTTGCATACTCATGCATGAACAATTAGCAAGAATTGTATGTTAATTGCTTTCTTAAGGCAATTAACAATTTCAAATGTGAAAATACTTGGTAAGATGTACTTTATTTAAACTACGCAACTACGTTTTTTTAAAACGAACATAGCCAAGTACCTCTAATGTATATTACAGCAATTTTTATAAGGTAAGACAGTCTTGTGCTTAATCTTTTATTGTGAAGTTCTGAATTTTTATCGCCAAAAAAGATTTATTAGTTGATATCACTGTTTTTAGTATTTATGTTTTCTTTTCGACGACAAGAAGTTATGTCATATGTACATAACATATGCAGGTTTGAACATGAAAATTATAAACCGTATGTTAAGCACTGGTTTTGACACACACACGAAATTACATATTGATAGCAATTTTGACATTCCATATGACTTGTACACATAATGTGAACACACCTTAAATCATACATATTGATACATAAGATCCGACAACCCCCGTTGTTGTCCGTATGTGCGTGGTAAAAAAGAGGTAAATAAGTTACTTGAAACACACATTATGTGTGTATTTAGAATAATAGGAAAATTAGGAACCTCAATGGCTGCATTGGTAGAGGTGCGTACTAGAGGTCTGCACAAATATATTTGTATACATAAAGTACACGTGCACTGGCGAAGTATGAACACTTAATCCAAGTATCAAAAAAATTAGGTACAGTTTTTTTATAACAACAAAGCTGCCAAATAGCTATTGTTGTTACTCGCTTGTCATCGTTTTTAGGTACCATGTTTGATAGAGTAAAGAACATATCACGAACTTAGCTATTACTTAGGTACACGGTTGCTTTTGTGTGAGGAACATTCCACGAACTCAAAACTAAACGTTATTTTTTAAAGAATATTTGACGATACCCATGGTTAGTTTATGTACTCAGCGTTCGTAGCATAAAGATGCTATAAGCTGAAAACTGCGTATTGTATTCTTACAGTTGGCTCTCTTCTTTTTACATTATGACTTCATGTGTTAAAAATACTGCGTGAAAAATTTGTTCAATTCGATAGAATTAAGAACAGGATTAGACGAAGTAAATTTCCGCATGCAAAATCAAAACTAAAAAAAATATTTTCTTAAAAAACGTGTTTATTCACTTTTACTACAATTATTTATTTTAACTGCTATCTTTACGAAATTCAAAACATATTAAAATTAGTTTTTTATAACCCACAAATATTTGCAATTTATTATGACATAAAAATAATATACTGGTAGATTTTGCTTTCGTTTAACACTGTGTTATTTTGTTGGTTTTATTTATTTCAAGTACTAATCTACCTGTGATTTACTGTTGGTTATCGGTATACTTTTTATTACGTTTTTTTATTTTTTGACCATAAACAGTTTGTAGCCATAAAATCCCTAACTCCAAAAAAAGCCCAGAAATAATAATTAAAAGCTAATAATAAATGATTACTTCTAAACAATTGCTCTACATGCTATTTTTATACATCAATTCATACATATTAAATTTACGTTTTAAATGCCAGCTACGTAGTATTATTTTCAGTTTGTTCTTCTTCACATATAAGTACGTTGTACCAAGAAAAGGAACATAATTATAGCAGTATCTTCTCTCTCACGTTCACATATTTTTATGCTCATACTTTTCTGTGTGAACTTATTAATGAACATATTTGGCTGCGACTCCATGCTTATAGGTATTTGTGTTCTGATACAGAAAAAAAGTATGTACTGTAATCGAAAAAGAAAGAAACTTTACATGTACAACAAAAACGTACTCGATGCAGACCTCTTGTGCGTACTGCAAAACAGAAGATCATGAGTACGAGTCCACCTTCGGACATGCATACGAAGGAAGAATAATAATAGTGTAAGGCAATTTAAAGTAAAGAAACAGCAGTACAAAATTTCCGAAGGAGGAAGACAATTATTGTGTGAAGCCATGACCAAATAAATAAAGTGAGATGTCTGCTTAATATGAGAATACAAGATAATCGTCAAAACGCCCTTTATAAGAATAAGAAAGGGCTCCTAGCTGATAACGGAAGGAAGTAACAACATTTAAAGGGGAATGACTGGCTTGAATAGCATAGAATAGTTCATTTCTCGCCGGAGTAACACAGTAGATAGATGGCTGCGTTTGTAATAACGCATTTTTAGTAAATGCGAGATCATAGGATCCTAAAGACAGGCAGGATCAATTATATATCCAGATAGAGCCATTAGGAGTAAATAAAAAAGCGAATTTATTTGCAATCAGAAGAACTTGTACGTTTGTTCCAAAGAGATAACGTAATAATATTTTATTTTTATTTGCTCTTTTAAAAGCAAATTAAATTAAGTTTACGAACTAAAAACAATTATACTTAATAGCTATGTTGTTAACAAAAAAATGAGTGTTTTTTAATGCAGGGTCACGAATAAGCGCAGAAAGATCAAATTCAAATGCCTTAAGAGTAAACAAAGTATGGCTTATGAGCGATAACTACGAAATATACGAGCCTCTTCCTTAGAACAAATAATTAAGAAAAGGTACAAATAAGATTGTTGTAACGTGATTTGGTATAAATGTACAGTTTGTCAATAATGTCTTTACACACATAAAAAATTTTAGTTTTTTTTTTATATTTTATAGGAAATTTTTGTTTTACTTGTATGATATATAAAGTTATTTTCATTTATTATAATTATTTACACGATTTGTAAAAGTATAAAATAAAGAACGCAATTTTTACAAAAAAAAAAAAAAAACAAAAATTAAAAAAAAAAACACTACTCTATTTTTCTGATGTCAAGAAACTCTTTACACAAAACACATTTTCTTTGTTTTTTGTACTTACTTTACGATCAACTTTTATTAACCGTTGTCTATCACGTACGTTGTTATATTTCTGTAATATTCGATGTCAGTTGACGATAACAATTTTCAGTGCTCGTGTCATTTTCAAAATTAATGTGAGTAAATAATGCCAGGCAAGAGATTGTCGTACGACGTGATTCAAATTAGGTCTGTCTGCGTACACATATTTTGCATCATTTTTTGCAAAATGTTGCAAAATATTGCAAAATGTTGTCTGCGTACTGCAAATCTCTTGCAGCGAGAGAGCCAAAAATAGAATTTTTTGACAGTTGGCAGTTAGAGAACTTGCAAAATGTTGCTGGAGAAATTTTTGCTTGCAAGATTTTGCAACTAGTTTAAACAGCTGTTTTTATTTACTTTTTTAATGAAATAATTTTTGTTGAAAAAATAAAAATTGAAATTTAACAATGGCAGAGGTAAGTAGTGAGAATTGTGAGGATTTTTAATGTTTATAATAAATAATAATAAAACATTTTATTTTATGCTAGAAACGTCGAAATATACAGTGCGACTGTGATGTTAGTGAATTGGAGATGGCAGAACCGTGTAATAAACAGTAATCAACAGTGTAATAAACAAGTTTTTTGATTTGCAACACTTTTTAGGCGCACTTTAATTAATAATTTTTTAAATTACCGCGAAAATTCATTTTTGCGCATTTCTTTTGTTTTGTTATTTTAATTGTTTACACACCGATCAGCTGTTTTCTTGCAAGATTTTACTGGATACTGTCTGCGTACTTTTTGATATATTTTCAGCCAACAGAGTAAAATTGGTCTTACTCTCCCAAAAAAAATTACTGAGTATAACCTACTGGAAAAGTACCCAGACAGACCTATTTACTACAACCACCAATTGGGTGCACGTGCTTAGGTACTGTCAGAGAAAGATTCGGCAGCACGAAAGACCATTTACGATGTACAAAGTGTTGAGGTGGCATTAAGCCTAAAATAAATAAACGAGCAGAGCGCCTAAATATTAGGAAACTTGTACAGAACCTCTAAATTTCTACAAGAGCACTTGCAAAGGAGCTTGAAGAAGAGTGCAGAATAGTTGTTTGCCATGAAACAGTTCGACAGGCTATAATTAAGAACAAATACTCTTCAAGAGTTTCACGTAAAAAACCATTACGCTCTTCAATAAATATAGAGCGTCTTTCCTTCGCCATTACGAATATCTCGCATCCGGCAGACTATTGGGACGATGTAATATTTTGCGACGAGACAAAAATGATGTTGTATTACAACGATGGGCCTAATAGAGTATGGCGAAAGCCCCTAACATCATAATGAGACCAGTCTTGAGGCACTTGGTATCAAACTTTATCCCAATTTAATACCAACTAACAAAAAGAGCATTTTGTGACCGCTAAACATGTTCTCAGATACCGAAAGAAAAATCCAGTAGGTAAAATTACTTTTTCTAATAATTCTGACGACTTTAATTGCTTCACAGATTCTGATTTGGCAAGTGGTTTCAATGATAGGAAATCCTACTCAGGCTTTATGTTTATAACAGGTGGTGCCATTGCAGGAAACCATGAAAGCAATCTGTGGTGGCCTTCAGTAGAAGGAAGCCGAATACGTCGCTTTATGCCAGGGTCAAAAGAAATTTTTTTCATCGAAATATACTTTTGAAATGGGGTTTGAAGAAGATCTACTGACCCCCACAGCTATTTTTTGCGAAAATAAAGTGCCAATTTATGGTAAAAAAATCCTAAAGTGCGGAAGAAAAGCAAACCTATGATATCCGATATTATGTAAGAGAGAAATACGAGGGCAGGAAGATAGAGGTGAAATATGTAACAAAAAATTTGTATTGTTTTAATTAATTAATACACTAAATGTAAATTTTTGTATTTTTAATTAGTTTAAAATAGCATTTGGCTTAGAGGAAAGATTGTATTAAAAACTACAACCTGCTTTACAATCCAAATGAATGTAACTATAACATCGTTATAACAGTTTCAAGTAATACTTTAATTTTTCATTCCTTTTTAAAAACTTCAGGAATCAATAATTGACTCGTATCCTTATCTGGTAAACTCAAGATAACTTTAACTTTCATGTCGCAATTTATTAATACTTCAAATATATGCAACAAAGTTTAAAACTTTTTTCCAAAACACTCTTAAAATAAAATTTTGGATTTTTCGATACCCTGGTCCTGTTTTTTTTAAATATTGGGTTCATTTTGTAGGTATCGCCAAACTCAAGCACTAGAAAAATTGGCAGGTTCGAGGTACCCAACTTTGAGGCCATATAGCCTCAGCTTTAAAACTTAAGCTCAAATACTCCTCGGCCTAGCCGTTATTTCCAAAATATACTGATTCTGCCCCACTGTGCTACGTGCTATAAAAATATATTTGATTGTGTAGAACTCATACTAAAAATACTAGTTTAGTAACAGATTGTATAAAATATAAGAGGGCATGTGCTGAATGCAACTTAGTTAAGGAAGAATTACCAATACCATAATAGTATTTAAACCAATTTAAAAAGCAGTAGGTCTATTTTAATCTTAAATTCGAATTTCACTATTCCATATTTCTTTTATTCTGGGTCATTTTTTTGATTTTGGTTAATTTTATTGGTTTTCGCAGCTGTTCTAAAAATAAGTTCGTAAAACCGTACCGTAAACTTTTATTCGTACATTCAATTATATTTTTTATTTTACAGATATGATTATGAAGCGTTATTGCTAAACTCAACATTCTGCTTAATACCTCGAGGGAGGCGATTGGGCTCTTTCAGGTATGTATGCTTCAACTACCTTAACTTTATTAGCTTCCTAAATTTCTACTAAATTTAAAAGATGCTATCAAGAAATATCAAATTTTGAAATTCGATCAGTTTTCTTTAGCAGTTGATAAACTGATACACTTTTACAATTTATGAAGGCAGAAATACTTTTGCTTAAAAGGTAACATATTTCGGTATATGTAGATATAATAACGTAGATGAAGATTGTGCTGCAACAGCGGATAGGATTATTGGTAATAAGATAAGAGGATCAGACAATGGAAATCTGCTGTAAGGTTAATACCACTATTTTTTTAAGGTATTCGGATTTATCTACATACATTGACTGGATGAAAAAGAAACAAGTATGAGTGCTATATTCGGAATCGAATCTTATATACCCTTCGCCATATATGTATTAATAAAAATCGGCAGAAGAAACTATTTCCAACCGTAAAGTTCCAAAAAAAAGGATTTTATTATCGAAAAATTTAAGCTACACTTGAGGTGGTTGTCGCAACTTAGTAAATGAAAAGGTTGCTGTGTGGGTGAAAGCTCACCAATTGTTTAACACAAAACAAAAGAAAGTTGAAAAAAGGATAGGTTTAATTTTAGTTTAATGAAGTAACTCCAATAAAAAAAAGACATTTCTATGGGGTGACAGACAAATAGGTAGTGAATGGCGCTTAGCCATGTTTTTGAGGAAATACCAAAATTTCTCCAAAATACTTAACCCACATTTTTTGATGTAAAAATACATACAGTACGTAGGAAACAATTGGTAAGCAAAGCCGGTGTTGGTTATACTATAGAGGAGAAAATCCTTGCGCGCAGAGAAGCCCGTAGGACGGTTGCTCAGGAAATCTATAGTAAGCGAAGCCGGTTTAGGCTTTAGTTTTTGCTTTATTTACTCATTCAATATTTGTTATCACATTTTTATTGCAATTTATTTTATATACATTACAAGCTCTACGAACGAAGTGGTGCAGATTCGGGTGAAAAACCTATGAATTTTACATTGGCATGTTTTTGAAGGCATGTTTTTCGTTTTTAACAACTTTGTAACTACTTTTAATCGGCTTTTTTAATGCTGAAAAGTTTCTATTTTTAGATAGTTAAATTACATTACATTATATGTATTTTTAAGATATGATTAAAAACAGAATTATACAAAGCGACGAAGTTGCAGACTTAAGAAGTGATTTTAATGCAGTTATTCTTAATCATTCCTGCGTAGCATTGTAAAACCTAAATTAAGCTTTTGACTAAAACCATTTATTTATTTTAAAATTTTTTACATACCAATTACACCTGCAAGTGCAAGTGCGAAAATCCCAATACACTCACACTTTTTCACTAATACACTCAAATTTTTCGAACTTGCAGCTCAACTTGCAAGAGATTTTTGACTGCAAGTAATTTTTGGCACTTGCTGCAAGTAAAATGACAATTAAAGAAACAGTGTTACCGATCATGAGTTTTTAAAAAATTTATGCGTTAGTTTAAAAAAAATAAAGCTTTTTTTATAGTATTACCAAAACGGCAACACTAGATTGGCTTCATTTTTAAAATACAAATATATAAATAAAATAAAAAAAAAATAAAATAAATACATACATAGCGCGTACACATAAAATTAAAAATTTTTCATAATGAATAAAAAACTAAATAAAGAGGAAATTATTCAATTAATTTCATTATTTTTTTTAATTCCATAATTAAAGAAATTTTTAATAGTTTTTTACGATTTGAATACATTTTATAAATGAACTTGCACCTGCGTGTGTAAACAGTCAACCAACTTGCAGCACTTTCGAATATTTTTTTAATATTTTCGGTGATAATACGTATTTGCTACTTGCATGCAAGTACTTGCATGTGTAATTGGTATGTTATATTATAAAAATTGTTTTGATAACAACGATAAATAAAGATACAAATTTTCTTGGTATATCGATTAAGACTACGTCGTATCTTATTGTCTAGAAAACAAAATAAAAGAAACTTTAACTAAAATCAGCAATTCATTGTGTACATATAAAAACTAAGTATTAAAAATTTTATTAAACGTATACAAAAATTTAAAAAAATAGATGGACACGTTGACAATAGTTGACTAACTTGTATCTTGGGGAGATGCGGTTTTTGTAGAATCCGTTTCCAAAGATATATTTTCCAGAATGTTACTTTCCTTTTCCTTCAAAACTCGTTTGTCTTTAAAATATCTATTTTTTGCTAACTTTAGAGCAGTTCTTAACTTAGACTCGAACGATTTTTCATTTGTGTTCTCATCATACATTCCATCTAACAAATAAATTAAAAAAGTACCATTGAAAACAAAATAAGATAAGAAATTGTAAATCAATCAAATTTCTTTTTGAAACGTGCATTCGTATTCAAGATTTTCTCTTTCATATAATCACGTTAAAAATTAAAAATGTTTTAAAAGTAATTTGTTACTTTTTGTTATATACTTACGAAATAATACATTAAGAGACTTAGGGTAGTTTAAGAGACTCTGTTTGACGGCCATCTACGTTACTATTTCACAAAGACGTTTTTTTAATCCACGACTCCTGCAACTGCTCTTATAGAAGAACTCTGAAACAAAATTGTAAAAAAATACTAAAATTAAGAAGTAAATTTTATTTTTGCTCACGTATTCTTTTTCGGTGCTTTCTGTTATTTTTTTCGTGTCCTTTAATTCATTTGTGGATTTAATGGGGAACATTTTTATGTGTTTTGGATTTTTGTCTTTCAAAAAATTTTTGATTGTTACATTATTTTCACTCAGAACGTCTAGCACCACAGAATTTTGACTTTTGATTTCTAAAATAATTTATAAAAAATTAATTAGTATGAATTATAAGTTTTTTAAGGACATTTGTTACCGTCTAACTGTTTTTTTTTTAACATTTCATTATTTTCTGAAAAAATCGTTTTTAATTAATTTGCTTGTCTTAAACTCGCATTTTATTAATTTTGTATACATACCAGTTAAAAGTTCAAGCCGTTTTTTAGATATAGTAACAGTTGTTTAATATCGCCATTTGTGTCATCAGGGGTTTTAGTAGCAATTTGTTTTCTTCTATCTTAAACTACATCTGCATGAGCTTAAATTCCTCCATGAAGTCATAAAGAAAACTATTTACATTTAAAGGTTTTCCCTTGCCAACGTATGTTCCAATTAGAAGAGGTCCTATGACAGGCTCATCTACAACTTTAGCCAGAATTGTCCACAAGCCAACGGCAAAACTTTTAAAAATCGGTAAGCCATCAGTGTCTTTATCCAAAATTAATTCATCTCCACTATATACCAACAGAATATCTTTTGCAAGTGCTTAGCTAATCCAAGGTGAATGTACTTTCCTGGCGCTGCGGTTCTCACCACGCATTGCACTTTTCAACACTGTTAGGCATGTCCAAATCTTCATCTTTTAAATTTCTTAGCAGACTGTTGCAACATTTAACCAAGGCATTATGTTGCGTAAACCAGTCCTGAAATTTTTTTCTTTATCCAATTCAAATTCTGCAGAGCGGGAGGAAGATGGCTTTTCAACGACAGACTCTCTTGCTCTTAATACTAAAGCTAGTCTCTGCCTTCTAAAAGAACGTTTTAATCTCATTTTTTTAACTTTTTGTTTATTTAGTTTTTTTTTTAATTAATACAATTTTTTATTCAAATTATTTAATTACTTTATTGTGTCAATATAAAAGCTCGAATATCAAAACATAAATAAACAGACTTGATTATATTCAATTTGTCTTGATTATATGTATGTAATTGAAAATGAAAATTAGGTAGTCGTTGGTATAAAGTATTATTTTGTGCAGTATTTTATAAAAAAATAAATAAACAAGAATTCAAAAATATATATTATATTTTTTATTACTTTACTTATAGTATTAACATCCTTGTAATTGACATTAAATTCAAACAAATTTGCATACTTAAACAGATAATTAAAAAAGTTCAATGATAATTCGTTGCATACCAGTAAAACATAAAGACTACTTACATATATAATAAACGGCACTAAACAGCTTGGAGAACTTTATTTTGTTTTGCTGTGAAAGATCTGAACTTAAATTCTATTTAAAAATATTGTCGTTATGCAATAAAAAAATTTAAATCTAAAAAGTAGTTCAAAATGTTCTTTGAAAAAACATTTTAAAAATAGCTTACAAAATCTAAAAAATTTATATCAGCTTTTTTGGATGTGAATAAGATGCCGTTCGCTGCAATTGACATACATTAGTTTTTACTGGGTAATAATATCAAAAAAACAAATAAAAAAAAGGAAAAAATATAAAATCCTTTGGCTCTTTACGAGGTAATCGCTTTAAAATAATTGTAGTTTTTTTCTCTTCGAAAGCTTTTAAATGATTTCCATATTGAATGATGTCTTCCAAAATTAAGTGCATAATTGAACTCTTCTATGAAAAGTTCTGAGGTCCATAACTCGGAAAATATGGGCGAGCCGCAATTTATTCACGTAATATTTTTTCTTATTTTTTACTTTTTCACTAAACCAAACTTGTTCCAAAAGATATATAATAGATTCAGGCGTAATGTTTTGCCGCTGCCTCGAATGACATGGAGCGATTTTTAATAGCAAAATTTTCGAAACTACGTCTGATCGATTGGCTTATTTAAATTTTCTCTAGCTCATCTATTGTGTGGCAAAGTTGAATTCAACACGGACAGAAGGTCGAACATTGCTCAGTCGGCCTCACTATGCAAAAGCACTCAGAACATATATACTTTATAATGAAATCGAACCCCATTCATTATTTTAAGTATAATATATAAAATATCATAATGAGAAAAGTACATCCCTTTTTATTTAAAGGAACGCATAAGTTTACAATCAATTAGCTTGACACCACTGCGAAATACGTTGTCAATAAAATAAGTTAAATGTCTGTAAATCTGCAAATATATAGCACCTACAGGTTGAAATTTCACAATAACGTTCGTTTATATATATTGTGAATAAAAGTGGTCCTGAACTGCTTTTTAGATTTTTAAGGTAGACGATCTCTTCCTTGATTATTGTTGTTTTTGCTTAAACTTTGATTTTTATTTTTTTGGACAAATATCTTTAGTTTATTTAGAATATTAGTGAGAAGTTTCCTGAAGAGCTAAGTGAGCGGTATTGAAATGGCCATCGAGACGAGCTTTAGCCCTTAAAAAACAATATCGGTGATTTAATTAATTTGGTCGGGATAATTACCACGATATTTTTAAGTTTAAAAAATTTCTATATTTTTTTTTAATATTTGTATAATTTTTTGTTTGTTCTTTAGAAAACAAGAGAGCTAAGAAGTTCATAATACAAATAATGAACATAAAGAAAAGAAATAAAAAATATGCTTGTATATACATAATAAAAAAAACATTCAATCTTTGTGTAAAACAATTACATAAGTGAAGCGTTAGATACATCATTACCAATGCGAGAATTACTTTCCATGTTATCGTCGTTCCCGATGAAAACAATTCTCACCCGATAAGAGGACTTCTTTATTTGGAGCAATCAGCTTAACCTTTAAAGGGTTATACGACATGACTCGTAAAACTAATATTTTTAATTCGTAGAACAAATTCTGCACGTAAAAGCCTTTTTAGAGAAACTTGTTAATTAAGTAAATGTAAGGTGATTATTTTAAAGGAATATGGTTTTGCGCAGCAAGTCTTTTTATTTTTTATATTCTTAATACAATTCTCAATTCTTTAATTTTGTTTTAGCATTCGTATATGTTTTCAGTTTTAGGAAAAAAATTTAATATCAATGTTAACCAACCAATCTTCTCAATACATGTTCAAAAATAATTATTTAAAAAATGCGGATTTGTTTCAAGTTCTAAAATTATTTCAAATATCTTGCATTTTTCCATAACGACCTGTAACAGTAAGAAATTTTGGAAAAAGGTCATTTGAAAAAACTCAGAATTTGCTGTCCTTATGAATTGTTTTACACATCGTACGTAATATTGACCAGGTCCAAATTACTGGGTTAAGTTTTTTTGCGGCGATTGTTAAGTGACTAAAAACCTTGGTTTTGCTGATTAAATTCAAATTTTTCTTCACACATTATTATTCCAAAAATTTATTTATTATAAGATTAAATTGTAACTACAGTTATATTTTAATAGCTCTTTGTGCTATGTTATATTTCAAATAAAAGGCAGTACTGATCTATATTATTCATCTATATAATACTAGCTTATATGTTTTAGTTGTTTTTACGAATTATTTAAAAGTATTATCTTTGTGTGGTGTATATGAAACTGATAATGGCTTTAAATTGTTAAATGTTATTTATTAAATTTAAGGCAGTGACGGTAGGCAGTTTCAAATTTGGGGTACAAGCTTGTCGTAACATGATCCAGTAGTTTTTTTTTAATAGATTTGTGTATCTGTGTTTAAATGGCTTAAATTTCTATACCACGTTGGTGTAGTAACCAAAAGAATACACCTATGCTCCGTAACCATACTGTCTATAATATATTAATCTTATACATTATTCCCGTCTTTATAGTTTAGATTTTGGAATGAAGTAAGTGAAGAAGTCAATGCTTCTTTTACTGTTGAAAGGTTTTAGTGTTAGATTTATTGGTATTTATGTTGAAAATTAAGCTTTTGCAATTAAGTATAGAACGGTTTTTTTTTTTTTTTTTTTTTTTTTTTTTAATTAGGACCAGCACTCAGGGGATGACCCCTACTTATGCAATGCATTGTGCCAGAACTAGGAAATTAGGTTTTAGGATGGGGGATAGAGGGAGTAGTGCTTGTGAACATTTGATTTAAATCTTTGCACATTGAAAGTGGCAGGAAAGACCTCTGCAGGGAGTGTATTCCACATACGAACTGTTCGGCTAAAAAACGAATTCTCTCGGTAATGCGTTGTGCGATTCACTGGCCAATCGACCACAAAGGAATGCGCTCTTGGTGCAGATCGCGTTGCGCGTATGATATTACGGTTTTCAGGAACAAGTTCCCTGAATTCATAAGAGCACATTCCGTTGTAGTAACGATAAAACAGCGAAACACACCCCACATTGCGTCGATGCTCCAGTGAGTCAATAGAGCTGGATACCCTACTGTCACCGATGAGTTTCTTCGCTCTCTCCTGTACGCGGTCGAGTAACTCCAAAATAGACTTTGAAGCACCGGCCCATACATGAGAGTTGTATTCCATTTTCGGTCTGATAAAGGTTACATAGATAGTAAGGAGATCAGATGGAGTGAAGTATTTCTTACACCGTTTCAGAAAACCTAGGCACTTAAATGCTTCTTTTGCAACATGAAAAATGTGCTGGTTCCAACGAACATCGCATTGAATTTTCATGCCAAGAACATCGAGAGCTTCTGATTCCTTAATATATGTATCAGCCATAAATACAGATGACGTAGCATGTTCAGTAGTACGCCTGTGCGAAAGCACACAGCACTGGGTTTTATTAGCGTTAAACTGAACCCTGTTCGCCAGGCCCCATTCGAAAATTACTAAAAGGTCGCGATTAAGGGTATAATCCATGTGCTTTCTCACAGCCCCAATTTCCTGAAGGCTTGGTCTACTGCGAAACGAGAATGAACATATGCTACTGTCATCTGCAAAAGAATAGATAGGGTTGGAAGTCTGACGTAGAAGGTCATTAAGAAAAATAAGAAATAGGGTAGGGGAAAGGACGGAACTTTGCGGTACCCCTGAATTTAACTTGAACTCGTTTGATGAGATCCCATCTATAACAACTCGTATAGTGCGATCCCTGAGAAAACTCGATATAAGTCGAGTGAAGCTATTACCGACACCAAAAGCAATAACGCCTTGGACATATCTAAAGCCACCACCTTACTTTCGCCGAAATGGTGAATGGATTGACACCATTGTTCCGAAAAGAAGGCCAATAAGTCACCCGTAGAGCGAGCCCTACGGAAGCCGTACTGCCGGTCACTAAGTAAGCTGTTGGACTCCAGATATTTCACAAGATGAAAATTAAGCATACTTTCTATTACTTTGGAAAGCGCAGAGCGGTAATTTTCAGGGTTGCTAGCCTCTCCCTTTTTGGGGATTGGTGTTACATTAGCAACCTTCCAACATGATGGGAACTCACCAACATGGTACAAAATGTTGAAAAGTTTTGCTAATGGACGTGCTAACGTCGAAGAGCACTGCTTCAAGACCAGTGCTGGAATTCCATCCTTACCAGGGGACTTGTGTATGTTGAGATCCGCTAAAACCTTTTTAACTGCACGTGCTCGAAAGAATATATCTGGCATAGTTACTGATACTCTTTCCAGTGCGGGCAGTGGTTGATTGCTCTCCGGCAAGTAGGAGTTACTTGCAAAAATGCCAGCCAAGACGTTAGCTTTATCAACCGGGTCGTTAATTATTTGATCATCCTTTAAAAGAGGCGGAATTGAGGAACTAGCATTATCCTTCACTCTTTTAACGAATGACCAAAAGCTCTTGCTACCCCGAGAAGTAGTAAGAACTTTAGCACGAAGGCGCTGCTCGTATAAAGCTTTTTCGCGTCTTAGTACTTTGGCACACGAAGATCGCCTTTTTGCGTAGCAAATCAGTTACGGCATTTTTGTTACACCGCCATATACTGAATGCTTCCTCTCTGGATCTGACTGCATTTTTGCACGTCTGATTAAACCAAGAATTCTTTCTTGGATTAACACGGATTTGCTTAGATGGAATGAAAGTTTTCATTCCAAGCAAAATAATGTTCACAACCATTTCTGCCATGGCATCGACTTTATTGTCCAGAAAACAAAGTTTCCAATTAAAATGCCGAAAAAATTCGTTGAGCTCAGCCCAACGAGCCTTTTCGTACATATATTTAAAACGTTTCGTGGCCATTTTTGAAACGTTATGAAGATTAGCGACCGAAAAGGAGGCGGAAATGGTGCAGTGATCCGAGTTACCGAGAGGCGCAAGAATACTTACCTCATACTTATCAGGGTGTGAGGTAAGGAAAAGGTCGAGAGTATTATGTTGTTGCCCTTCAACACACGAAATATGTGTTGGCTCGTTAATTAATTGCGCGAGGTGGTTGTGCGCGGCGAATAGCTCAACATATTGGCCCTCTAGGGTTGTACGGTTCGAATGGCGAATCTAAGACAAGTTGTGAACATTGAAATCACCAGCAACAACAATTTCACTGTTCGGACAGCTTTCTAGGATTCTCGATATGGAATCGGAAAGGGCATCGAAGCCGGAAATAGATTTATCCCTTCCCGCGTTTGGGCTTCTGTATAAAAACCCGAAATGTAAGAAGTGTGACCAGATATTGAATTTAACCCAAAGACAGTTAAATTCAGGATCACTTGTGCCTAATGATTGCTGGCACTGGTACACGACTTCATTACGAATGTACATCTCAAGGCCGCTATGTAGACTAAAAAAAGGCAGAAGAGAGTACCCAGGCAAATGAAAATCCTGTGGATCAGCATCCTCAGATACCTGGGTCTCACATAAGGCGAAAATATCAGGCCGATGGAGACAACTGTGTGCATACACAGAGAAGAAATTCGCTCTTAATCCACGTATGTTGCAGAAATCGATTCTAAATCTTCCTGCCATTACAAATACAAAGACTCAAACCTTTTGTTTATTTTATAATACCAACACACTTGTGAAAAACTGATGTTTTTGTGACTATTTAGTGACCAGTGTTATACCTTCGCCACTAACTAGTCAAACAACAGTCACCACAAAGGTGCAAGTAAAATAAAATTACAATTACTATAAAAAAAAGAGGGAGAAAAACTAGGAAAAAGGAAAGGTTCTATTTGTGGTACAATTTGCGTCGCAAAGAGCCATAAAAGCCCTGAGCTGGTCACATGCGACTTGTCGTGCCATCACTGTTATTATTATTGTATTTTTTTTGTCTTGAACTGATATGTTTTTTTTGTTTGTTTATTTTATATGTATTGTTGTATTGTTGCTTTTTTTCTTTCTTTTTTATAACTGTTACAAGAATTTATTGTTTTTGTTTGTTTTCTTATATGTAGGTATGTTGATAATTTTCGGTTTTATGTTTTTGATTTTTAATTTTTGTTATTATTATTATTATTGATTAAATTTCTGTTCTTATTTTTTGTATATTTTTTTATGGCACATTTAATTAAAAAAAAAATTGACACTTAATTTAAAAACACAACATAGATTAAAATAACGACGACACAAAAATGCATCATGTATTTTTTAACTAATTGTGGAACCGAAAATTATCAATTTTTATAGTTAATAACTCTACTTGATTTTTATTGATAAACTATTAGTCTCGAAAAGCATATTGGTAGTTGGCGTAGATGGAAAACACCTAATATTGATTTAATAGCACTGTTGACAACAATCTTTATTTTATGTAACAATGTTTTAGGGGCGAAATGTATAATGCATAGTTAATCTTGGACAAAATAATTGCTTTTATAACACATATGATGAAGAAAGTGTTGCAGATCAGTCTTGGACTAGAGAGATATTTTATAGTATTTATGCAGTTGGCTACAGTTGATGCCACATAATCAATTTGGCTGTCCTAGCGGCAACTAGAATTTATATGCAAACCAAGTAATCTAAGATCATCGATTTAGGTTAAACTTGTCGAAGAAGAGCTGAGAGTGCACTTGCAATTTCTTCTACGACATATACGTACGTATTTACATTTTGGTACTGAAAGAATTGCCCCAGATGAGAAAGACCAACCTTCAATATCCTCGAATATGCGATCAAGATTAATAATTGATGACTTAGTGTCATCAGCGTAAGTCAAGAAATCAACCTCTTTGTGAAATAATATAATGGAAGACAGTTTCTTGCAGGCAATTAAAAAAAGTACGACAGATAAAGGAGATCCTTAGGCGATCCCATTATGTAATAGATGTGGGTAGGAAGAACCGTTATTTGTTCATACCATAGTTTTTTGTAAATTATTATATTATTATGCGTACGCAATTGATCAATAATGGAATGTACCCCAATTCTTTCAAAGGCTCGCTCAAAATCTAGAGATATTACCGAAATATAATTGTGCTATCTATCTATCTATCTATCTACCTATCTTTTTGATAATCTAAGTACAGTAGAAGATTCATAGAGGATTTATCTTTCTGCAGTGAAATTGACCTATTGGCCTAAGGTCTAACGAGATCGTGCTTGAGTATTGGACTATTATGCTATTTTTATATTGCGAAGGGATGTAGGAATATAATATCGCATCGTTCATGGTTTGAATCTTTTTTGTTCTAAAATCACAAGAACTTATTGACCAAAACTCTGCAAACACTTGAGCTATGTCGAAACTAGGCCAACCAAAAAAAAGCAAGTGCTTTTTTTGTTTTACAAAATATATAACTTTTGATTGAAAACAAACTTCAATCATAAAGAAATAAGTTAAATTATTTATATTTGATGCTGCTTTTTTTGCTTATTTTAAGAATATCAGCTATTTTTACTTATTTTATTAATATCGGCTTATTTATAGTTATTTTGCCATTTTAAGCTTATTTTTTTACTTTTTGAAAAATCCTTTTTTTATGATATGGCAACTTTTTCGAATGTTTTTTGCTCCTGCATACACATTTGACATTTGTAAAAACAAAAAGGCCGACAGAAATGTTTGTTGTCTCTTTCATTCTCAAAGCAACAGTACTAAACAAATACTGAAATAAGAAAAAGAAAATAAAGCAAGATCAAGAACAATACATATTTATTTTACTAGGTAGTAGCGGCTGTACAACAAATACAACATTGTTGTTTAGTGCGTTGAAATTGTCAAAAACAGAAATATAAATAAGAGATAATTGCTTTCAATGCAAATGCCTACTTTGTTTTGCAAATACAACAAGCATTTTTTTTTTTTTTTGATATTTGTAAACAAGCGTAGTACAATACAAAAAACTTTTCATATTTCCAACTGCTATTAAGTATACAAATATTATTAAACACAAAAATGTTTAGATATCTATATATGTATATACTTCTTTTTATTTGTATGTTTTGGTCTCACTGGAGATTAAAACAAATGTAATGTTTAAATGCATGATGAAATTTGCCTAATATTTTAAATACTTATAGATAGATTGCAAATAAATAAATGAAAAAAAAAAATATTTCCAACTGCAAACCAGCTGGGCGTACGACACAGCCTAGTAAAATAATTGCGCCTTGATCAAGAAATTATGAAAAGTATTAAACACACATAAAATAGATTTGGAAAATGCCTAAAAGCAAGAAAAGCAAATCGGTTTACCTGCGTAAGCTAGTCAAACAGTACCCCGATTTAAAAACTGATAAATCAATTTTAATATGTAATGTGTGCTCAAAACCAATTTCTGCTGATAAAAATTACAACATAAAACAACACCTGGACACAAAAAAACACAAAGATCGAAAGGAAAGAGAAACCAATAAAAATTTACAACAAACATTTCTACAAAGTTCTACAAGTGCATCGGCCGCTGATAAATTTTGTATTGATCTTTGTGAAAGCCTTTGTATCTGCCGATATACCTCTATATAAAATTCGAAATTTAAGAATACAGCAATGTCTTCAAAAATATACTTCGTTTCATATTCCATCCGAATCGTCCCTTCGAAACAAATACATAGCAATGGTTTATGAATCGACCGTAAATAAAATAGGGAAAGAAATTCAAAAACATTTTATTTGGGTATCTATAGATGAAACTAACGATACGTCGAACAGGTTTGTGCCAAACGTAATTGTGAGTATATTGTATGTGGTAAAAGATATTTCTGAAAAAAGATTTTTAATAAACACAGTTGTTTTAGAAAAACTTGCACGCTTGTTTGATGATTCAATGAAAGAGTTTGATATAGAGAAAGATAAAGTTCTACTTTTTGTAAGTGATGCCGCACCCTATATGGTCAAAGCTGCAAAGCAATTGCTGTGTTTTACCCACATATAGCGCACGTAACTTGTCTTGCACATGGAGTTCATAGAGCTTGTGAG
The DNA here is from genome assembly GCA_937654795.1 of Cistogaster globosa. Lineage (NCBI taxonomy): Eukaryota > Metazoa > Arthropoda > Insecta > Diptera > Tachinidae > Cistogaster > Cistogaster globosa. The sequence continues at coordinate 39,889,981 of OW569407.1, forward strand.
CATGTAAGAGAATGTTACCCAAATGTAGACTCATTTATTGCCAATACAAAAAAAAAACATTCCTTAAATCTCATGCAAGGCTTCAAATTTTACAAGAAATAGCACCAAATATACCACTACCTCCGCAACCAGTAACAACTCGATAGGGCACGTGGATAATGGCTGTTAATTATTATGCCAAATATTTTGATGAATTCGTTCATATATTTTCAAACCAAACTCTACTAATTCATCAGCCGTGCGTATATGTCAGTCTTTAATAAATGAAATTGAACTGCGTAACCAAATATTGTATATATCTGCAAATGTTGGGTTTTTGCACGAGGTTGTTACAAAATTGGAAACAAAAAATCTTCCATTGATTTCCCAAGTAAATACAGTTATGGACGCTGTAAGAAAAATTGAATATGTTCCAGGGGATATAGGAGACAAAGTAAATACTAAATTTCAATCAGTTTCATTTCAAAATAAAGGATTTTCCATATTAAAAGATATTGCTGATATTTTGGGTGGAAAGCCGAATTGTGAGTACGATCGTATAAAGTATACTTCGGAACATCTTCTCAATTTCAAATATGCTCCTTGAACATCTGTAGATGTAGAAAGAACTTTTTCTATGTATAAGAATGTGCTGACCCCAAATAGACAGTGTCTTCTGTTAAAAAATCTATCACAGCAATTTTTTATTTACTGTAACAACGCTTCTAATAAATAAAATGCAAAATAAACAAAAAATATAAACTGCTTTTTTCTATTCTAACTGCTTATTTGCATGTTTTTAAAGGCCTTTTTTAAGAGCTCAAAACAGTTTTTTTAGTGCTTGTTTTTGGTTGCCCTAGTCCAAACTATTAGCAAGAATTATGTCTGGGGAATTAAATATACAGTGCATGAAACTATTTGTCTTGTAGCCATTTAAATTTGAAAGAGTTTGAGATCGCGTATTGAAAACAAAAAAAATAAAATAAAATGGTTACTTTCATGCAAGTTTTTCAAAACTTGCGATTCTTCACAGGGTCAAATAGACGAATTACATAAAGATATGTCATTGGGAATAAAATTGTCCGTATATTGGGTAAATCTGAATTATTAAAGATATTATTAAGATTTTGCTCAGTAATTTGTTAATAAGAAGGGATTTAAGAAGAAAAAATATAAAATTATTCTTATATAATACTTTGATGCACGAGTATTCCGAGAATAAACATTTGTGTGTGCTGCAGAGTTATGGACTAGTATGGTTACTCAACCACATTTGGTAATTTTTTACGTACATTTTGTAGTTAGTTGGTATAAAAGCACTATGCAACAAATGGAAAAAAAATTTAAAACTTTGAACGACCACTATATTTTTTTGATGCGTTATGGTTGCCTAACTGCAAAAATCATCAGTATTTCAAATTCTATGAATACATTTTTTTTAATTTTTTGTCTAAAATTGCAGATTTTTGAAGAGGGAGCTTTGCGCAGCTTATCATAACTTTGAAACCACGCATTCGACTTTGTTGGGCAATACATGAAAACATTCTAAATTATTTCAGCAGAAAATTTTTCAGAAATTTTTTTAGTATAATCATTACTTTTGCAGTTATTGGGACAGAAGTGGAAAAAAAAATTAGTTTTTCCTAAAAATTTTAAAATTTTCAATTTCTAAAAATTCGCAAAAATTAGAAAGCCTCAAATATTTTCCACTTTTATAACATATGTATAAAGGTACATATAATACAAATAAAACAAACCGTGATTCATGAAAATCTATGGACAAATACTAATTTTATTCCACAAAAAGTAAAAGTACCCAATTTTGGATAAAACATACTTTTTGCTGTCATTGCCTAATTTTGGTCTAAAATATAAATCTAATAATGATATAAAAATAATTTCTACTCTTATAAGTGTTAGCTGGGCAAACTGTCCTACCATGCCACATCCTGAAAATACTTGTGATGTATGTAGTGACGTAGTTTCATCGTCACCACAACCTTCATATTCGAGCATGTGAAGTACATCAGATGGCCAAAAACCGAATCTTTTCAATCAGTCAGACCTAAATGATCTTATCAGAGCCCTAGATCAAACAAAAGAGAAATCTGAGCTTCTGGCATCCCGCTTAAGGGAGCGATACATGCTAGAAAATGATGTTAGGTCAACTATGTACCAGCTCTGACATATGCCGTATTCAAAGCTTTATACAACTAAAGATAACATGTGCTTCTGATATAACATTAATGGTCTTTTGGAAGAGCTCGGTTAAAAATGTGACGCATATGAGTGACGACTACTCGTTGATAGCAGTAAAGAAAGTCTTAAGACTGTTTTACTACATATTGGAAACAAAAAAACATCAATACCTATTGCACATGCCGTGAATATGAAAGAAACTTATAGTTATGGCCAGTTTATTAAAAAATATCATATCATATATATTATTAAAAAATATAAATAGGTCTTTTTAAGTATTTGAAGGTCGGTATAGTTTTTGGCATTTATATTTCGTTGGAGAATTGTGAAAGTCATTAAATATATTTGGTTAAAATTGATTTCCTAATAAGTACGCATGGGTGATATGCCTAACAATTAAAAGAAAAATATAAGGTGTTGATATTAAGATGAGTTGTAACCATGAGAAATATTTACTAATAATTAATGAGTATGTGTTAATATGCAAAACAATAAGTAAATATATTCTAATTGCATAATTGCAGTGTATAACATGTGTGGATAAAAATCAGTTTAAATATCTGTAAAAAGATGAAGAAAAAGTTGGAATAAAATTTGTTATAGGAGGGTGAAAGGCAAACAACTTTAAAAAATAATAATAAAACCGATTAAAATTAGAACAGAAAAAAAAGTTTAAAAGAAGAAAAAAATGGAAATCGACGATAATTCACGGGTCGATTTTGATGGTGAAAAAGAATTCAGCTGTTTACAAGCACTTTGTAAATGTCATAAAGTTGAATAATAGTGAAAATTAGAATACGGAACAAGTATTGTATTGACCGAAAATTTTCATGAAAATCCTATCCTTTGAACCGTTATAAACAAACGTTTGAAAATTGAACAGAATGTCGATAACTATGACCATTATATTAACAATTATTAATATTTAAAATTATAAATTAAAGGGTGATTAATAGATTATGTATATAATGGTTCTAAAGAGATGATTGATATTTACAAAAAACCTGTATATGCCCGCTATAAGAGCTAGTACAAATGCCTTGCAATAGTGGGAACTGACAATCTTATTGTGGTTATAATTTTTCTTTGCCTTGTCATTGTCAGCACATTGTTAGATCTGACAATATTGTAAGCTGTGACAACCGTGTGTACAGAGCTTTAGATATTTTAAATTGATTATTGTTAGTTATCAGTAGGAATATTCAAATTAGAAGAGAAAATAAAGGAATAAAAACAAAAGGTAAATTACATTTTTACAGGGGATGAATGAAAAAAAAAAACCAAAATAAGATTAAATTTCGAGCATAATTGCTGACTATATTGTCAATTTAAATCACCTAACAACAAAAAATATTATCTGCAGAACAAAGAGACAAAAAAAAAAATTGGTTCAATATTAGGAACTTTGTGTTAGACTTCTTTGGTCCATCTCTGTGGACTTTTAAATGGTTTACCGCTTTCGTCCACAAGTACAACATTATTTCTTTTGTTTATGTTTATGACCTTATTAAGTCCTTTAGAGACTTTTTAGCTTATGTTCAGCTTCGCTCTACGCTAAGCCACTTGAAGTTAATTTTGAGATCGTTCTGTAGTACCGAGTGTCTCCTTGACATTTGATTCATATATGACGTACCCATAATTATTTTATTTAATTGAACATTTCTTTTGCAACGTTTGTGGTGGATTTGCTTGGTATGGGTCTTGCTTCTGAGCCAATCGCACATTACGGTAACGCTTATTCATTCTGTCAATCGCACCGTGGAAGTGGTCAAATTGTGTCGAATTTAAAATAAAAAATTTCTTTTTATTTTTTATCTGCTTTATGATATTCAGTAGAAAAGTTATATATATATATATATATATATATATATATATATATATATATATATATATATATATATATATATATATATATATATGTATTTATAATTATATAATTATAGTTATGGTTATAATCGTTAAACAATAACCTAATAACCAGTTTTAATTTCTTATTGAATACAAAATTAATTGAACACTAAAAAACAATAAAAACAAAAACCACAAATTAAATTATTTAATTGTATATGTGTCATAATATTAAAATTCATGTTTCAAATTGTTCCGCTGAAAACAGTTCAAAAATATTTTCTTTAAATTTTCGTGCGTTTCTTATTAGTTGAGAACTATGGGGTATATAATTTCAGAGAGATACTCCAAGTATATGCAAATGCCACACCGAGATTATCTGCATCTAAATGATCTAATTCTTTTACACCTGCTTAGATGTAGTAGATTATCGAAAGAAAGGCCATATAACTGATACGAAAACAAATATACACTAGACCGTCTTGTAAATACCTATACATACGTGCCGGATTATTTTGTTAAATGCAACGTTTCATTTCCGTTTACTAGTTGTATTACATTTTATTCTCGTAGGTGTAAAAGGCTGCATCCACTAAAGAGTTCTTCTAATAATAGACCATAAGCATAGTTAATGCGGTTTGACCGCGTGAGAATGTCATTGAAGAATATTCCGAGATGTTCAGAAGATTTTACTGTCCCAATTTGTTGTTTTTTTTTAATATATTAGGTATAACTTCAAGTTTCGCTTTTAAATAACAATACATCTAGATTCTCTGGATTTTTCTAAGCCCTTTGCGGTTGCCTATGTATAAATACGATAGAGTTGCTCATTAATCGATATAATACACTAGTCGATTACCGCATATATACAGCTGGTATAAAGTTGCACGCCATTTCTAGGTATTTAGAAAAATATTGTATGCTGGATTTTACGAACATACGTATTTATTTGTTTATTAAGTTATTAACATTTTATATGACATTGCTTCAGTAAATGAAATTTTATTATTAATAAATGTTTTTATGTTTTTAAAAGTAAAAGTTAATTTTATATGAATTCTCATCATTGAAAATGTGCAATAAATAACACTGCAAAAAGTGAGGATTAAGGTTAATGATTTACTTATTTTCAACTATTTACAAGAAAACAATTATATATTGGAAAGGGTTTTTTGTTGTTTATTGTTATCATAAACTAATTTATTTTCGTTTGGTGTTTATTCGTGTCTAATTGTGTTTATGGCCTTTGGTTTTGTACGCTTATTGTTTTTTTTTCGGACTAGTGCATTATTATGAGAAAAAAAGCAAAGCAGATTCTCACTCATGTGCAATGAGTGAAAATGAGCAAATACTTACTCTGGTACAAATAAATGCTTCATTGAATAAAGGGCAAATGTGTTTACTTTTGAATCAGCCAAGAGTATACAAGCACTATTACAAAAGAACCAATTAAAAGAAACTCAAAAGAAAAATATTATATAAATTGGAAGATCATTCACAAAGTAACGCCGGGACGACTGGTTGTCATTTTTCGTGTACGGCGGATACGCGAAAAGTTTTTATAAGTGTTTTTGAATGATTGGTGTGCGTAGGAAAACTTTTACTTTTAAAGAAATCAATCTATAGAACCTTCTTGAGAAGCGCATAGAAGTCTTGCATTTTATATTTAATTATTTTTTTCGTTTTATTGTTGAGCTTCTTTTTGAACCTGATACTGTTAAAACAAACAATTAATTGGAAACTTTGTTTTCTGGACAATAAAGTCGATGCCATGGCGGAAATGGTTGTGAACATTATTTTGCTTGGAATTAAAACTTTCATTCCATCTAAGCAAATCCGTGTTAAACCAAGAAAGATTCCTTAGTTAAATTAGACATGCAAAAATCCAATCAGATCTAGAGAGGAAGCATTCAGTATATGGCGGTGTAACAAAAACGCCGTAACTGATTTGCTACGCAAAAAGGCGAGATCTTCGTATGCCAAAGTACTTAAGCGCGAAAAAGGTTTATACAAGCAGCGCCTTCGTGCTGAAATTCTTACTAATCCTCGGGGTAGCAAGAGCTTTTGATCATTCGTTAAAAGAATGAAGAATAATGCTTGTTCCTCAATTCCTCTTCATTTAAAGGATGATCAAAAAATTAACGACCCACTTGATATAGCTAACCTCTTGGCCGAAATTTTTGCAAGTAACTCCTACTTGCCGGAAAGCAATCAACCACTGCCCGCACTGGAAAGAGTATCAGTAACTATGCCATATATATTCTTTCGGGCACGTGCAGTTAAAAAGATTTTAGCGGATCTCAACATGTACAAGTCCCCTGGTCCGGATGGAATTCCAGCACTAGTCTTGAAGCAGCGCTCTTCGACGGTAGCGAATTTGCTCTGCAGATTCCAAACTAATGGAATGTATGCTTAATTTTCATCTTGTAAAATATCTGGAGTCCAACAGCTTACTTAGTGACCGGCAGTACGGCTTCCGTAGGGGACGCTCTACGGGTGACTTATTGGCCTTGCTTTCGAAAAAATGGTGTCAATCCATTCTACATTTCGGCAAAGGAAAGGTGGTGGCTTTAGATATTTCCAAAGCGTTTGATAAAGTGTGGCATGGTGCACTCACATTAAAACTTATTGATTTTGATGTCGGTAATAGCTTCACTCGACTTATATCGAGCTTTCTCAGGGATTGCACTATACGAGTTGTTATAGATGGGATCTCATCAAACAAGTTCAAGGTAAATTCAGGGGTACCGCAAGGTTCCGTTCTTTTCCGTACCCTATTTCTTATTTTTCTTAATGACCTTCTACGTCAGACTTCCAACCCTATCTGTTCTTTTGCAGATGGCAAAAACACATGCCATACATTTTCGTTTCGCAATAGACCAGGCCTTCGGGAAATTGGGGCTATGAGAAAGCCCATGGCCGATACCTTAATCGCGACCTTTTGGTAATTTCCGAATGGGGCCTAACGAACAGGGTTCAGTTTAACGGTCATAAAACCCAGTGCTGTGCGCTTTCGCACAGGCGTACTACTGAACATGCTACCTCATCTGTAATTATGGGTGATGTATGTATTTAGGAATCAGAAGCTCTTGATTCCATGCGATGTTCGTTGGAACAAGCATATTTTTCATATTGCGAAAGAAGCATTCAAATGCCAAGGTTTTCTGAAACGGTGTAAGAAATACTTCACTCCATCTGATATCCTTACTACCTATGTCATCTTTATCAGACCGAAAATGGAATACAACTCTCATGTATGGGCCGTTGCTTCAAAGTCTACTTTGGAGTTACTCGACCGCGCACAGGAAAGAGCGAAGAAGCTCATCGGAGGCAGTAGGGTATCCAGCTCTATTGATTCACTGGAGCATCGAACCAATGTGGGGTACGTTTTACTGTTTTATCGTTACTACAACGGAATGTGCTCTTATGAAATCAGGGAACTCGTTCCTGAAAATCGTAATTTCATACGCGCAACTCGCTCTGCATCAAGAGCGCATGCCTCTGTGGGCCAGTGAATCACACAACGCATTATAGAGAAAATTCGTTTTTTAGCTGAACAGTTCGTATGTAAAATAAACTCCCTGCAGAGGTCTTTCCTACCACTTTTAATGTGCAATGTCCCTCCATCCCCCTTCCCGCAACCTAATTTCCTAGTTCTGGCACAATGCATTGCATAAGTAGCAGTCATCCCCTGAGTGCTGGTCCTAATTAAAAAAAAAAAAACTGAGGGGTACTCCTATGAGTACCTCAAAAACAAAAAAAAAAAAAAAAGCAGTGAAGTGAGCTCTAATTGCAGAAAAGCTTATTTAACCCTTAGTGCTGAAAACGTAAACGCCAACAAGACTACGGAAAATATTGATGACAGTTGGTATTTAACAGCAAAGCCACACTTTTGCGTTCGTACAAGTTCACTACCGCAAACTAGTGAAATATTACTTGTTCAGTTCCACCCAAATGTGGACGAGTTCTAACCTCTTCACTTAGCGAAGCTAACCAAAAAATTTAAGGTCCAAGTAGGAATAGACTTAACGGTTACCAAACGCGGGCGAAGTCCCAAGTCAAAATTTTCTAATTTTAAACACCTTCTGCATAGAAAAACCACGGTAGAAGAACCACACAAACGTTGAGGCTCCTTACAGTGACACAACTGTCAAGGGTATAGACACACTAAAACATACTGCAAACTGCCGTCTGTTTGCTTTGTTTGCGGCGAATTGCACGCTACTGCTAGTTACAATAAACCTAAAGGGGAAGCAAACCTTAAAAAATGCAGTAATTGTGGCGGTAATCACACTGCAAACTAGAGAGGTTGCCCCGTTTATTCTTTCGTCCCCAGCACCCAAACTTAAATTCGACCAAATTCAGCATACTTTCTCTACTTCGTATCCCCAACTGCTCAATACTCAGGTATCGTATGCCGACGCAGTAAAAATCATCACTGTTCAACCACAAAACGTTTCACCACCAAATACCACTTCAGATGCTAACTCTAGCTTCAATTTCACTCGTCTTAAAGCTGCTATTGTAAACCTTGTGCAAACAATAAACAATTTCACAACTAGTATAACAAAACAAATGCTGTAAATGCAGACTACTTTGCTTCAAGTAGTAGGTAATAAAAAACAAATTCGCACTTTCTTAAGGAAAATAACATTGCCGTCATGCTCGTCTTTGAAACTTATTTGACATAAAGAAACATTTGTAAAATTAATGGATTGGCATTTTATGATACAAAGGATCCAAGAGGAAGAGCAAGCGGCGTCTGAGCAATTTTAATAAAGTCCAGACTAAAACGCCATTTTTGAGACAGCAAACGCGAAGACTGTTTTGAAAGCCACAACTAATTGTGTTTAAACTCTTTTTAATAATAAGGTTATTTCATCAGGCTACTCTCCTCCCTTTTTAATAACAAAGGAGTGGTATAAACAGTTTTTTTAAGGTTTTGGAGCACGTTTTCTGGCAGCTGGCGATTATAATGCGAAACACACCTAATGGGGTTCCCGCTAAATTACATCTGGGAGCCGAGAATCGTACAACGCTATTAGCAGTAATGATTTGAATGTTGTTTCGAGTGGTCAGCCTACATACTAGCCTACTGGCAGACAAAAAATTCCGGAAGCTTCCTTGGATCTATCTTCGGATCATTTTCCAACCATCGTAACTATTAGCAGCCCGCTGATCAGTCACATCAACTGATTGGGTTTTAAAAAATATCTCAGCACCCATTGTTTTGAGAATATCTTACTAGCAACACAGAAGGAGCCCTGCAACTTTAAGTGACAATTTTAAACAGGCAGCTCAGCATGCAGCAACTAAACGTCCGCAAACTATTTTCAGTCACATCTATTCTGCAGAAATTGAACGCCTTTTAGCTGAAAAGCTAGAAGAGAGTGACAACAACACAGATCTTCAGAGGCAGAGACTTAGAGAATGCACTTAGAATGGCTTAGAAACTTGCTAGCATTTGAAAAAACTGAATCTTTCGAGATATTTGAAGGGTTTCGATGCTACACTAAACTCCAATTATTCTTTATTTCGTGCTACAAAAAACCTTAAAAGGCCTGTTAAGTACAAGCCACTTCTACGCAATATCAGTGAAGATTGGGCTAAAAGGATTGCTGAAAAGAGCGACTTGTTTGCGATTACTTGAAAAATGTATTCACCCCACACAGACGTATTGATGATGTTGATTTGCCGAGCGTAGTTGCTTTACTCCCTCGACCCTTAAAGTTAGTTGCTGAAATAAACCCGAAAAAGGCACCTGGCATGGTCGGTATAAGAAACAAAATGTTGAAAGAGCTTTCCAGTATTGCAGTCAGAATCATGTTATTCATTTTTAATGCCATTTTACGGCTTGAATACTATCCTGACCACCAAAGTTAAAATGATACCAAAAACGGGTAAAGACCTAACCAAAAGCAAGTCATGTAGGCCCATAAGTCTATTACCAATTACTTGAAAGGTTTTCGAAAAGTTGTTTATGAATAAATTGTCTCCAACGCTTAAGGATAGCGAGTGTGTACTGGACCATCGATTTGATCTTAGAAGTCGACATAGCAAATTGATGTTGATGTTTCTCATGCTTTTGACAAAGTGTGGCTTGAAGGTCTGATTTTGAAATAACCGCTCATTTGCCTTGTAATAAAAGCAATTTGGACCAGTATTATACTTGATATATAACGTTTGCTGATGAGACAGCGTGTCGTAAGTTTGCACGAAAACTCCCATCAAGCATCCATAATTCTTTAGCAACATATAACTCAGAGTTGTGGCTAAAATTATGGAGAATAAAAGCGAACGATCAAAAGTGTATTCATGTGACTTTCATCCTGCAAAGATCAAAGATCACCGTTCGAATCAAAAATCACTTTTTTCCTCACCATACTCACGTGCATTATCTTGGTATACATATTGACCGTCGCACAGTGGTTTATTTCGCGAGAAAGCGGTCAATAATCCGGAACATTTGATTGGATCGGAATTTCGATATGCGATTTTTTGTGTTAGGTAGGTGGGATTTTAAACTTTACTTTTGATATAAAGCATATAAGTCAACCGACAAAAAAAAAGTTACGAATGGTTTAATATTCGTTACCATTATTAAATGAAGTTGAGTATAAAAGACAAGTTTTAAAACATTAAAAAAATTTAATAATTAAAAACACGGGAATATTAAACTAAATTTATTGAGCTTTTAATTTTATTGTGCTATTTTCCCGATTTTGATTATTGGAGGTGAAAGCACGTCTCGATGGCCATTTAGCTACCGCTTACTTAGCTCTTCAGGAAACTTCTCACAATTATTTTAAATGTACTAAAGATTTTTATCTAAACAATAAAGCAAAGACAAAAATCAAAGTTCAAGCAAAAACAACAATAATCAAATTTGATTTTACTTTTCTTTATCCACTGTGTACGGCGGACTTTTTTTCGGATCCTTTTATACAGTTTTAAAGATGTTGAAAAACAAAAACAACAAATAAAACATCACGAAACACTATGATATTTTATATTTGTTTATTGCACAGGCTCTTGCAATAATTTAATAATTTAATAATTAAAAATACGGAAATAATAAACTAAATTTATTAAACCACGGCACAGCGTTACGTACATTCATCTTTAGCAGCATCTATAATGTTGTGAGTACATAAGTAAGAATGACAAACAAAAAAAAAAAATTGAAATTGCATTGGTGTCCGATCGATAATTGGAACAAAGCAAAAACGAATGTACAAGATAAAATTCAGAGAGAACGGTGAAGAAATACTTTAGTTTGTGTGTAAATTTCGTCTAACCAAATTAATATTGATATGAATACTACTCGTATTCTTATTTACAAAGTTAGTTGGTTAAATAGATGATGTTTACAATTACACAAATAAAAGTAGATAAATGCAAAGAATGCTGATGAAGGACGTAGCGATCCAGAAAGTGCAGCATTTCATTCTGCTAGCATCTAATTTTTCTTGTTTTCTTTAGAAAAACGTCCACATACATTTGTATAACAATTTTTCCTTTCTAAAAAAAAGTTTTTAGAAATTAAAATAATTGAACTAAAGCCAGAATTATTCATTTAAAATCCTATCTTAGTAAAAGTCTTATCTTATTTTTAAATATTCCTATAACAAATAATTAAATAAATATTAATTTACAAAAATACGGATACTTTCAAACCAAAGACCCACTATACGTTAAGCAATTTTAGTAAAAATTCTTTCTAAATAGCATTGATTTTCGTCTTCTAATAGTTGTTTAGCCTCCTCTTCTAATTCAACTGGAGTTGTTTCCATTTTTGTCGAATGTTGGACATATATGGATCTGAAACAAATGGTGATAAGGTCTTCATTAGTATGTAATTGGCGGCGAGCGCCTAATATCTCTATATTTATCCGGCGGAGATACGCCAATTGGTCAGCATTTAGCGCTTATTTACCTTTATGTTTATACGGCCAAGGTCTGACAATTGTGTTTGAGCTTTCAGAAAATAAACGCAGTGATTGCGAGCAAGGTTTTTCAAAAATTAAAGCACTTGTCAAACTTCTTTCTTTATTTATAGTGCTAATTTTGCATTTATTTTCATGGTCAATAATTGCATTCACCTACTACATAGTTGAACACTTTTGTTGACAAAGAATTCAAATTTAATTAAAATTAAAAAATATTGTTAGTTAAGCAATTCTTTTCATGGTCAACAATTGAATTCCATTGCTGTGTAATTTAATCTTTGTTGTCAAAAATGCAATTATCGATATGGAAAGAACGTACTTTTGTATTATTGCAACGCAAACATAAATTAAAAAGAACGTTTAAAAGTAGTATGTAAGCTACGCTCCAAACTAATAGTGTATTTAAAAATGTAATATATATACAGTGACTCAAACAACCGTCTCAATGTTATGCTAGTGTTAACATATATAAGTACAACAACAAAACTACAGTCTCAATCTTTTTGATATTTTCTCCATTTGCTTATTGCTCTTTTATTTATAATTACAATTTAATATATTTGTTGTAATATTTACGGTTATCTAAAAATAAGCAAAACAAGTTTAATAAGTCATTGGGATGGTTTTTTGAGTTTAATTACTTGAGGAAGCTACACGTGTTTTTTCGTAAAAAAAAATTTTAAATTTTAGGAATTTATTTTTCTTGGCTGAATAGTATAATTAAATAATTAAGACAAACTTAAATTTAATGCTTATTCTTTTTTAACAAATTTTTAAGTTTAATATGGTTCGTCCATTGCTGTCCTCAAAAGTCAACGAAATTCACCATTTTTTACGTCAAGGTAAAAGTTGTAGTGAAATTTTGTTGCTTCTTAATATCTCCAAATCCAGCGTGGGTAAAGTACGGAAGCCGTTGCCAAATTTACCACTTCCATCATGAGGAGGCAGAAAAAAGATTTTATACCAGACTACAGAACGGCGCATTTTAAGAGATTTCCGACAGCAAAAAGCTGAAAATGCAGTTCAAATCCAAAAGCAACTAGCAGAAAATAAAAATATTCATGTATCGGTTGAAACAGTTAGGAATACTTTGCGAGCAGCTGGCTTGAAAGGACGTGCCAAAGTGAAAAAGCCAATGCTCACAAAAAGGCATCAAAAAATCCGTTTGGATTTTGCAAAAAAATATGCTTCGTGGACAGCAGAGGACTGGGAAAATTTTATTTGGTCAGATGAGACCAAAATTAATCGTCTTAGGTCAGGTGGTAAGGAATGGTGTTGGCGAAAGTCAGAACAAACTTTGCAAGCGAAAGATGTCAGACCGACATAAAAGTTTGGCGGTGGATCCGTGATGGTATGGGGTTGCATGACAGCTAAGGGTGTTGAAACAGTCCACAGAAGAGTTGGTACGATGACCGCTCAAACCTACATAAATATTTTAAGCACTAACTTACCTACAGCTGCAGAAAAATTCGGATCAAAGAAGGAAGATATCGTTTTCCAACAGGATAATGACCCGAAACATACCGCAAAACTTGCAAAAAAAAATGGCTCAGTGACAACCGCTATAATGTTCTCGTTTGGCCTCCCAGTCACCCGATCTTAACCCCATCGAACATCTCTGGGGTGTTCTCAAAAGAGGTGTTGTCGGTACGCCTGGAAATCTGGGAGAATTGTGGGCACATGTGCGAGAAGCGTGGATTGGTATTGACGCAAACATTTGCAAAAATTTAGTCGATAGTATGCCTCGCCGAATTGATGCTGTTATTAAAGCCAAAGAGGGCTATACAAAATACTAAGCCTTTATAAATTCAAAAAATTAGTAAAATAAAGTAAACTCAAAAAACCATCCCAATGACTTATTAAACTTGTCCTGCTTACTTTTAGATAATGGTACATATTACAACAAATATATTGAATTGTATTTATAAATAAAAGAGCAGTAAGCAAATGGAGAAAATATCAAAAAGATTGAGGCTGTAGTTTTGTTGTTGTACTTATATATGTTAACACTATCATAACATTGAGACGGTTGTTTGAGTCACTGTATATATATATATATATATATATATATATATATATATATATATATATATATATATATATATATATATATATATATATATATACACATGCTACACCCTCACCCTTAAGAGAAAAAAATTTATAATGTAAATTTTTTTTCTTTACCTACTACCGGCTTGTAAAATTTCTTTTTTATTTATGGACTATCTTATTAATTTTAGGTTGTTATTATGTAACTTTTTTTCTGCTTTTATATTCTATTATTTAATTACACCTTGGCGTTCTAGTATTTTATAAAGACCTTTGTACGGGTTATTTAGTTCCTGTATGGTTTCTTAAATAAACTAAGTCTCCTACGTTAAAATTTGATATCTTAGATATTTATCGTAATATTCTTTTTTCCTTTTTTTGACTCAACTAAAAGTTTTTTCCGGCACTTTCATGCGCATTTTTTAATTTTATTTACAGCTTATTTTTGAAATCATAAAAATTATAAATCGGTTTATTAACATATAGATTATTCGGTGAATTCGGTAGTTTCCAAATATTAATTCAAATGTGTGAGGTTGTGTTGTATGAGAATGTGTTATATGGTAAGCTTTTAAGCAATTATGTGTCTTCAGTGCAGCACAAAAAGTATTCCTTTAAGACTCCGTGATTTCTTTCTATTCCACCTAAAGATTCGTGATGGTACGGGGTTGATGTAATTTGTTCGATATTTAATAGCGTGCAGATTTCCGAAATCGTTTGATTAACAAACTCTTCACCCATATCTGTTTTCATTGTTTTAAAGTGGCCATATTTTAGAACGAATATTTCTACTATAGTCCTTGCAACCTCTGATGATTCGTTAGAAGTCATCGGAATAGCTTCAATATATTTAGTGAAATCACATTCCAGGGTTAAGATATATCTGAAATCATTTGATGGGCGTAGTGGGTCTAATATGTCTATTGACATAATTTGAAATGGACGAGAAGGCGTATCAGTGATAACAATTTTTTCTTTATTATTTATAACTAAATTATTTTTTTGCATATTTCGCATTTTTGTGTAAACTTTTTAACAATTTTTGTCATGCCTTTTCAGACATAACGTTGTTTTAATTTGGCTATCGTTCTATTTACTCCGGTGTGATCTTCGAGTAAAGACAGACGATTTTCTTTGATAAGATGTATCTGATAAGGTTCGTTTGTTATTGATTGAGGGGGGATCAAATAATATAATTTAATATTAAGTTAATTGGATTTATTCCGCCAGTAAATAAAATACTGTTGTCATACCTTTCGGTGAAGACCGTCGTCACTGGCTGTTTATTTAGTACGATTGGCGAGCGCTTTCGATGTAAAGACATCATTTTCAAGCTGCGTTTTGATTAGTACTGGTTAGATAGTGTAACGTGTTTGTTGCATCGATAGTGGTGGGTACAGGTAGTTTTGTCCGTTAGGATGGTGTCTATTTAAAAATTGTATTATGCAGGTAGATTGCCTTATATCTGTCATCTTTATTGAAGGTATATAATTTTAATATTTCTGTCTTTTATTATTAGGTAGGTAAGTGTGACCATCTGTGGGTGTTTTGCGTTTGTAAGTTTGTTTTAATAGTTTAAGTGGTGTAAAAATTGTGTCTGAGGTTGTATTTACCTGTTCGTTAATAATATCTCCGTTAAACGTTCGTGTTTTGTATATTTCCATGTTTTCAAGAATGTCCAGTCTTCGTCCTTTTTTACTAGGATGTATTAACGTCATACATTCATCTATTTCCCTTGGCTCGTGTTCATGTGTGTTAAGGTGTATTGCGAAGTTAGAGTCTTCTCTTTTCCGTTTATATGATCGTATGTGTTCTGTGAACCTTGTTTTTAATGTTCGTCCAGTTTGTCCTATGTATGTATGGTTGCAGGTGCAAGTAAGTCTGTATACTCCGCTGGTGTTAAATTTATCGGTTATTTCTGTTGATGTCTTGAGATTGTTGCGTAGAGTGTTGCTCGTCTTTAGTGCTGTCTGTAAACCTTCTTTTTGAAAAAGGTTAGTTAATCTATATATTTCTGGTCCTGTGTAAGTAAAAATGTGTCGTCGTGTTGTATCGATTGTCTCCTTGTTTTCTTTCTTCTTGTTTTTAGTGTTGTATTGTCTAAGTAGTTTGTCGATAGTAGTGCAGTTGTAACCGTTATTTTTAGCTATAGTGTAAATTGTGTCCAGTTCTTTGTTATATTTGTCTGGAGAAAGTGGGACTGTCTTAAGTCTGTTAATCATATGTCTAAATGCTGCGAGTTTATGTTGGGTGGGATGTTTTGAGGAACTGTGGATAGTAATGTCTGTTGTGGTTGGTTTTCTGTATATGTCAAAGTTTAATGAGTCAATTCCTCGTGTTATTGTTATGTCAAGATAATGTAAGGTTCCGTCTTTCTCTTTTTCCATTGTGTATGTGATTTTATTATGTATTGTGTTTAAATCCGTTAGAATTTCTTTTGCGTTGTCCCTTTCTAGGATGCATATTATGTCGTCTACGTATCTGTAATAATGAGTTATTTTATGTTTTTCCATTAGGGTTGTGATGTGTAGTTGTTCTAAATGTTGCATAAATATCTCTGTAAAAATTGCGGATGTCGGGTTTCCCATGCCGAGTCCATCAGGTAATTTATAAAAGTTATTGTTAAATCTAAAGTAGTTTTGTTTTAGTATCGTTTTTGCAATATCCATTATTTCGTTAATATATTGATTGTCGTATAAGTTGAAAAGCATGTTACGTAGAATTGTTAACGTTTCTTGTGTGGGTATTGATGTATATAAATCCTTAATGTCGTAGGAAACAAGTCTCGTATTTTCGGTAATTTTGATGTCCTTAAGTTTATTGATAAGGTCTTGTGTATTGTGCAACATGTATATGTTCTGCAAATTTATTTTCTCTTTCAATAATATGGTGAGGTGCTTAGCCAAGTTATATGCAGGTGCAGGTTTGTAATTTACTATAGGTCTGATCGGTATATTTTTCTTGTGAATTTTGGGTTGTGCTCTAAGTGTAGGGGGTCCTGGATTCATGTTCATGTATATGTATAGTTTACCGTCAGTAAACGTTTTACAGCGTTTTAGTAGGCTGCGTATTTCCTTTTGGAATGAATCGGTTGGGTCATTTTTAAATTTCGTACATTTTGTTTGTTGAATGAATTGTTGTGTTTTGTCTATACAATCTTTTTTGTACATTATTACAGTCGTGTTACCTTTGTCTGCTTTAGTAAGTAAAAGATCATTATTTCGTAGTTTTGTCTTTATCTGTTTAGTAATTTTCTGTTCGCTAGGATTTGTTTTGGATATAGTGTGTTCTTTTATTGTTTTTTCGAGTACATCGGCTATCTTGTGTCTTAAGTGTTCTTGTCGATCAGTTGGTAAGTATGTTATAGTAGCTTCGGCGTCTACAATTTGGGTTTCAATTGTTCTTTGTATTTTGTCAAAAGGTAAATTATGTTTTAGTCCCTTCTCTATTAGCTTTGTTTCATTGTCGCTGAATCGTACGGTTGTAAGGTTTTTCACACGTGGGTAAAATTCTGTGTTTGTGCGTTTGTCGGTCTGTTTTGTAAGTTTTGTAAACTTTCTTTCCATTCGCTTGTATTTGTCAGTCATTTGATTTTGTTTCCTTTTATCTAAGTAGTGTAAAAATGAGGGAAATAAATGGTAAAGGTTTTGTTTTGTTAATAGGTCTGTTACTTCAAGATGAATGTGGTAAATTTCTTTGTTAAGTTTGTCTTTTTTAATGTAAAGAGAGCGTATCTCAGTCTTTATCCATGTCAATTGCGCTACTACACATCACAACCCTAATGGAAAAACATAAAATAACTCATTATTACAGATACGTAGACGACATAATATGCATCCTAGAAAGGGACAACGCAAAAGAAATTCTAACGGATTTAAACACAATACATAATAAAATCACATACACAATGGAAAAAGAGAAAGACGGAACCTTACATTATCTTGACATAACAATAACACGAGGAATTGACTCATTAAACTTTGACATATACAGAAAACCAACCACAACAGACATTACTATCCACAGTTCCTCAAACCATCCCACCCAACATAAACTCGCAGCATTTAGACATATGATTAACAGACTTAAGACAGTCCCACTTTCTCCAGACAAATATAACAAAGAACTGGACACAATTTACACTATAGCTAAAAATAACGGTTACAACTGCACTACTATCGACAAACTACTTAGACAATACAACACTAAAAACAAGAAGAAAGAAAACAAGGAGACAATCGATACAACACGACGACACATTTTTACTTACACAGGACCAGAAATATATAGATTAACTAACCTTTTTCAAAAAGAAGGTTTACAGACAGCACTAAAGACGAGCAACACTCTACGCAACAATCTCAAGACATCAACAGAAATAACCGATAAATTTAACACCAGCGGAGTATACAGACTTACTTGCACCTGCAACCATACATACATAGGACAAACTGGACGAACATTAAAAACAAGGTTCACAGAACACATACGATCATATAAACGGAAAAGAGAAGACTCTAACTTCGCAATACACCTTAACACACATGAACACGAGCCAAGGGAAATAGATGAATGTATGACGTTAATACATCCTAGTAAAAAAGGACGAAGACTGGACATTCTTGAAAACATGGAAATATACAAAACACGAACGTTTAACGGAGATATTATTAACGAACAGGTAAATACAACCTCAGACACAATTTTTACACCACTTAAACTATTAAAACAAACTTACAAACGCAAAACACCCACAGATGGTCACACTTACCTACCTAATAATAAAAGACAGAAATATTAAAATTATATACCTTCAATAAAGATGACAGATATAAGGCAATCTACCTGCATAATACCATTTTTAAATAGACACCATCCTAACGGACAAAACTACCTGTACCCACCACTATCGATGCAACAAACACGTTACACTATCTAACCAGTACTAATCAAAACGCAGCTTGAAAATGATGTCTTTACATCGAAAGCGCTCGCCAATCGTACTAAATAAACAGCCAGTGACGACGGTCTTCACCGAAAGGTATGACAACAATATAATTTAAATTGGAGTACTCATTCCTTTATTCACTTAGTTTTGCATTATTTTATAATTTACGTCAAGTAATTTCATATTTTTAAATAATAGTTCTTTCTTTGAAAGAGATATCTTATTTATGCCATTACTTTGTAGTAGTAATATCAGTTTTTCCCAAACTTGGCCTGTACAGTATGATTTATGATTCAACTAGAACATTGTTTTTAACTATGGCAAAAGTTTGCATATTGTTATGCTTTTTGTGCTTGTTTTTCCCTTGTACAAATTTTTGGCAAATTTCTGACGTCCGATATAGGTATGCATTCCCACATGTTTGGAAGGCTAGTCGCATTTGCGGGGGTAGGTGGTCGATTTGGGCGGGTTACATTTTTACTTGCACTTCTGGTTATCGCTGCAATATTTGGTATGAGGCTTTTCAATTCATCACAATTTTTCGGTATTTTAGATAGCGCGTCAGCATTGGTGTTTAATTTCTTTGTTTATATATTATCTCAAAGTCATACTCCGCTAAGTCCATGCGGACTCTAGTTTATTTTGAATAAGTGTTTTTATGTTTAAATAGTGAAACTAGTGGTCTATGATCTGTAATAATTTTAAATTTTTTTCCGTAAAGATAGTGTCTAAAATGTTGTATTGCCCAGTGAATTGCTAAGAGTTCTTTCTCGATTATTGGCTTATTCAATTCAAGTTTAGATAAAGATCTACTTGCGTGTGCAATTGGAAGATCGGAAACTATCTTGCCTTGAGAAAGTACTGAGCCAATAGCATGATTTGAAGCGTCTGTTGTTAAAATGAATTCCCTTTCATATTTGGGTATTGCAGTATTGGAGGATTCGTTAAAGATTGTTTTAAGTGTTTAAATGAACATTCGCATTCATTGGTCCACTTGAATTCTACATTCTTTTTTAAAAGATTATTTAAAGGTTTTGCTATTTGAGCAAAGTTTTGTATAACCTTCCTATAGTGATTGCAAAATGCAACGAATCGTCTAACTTCGTCTGCATTGTGTGGCGTTGGAAAGTTTTCTACTGATTTACGCTTGTCTGGATCTGTACTAACTCTGTGGTGTGTGATTTTATTGCCTAAGTAAAAACACGTCGAAGATTTGCATTGTGATCTGCAATGGTGTCCATTGCTCGTAGAAAAAGCAGTTAAAGTTCTTGATTTTCTTTTTAGTGGGATTTGATGAAATGAATTTGTCATGTCTAAGGTTGAAAAATATTGCACCTGATAGCTTGTCAAGCACATCTTCTAATCTTAAAATAGGAAATTTGTCATCGACAAGTTTTTAATTATCTGACTAAAGTCGACAACTAATCGCCAATTTTTTTGTCATCTGTACCTTTCTTTGGTACAATCAATAAACGAGAATTATAAGGGCTTGTGAGTGCTCTATTATGTTTTTGTCTAAAAGTTCCTGAACTTGTCTATTAATTTCTTCTATTTGGCTATTTGCAGGACGATAATTTATTATGTATATATGGCTAGACTCTTGCTCATAGAAGTTATTTACGGATAATTTTTCATTTTTTAAATAAAATATTTCTTGGAATTGTTTGCAAAGATCACTGATTGATTCTTTTGCTGAATAATTTAAGTAATTTAAATTTAATTGTTCTTTTAATTTTGACCATCGTTGTGTCGCATATCTAATTGTTCCCTTAGGTATTAAATTGGTCTCTAAAACTTCTTTTGATACTAAGTCAAATATGTGATCAATATATTTATGTGTAAATGTGAATGTGAAATTTGTATAGTCTATTCGTGCTCTTTATTTTACACAAAAATATCTTCCTAAAATACCACTGGATGTGATAGTAAGGGAATTTTCTACGACATTGAACTTATGTTTTAGAACATCGTGTTGTATTTATAATCCTAAAATACGTGTTCCTAACGTTAAAATATTATATTTTGATATACCAGTTATCGCTCATGAGTAGCGACTGTTAATATTAATATTTTTTCAATTTTCCTTTTTTATGATAGAAATATCAGCTCCTGTGTCAATTAAAAATGAAAAAGTGTTATTTTTACATTTTATATATGCGTATTTACTGTAGTCTAAATTAACGTTAATTTAAGAATTTTTTATTTATATTCCCCGAGTAGCCTAATTTTCGGCACCGGGGGCTATCAAGTTTCCCTGTTGCTCTGTGCCGTTCATGATAAATGCATTATGCCTATTATTGTTTTGATTGCGAGAGTTGTTGCTAGTAAAGCGCTGGCCATTGTAATAGTTTCGCGAATTTTGATGCTGATATCTGTTGTAGCTGTTGGCTCTACGAGTATTTTTTCTTTGTTGGTTAAAGTTGTTATTATTGTTATTGTTGTAGTAATTTTGTTCATTTCGTTGTTCATTATTGTAACGATTTTTTTTGCTGCATGCTGTTATTGTTGTAGCGGCTTTGATTTGTATTGATTCTATGTTGATTAATTCTGTTCCTTTTGTACAGCATGACACGAGCTTCTTCTGTGTAATCGGATTCTTCTGCTATCTGAAGTGCTTCTTTGAATGCGTTTGCTCTGCTTACTGCTATTGTTTGAGTTATGTTGGCTTTTGTTATGCTTTAAAACGTTAAGCGCTATGCCATGATTTGACTTAATGATAGCAGATTTTTCTGTTGTTGTTTTCAGAGTTGTAGTTTTAATGGCATTTAGTTGTGCTATCAAAACTTCTATTTTTTCGGCAAATTGAGAAACGGATTTATTTCCTTGAGTGGTATTTAAAAATTCATCTAATATTGCATTTGCTGTTTTTCGAGGCTTATATATCTCTTTTAAGTTAGATATTAAAACATTGACATCAGTAGTTCCTAATAGATCTAGTTTTGCTTTTATATTATCCGGGGATTTAGTGTTGGAAAGTTGGTTTTCTGTCTACAGAAACTTCATTATTGAAAAGTTCCACTAGGTTTATAAATTTTTGAGTGTCTTTTTTCTTCCCGGAAAATTCCGCTATGGCTTTCGTAAAAGAAAGGACACTAATTTCTTGATTTGCCATCTTCTTTATTTTGATTTTGTTATATAGATGCAGGAATAAAGAAAGACATTTGGTTACTGTTTTTAACGATACAAGTTTTTTATAAAGCCATGCTTTTTCATTGAGAATGAGTGTGTGTGAAGATAATTATGTCGAGTTATATATGTTTTTGACGTAACGACTTACGTAAAACATATATGAGTGTGAAGTTAAATATGTTTGACGTAACGACATACAAAAAAAAAAAAAGAATTTTTTTACATTTTAAAAATATTAAAAAATAATTGTTTAACAAATAATAAAATTTAAGTAATTTCGAAACCTTCTGAAGTGTTTTTACATTAATTAAAATTCTCTTTATTGAAAATCAGTTCACAAAATGTTTGTCTCTAAGATATTTTGACAAATTGGCCAAACGGAGAGGAGGTATGCAATACCACCTTATGGAAAGTGTTCACTAAGAGGAATACTATTTCCCCATATAAACACTTTTTCCAAATTGAGTTTGTGAATAGTGAAAAAATGATGAAAACTAAATATAGGCCATATATGTTTTTTCTGTAAAGGATTTTGGCCAGTGTGGCCAAATAGGGAGGTGGCATGCAATACCACCTTATAGAGATTGTTCACTAAGGCCAATACTATTTCCCCATATAAACACTTTTTCCAAATTGAGTTTGTGAATAGTGAAAAAATGATGAAAACTAAATATAGGCCATATATGTTATTTCTTTGAAGGATTTTGGCCAGTGTGGCCAAATGGGGAGGTGGCATGCAATACCACCTAATAGAGATTGTTCACTAAGGCCAATACTATTTCCCCGTATAAACACTTTTTCCAAATTGAGTTTTTGAATAGTGAAAAAATGATGAAATTACTTAAATTTTATTATTTTTTTAACAATTATTTTTAAATATTTTTAAAATGTAAAAAAAATCGTTTTTTTCTTTGTATGTCGTTACGTCAAACATATTTAACTTCACACTCATATATGTTTTACGTAAGTCGTTACGACAAAAACATATATAACTCGACATATTTATCTTCACACACATTGAGGATTGTTATGATTTCAGCGTATTAAGATCTTGTCTTCTTTAATATTTCAAATTGTGGTGGATCATCTGCATTTTTAATGATATCTAACACGTTGTTGTATAGTGCTGTGCTGTCTGATCTCTTTCTTAATAATGTCGCTCGTGTGTATTGTCTGTTAGGAGTCTTTTTAAGGTTAGTTAGATTATGCTTCAAACGCTAATTTATATCTTCTACTAAGGCTTCCATGTAATTTATGTTGTTATAACGTCAGTAAGACAAGCAATTGATTTAGCTGCTTTTAATGTTTTTTGACGTTTATTCTTCTTATTTTAGCCTGTATATTTTCAATGCTAAACTGGTCACTATTACTGCCAAAATAAGCCACAAAATTATTTCGTGTTCTTCTAGAGTTTAAGAATGATAGTCTTAAGTTATTAATAATATTTACGGTCGCATCACCCTATTGGGCTGATGGTTTTGAAATGGTTTTTTCCATTATAATAAAAAGATTTCTGTATTATTATTATTATTATTATTATTATTATTATTATTATTATTATTATTATTTTTATTATTATTATTATTACTTCTCTGTTTTTTCTTATATCCCTATTACAGTTTACAACTCAACTCAGTTTGGTCATCTAAAAGACAACTCAACTTTTTTGGTTGTAATTGTTACAACTGCTACCGATGAGTTGTAATTTTTTTAAACTTTTGTCAACTGTATTAACACATAGTTTTAAACCGTAATTCCGCAACAAAGTTGAAACACAATGTAATATCAACATAAATTTTCTTTTTTTTGTCAGGTTGAGTATATAATACCAAGTTTTAAAATTTCAACTAAGGTAGAGTTGAGTTGTAAAGCGTAATAGGGGCATTATTTCTTTTACTTTGAGACTTGCATTGTGTCTTTCTTTCGCGCTTATGGATAAAGCTCTTATTTTATATAAATTGTGTAGTTCCAGTCGTTGCTTTAATTTTTTTCCACCTCGTCTTTTCTTCTTTGGTATTTCTGGTATGAGAGCATTTTTTTTATCGGTCTCGACCCATGCCTTCGAATCGCTTCTTGTAATGCTATGCGTTTTGGTCCGATATGCAAGTTCACAGCAATGTTTGTAATTGAATTCAGTTTTGTGGAAACGTTTGTTACTTCATGATGGGGTCCTTCTGGAATGTAGGGTTCCTCCTTAGTGCTGTTTAGATATTTCTCCTAGAAGTTAATTATTTCGTTATCATCTTCCGCTGTAGGCGCATTTGCACTGATCTATAGCACATATCAACCCTAAAAAACATTTTTGGAATATATTTATTTTATAAAAATTTCTACAATTGTTTCTTCGTAAAATTATATATAAAAAATAGAGGATCAGTAGATTCCAAGCTTGGTGGGCAGGATCGCCATGTAATATGTGGTAGTCACAGAATATTTGGGAAAAGGGGATCTTTTTTTTGTCTTGTTATTACTGAGCGACTAAGACACGCAAATCTGTTTGGCGGCGAGCGCCTAATATCTCTATATTTATCCGGCGGAGATACGCCAACTGGTCAGCGTCTAGCGCTTATTTACCTTTATGTTTATACGGCCAAGGTCTGCTTACAATTTTTGCTGCATTTATCTTTCTGATGCATGCTAAGACTTGTAATATGATTTTGTATCGTCTTATTAACTCATAATCCACAGCTGTGATAGATGCTTCAGTTTTTGGATCGGAAACATTTTCTTGCAGTATTTTCATCAATTGAATTTCCTTCTTCCTATTTAGGTTGGTCGATTAGTAGGCCTAGCCTAGATATTTTTCTTGAATTTGTTCTTTTTTCTTTCTGCAAAAATAAACAGGTGCTAATAATAATCAGGAACAGATCATCCTATACAGTGTGTGCGCACATCTCTTGTGTACAAAATTGTGTTATTCAATTTAGCAAGAAAGTAGCTTACATAAATAATAATAAATCTTATATTCGAAAAAATGCCATAATAAACATTTAAGATGTGTGTGAAGATAAAGTTTAAAATTTATAACCCTAGCCACATTCTGTTCCGATAACAGAGCTCTGTTAATCACTTAACATAACCAATGTTAATATTAAAAATTTAATATAAGAGTTTCAGAACAATATTTAAATATAATTTTTTAAAGTGGATAGAACAAAAAAAAAGTATTTTAAAACACTTCTAGTGTCGTTATTAAATTCCAATAGTCAATTAAAAACATTTCAAAAACACCACTGTTGAAATTTGAAAAAGGACTTTGGTCCTTTTCTCGTAAATGAAAGAGAGTGGGCGAAAAAAAATTATTGGAGAAGGCTTCTAGTAGTGTCTTTATTAAACTCCAATAGTCAAATATATTAACATTTTGTTTTTTTCAGAAACAAAAACACCACATTTGAAATTTTAAAAAGGACTTTGGTCCTTTTCTCGTAAATGAAAGAGAGTGGGCGAAAAAAATTATTGGAGAAGACTTCTAGTAGTGCCTTTATTAAACTCCAATAGTCAAATATATTAACATTTTGTTTTTTCAGAAATTATAAAGGTTTTTCCTAATACACCACTTTTGAAATTTGAAAAAGGACTTTGGTCCTTTTCTCGTAAATGAAAGAGAGTGGGCGAAAAAAGTTATTGGAGAAGACTTCTAGTAGTGTCTTTATTAAACTCCAATGGTCAAATATATTAACATTTTGTTTTTTAAGAAATTATGGAGGTTTTTCCAAAAACACCACTTTTGAAATTTGAAAAAGGACTTTTGTCCTTTTCTCGTAAATGAAAAAGAGTGGGCGAAAAAAAAAAATGATTGGAGAAGACTTCTAGTAGTGTCTTTGTTAAACCCCAATAGTCAAATATGTTAACATTTTGTTTCTTCAGAAATTAAAGAGGTTTTTCCAAAAACACCACTTTTAAAATTTGAAAAAGGATTTTTGTCCTTTTCTCGTAAATGAAAGAGAGTGGGCGAAAAAAAACTATTGGAGAAGACTTCTAGTAGTGTCTAATTTAAACTCCAATAGTCAAATATATTTACATTTTGTTTTTTAGGAAATTATAGAAGTTTTTCCAAAAACACCACTTTTGAAATTTGAAAAAGGACTTTGCTCCTTT
The DNA here is from genome assembly GCA_937654795.1 of Cistogaster globosa. Taxonomy (NCBI): domain Eukaryota; kingdom Metazoa; phylum Arthropoda; class Insecta; order Diptera; family Tachinidae; genus Cistogaster; species Cistogaster globosa. The sequence continues at coordinate 39,916,183 of OW569407.1, forward strand.
TCTCGTAAACGAAAAAGAGTGGGCGAAAAAATTTATTGAAGAAGACTTTTAGTAGTGTCTTTATTAAACTGCAATAGTCAAATATATTAACATTTTGTTTTTTAAGAAATTACAGAGGTCTTTCCAAAAACACCACTTTTGAAATTTGAAAAAGGACTTTGGTCCTTTTCTCGTAAATGAAAGAGAGTGGGCGAAAAAAAAATTATTGGAAGAGACTTCTAGAAGTGTCTTCATTAAACTCCAATGGTCAAATATATTAACATTTTGTTTTTTAAGAAATTACAGAGGTTTTTCCAAAAGCACCACTTTTGAAATTTGAAAAAGGACTTTGGTCCTTTTCTAGTAAATGAAAGAGAGTGCGCGAAAAAAAATTATTGGAAAAGATTTCTAGTAGTGTCTTGATTAAACTCCAATGGTCAAATATATTAACATTTTGTTTTATAAGAAATTACAGAGGTTTTTCCAAAAACACCACTTTTTAAATTTGAAAAAGGACTTTGGTCCTTTTCTCGTAAATGAAAGAGAGTGGGCGAAAAAAAATTATTGGAAGAGACTTCTAGTAGGGTCTTTATTAAACTCCAATAGTCAAATATATTACCATTTTGTTTTATAAAAAATTAAAGAAGTTTTTCAAAAAACACCACTTTTGAAATTTAAAAAAGGACTTTGGTCCTTTTCTGGTAAATGTTAATATATTTGACCATTGGAGTTTAATAAAGAAACAACTAGAATTCTTCTCCAATAATTTTTTTTCGCCCACTCTCTTTCATTTACGAGAAAAGGACCAAAGTCTTTTTCAAATTTCAAAAGTGGTGTTTTTGGAAAGACCTCTGTAATTTCTTTAAAAAACAAAAGGTTAATATATTTGACTATTGGAGTTTAATAAAGAGACGACTAAAAGTCTCTTCCAATAATTTTTTTTCGCCCACTCTCTTTCATTTACGAGAAATGGACAAAAGTCCTTTTTCAAATTTCAAAAGGAGTGTTTTTGGAAAAACCTCTATAATTTCGGAAAAAAAAACAAAATGTTAATATATTTGACTATTGGAGTTTAATGCAGACACTACTAGAAGTCTTCTCCCATAATTTTTTTACTATATGTAGTACGTTAGGCATATGTATCTGGGTTAAAGGTCTTTGTTGTAATATATATATATATATATATATATTTGATATTTCGCCAACCTCCGGTTGGCATCTTCAGAAAATTAAAAAAAAAATTTATAAAAAATAAACATACATATTAATCATTGTACACACAAAAGTTACTGTTTACAACAACAGCATATAGACTTAAAATATGAGTTACAATACAAAATACAGTTTTTACTTTAACGTTTGTTGTTGCACTGATTTGTTTTCTTTTTTTATTTATTATAAGTCTATAGTTTAGCGCGCAATTTTCAATATATGTTCACTTGTCCTGTGGTATGTTGAGAATATGGAGCATCTCCAAGGTTAATCTCTTACTTTATTACTCTTCTGTGTTTAAAATATCTATTTGTCAAAATTTGGTGTATGTCCTCTCTCAATACAATGGGCTGCAAGTGCTGTTTTCTGTGTTATTATTTTGTGTCTACAATTTAGGTCTGATTTGTGTCCGGATATTCTAGTTTTTAGTTTGTTTTTTGTCGTACCAACATATACTTGATCGCATATGTTTTCCACGTCCCCAGTGCAATTTATTTTATAAATAACATTGGATTTTCCTTCTTTGTGGTTTTGGTTTTTGTAGATAGTTGTCACAGTTGTTACTGTGTACTTTGGCTTTTAAATGCTATTTCATATTTGTCTGCAATAGATAATCTAGCATTCTTTACTCGTTCTGAAAATTCTGGTGTATAAGTTAACGAATAATAAGTTGAGAAAATCATAAATAATTATATCCCATACTTCATTACCAAATTGCTGACAACACGTCTGAAATTAAAAATAAAAAATCTATCAACATGCATTTTGCACAAACAAAAGTAGCAGATGACTGTATGTGCATTGTCAACAACAACAGTAACATCAATACCAACAAATACCAAAATCTGAGTAATATATAATATTTAAGATCCAGTTAAGGTAGTTTTAAGTGCAGTTATAATTGAATAATAAAGACGATTAAACGTGTGCTAATGCACACGAATTTTTTGAAAACAAAATTAATAATCTTTTTTAATAACTAGCGCCCGAGCATAGACCTGCCGGAAAAAGAGGTCCTTTGCGAAGCCTTGATCGGCTCCTTAGTACTCGTCGAACGGAAGTGATTTTTATGTCGTGGGTTAAGAAGAACAATTTTTAAATAAAAATGTCGCTAAAAACATTTAAAGCAAAAATAAGTGTTGGAAAAAAATATATTTAAATAAAAAATTTAAAATAAAACTGTCGCTAAAAAAATATTTAAAGTAAAGTTAAAATAGAAGTGTAAAAAAATAAAGGGTGTGAAGATAAATCCGTCAGTTAAATACGTCCTACCAAAATGTTAAATACGTTCCACATAATGCTAACTGCGCTGATAAAGTTACATGTACATTAAAAAAACTTTTAAGCTATGAATAATTAAAATTATAAAAGAAAAAAAAATTAAAAATTTTACAAAAACAAAAAAAACATTGTTGGCTCCATTATACCCGTCTAACGTTTTTAGAGAAAAAAAACATATAAAAAAGAGCATATTATGAAGTGGACCAAGTGGGTATTTAGAGAAGACATGAATCGGGTCACCGGCATAGTGGGAGTAGCCTAGGACTAGTAGATTCTAGCACTGTGCAATCTACGTCTGGATTCAGCCCGATATCGGAGATATAAATTTTTGAAAATTTTGCTTTTAGAGAAAAATAATATAAAAAAGGGCATATTTTGAAGTGGACCAAGTGGGTATTTAGAGAAGACATGAATCGGGTCACCGGCATAGTGGGAGCAGCCTAAGACTAGTAGATTCCAGGAGTGTGCAACCTACGTCTGGATTCAGCCCGATATCGGAGATATAAATATTTGAAAATTTTGCTTTTAGAGAAAAATAATATGAAAAAAGAGCATATTTTGAAGTGGACCAAGTGGGTATTTAGAGAAGACATGAATCGGGTCACTGGCATAGAGGGAGTAGCCTAAGACTGGTAGATTCCAGCAGTGTGCAATCTACGTCTGGATTCAGCCCGATATCGGAGATATAAATTTTTGAAAATTTTGCTTTTAGAGAAAAATAATATAAAAAAGAGCATATTTTGAGGTGGAACAAGTGGGTATTTAGAGAAGACATGAATCGGGTCACCGGCATAGTGGAAGTAGCCTAGGACTAGTAAATTCCAACAGTGTGTAATCTACGTCTGGATTCAGCCATATATCGGAGATATAAACAACATCTACACAGCTGGCAGCGGGCGTCAAGGAAAATTTCGGTTAGGACGTGCACTCTAAAACTGTTCAGAGATTACTACATGAAGCCGGTTATAAATTACGTGTTGCTAGACGAAAACCATTCATATCTGCAGTTAATAAAAAAAGACGTATGGATTATGCAAAACAATTTGAAAATCAGCCATGCAGTTTCTGGGGACAGGTCCTCTTCTCAGACGAAAGCAAATTTAATATTTTTAAGCCAGATGGACATTCACGAGTATGGCGAAAACGTAATACTGCATATGACGAAAAAAATCTTACACCAACAGTAAAGTATGGTGGCGGAGGAGTTATGGTCTGGGGCTTGATGTCTGCAGCGGGTGTCGGAGAACTAGTCTTCATTGATGAAATAATGAACAAGACTTTTTACTTAAATATTTTGAAGGAAAATGTTAAGAAAAGCGCCATTAAATTGGGTTTGTCAGAGTCATTTACATTCCAGCATGACAATGACCCCAAACATTCTGCTCACGACGTCAAGATGTGGCTTGCATATAACACCGCACATGTGTTGCCACATCCTCCGCAGTCCCCAGACCTAAATCCCATTGAGCATTTGTGGGAGGAGCTAGACCGAAGAATTCGGAAACGCAATATTTTAAACAAATGTGAGCTTAAAACAGCGTTAACCGAAGAATAGCTTAAAATTGATAAAAAATGTACAAAAAAATTAGTACACTCTATGCCTAATAGACTTAAAGCCGTTATTAAGCAGAATGGACTGCCAACAAAATACTAATTTGAGTTTCTGACTAGTTTTGATTCCGTTAACAAAGAATGTGCCTATTCTTTTGTCCCACAGAAAATCAAGTTTTTTAAACCTTTTCGTTATTTTTCTACCACCGAATAAAATCTGTTCGACTTTTTTGGTTATTTTTAATATGAATTACTGTTATAATTATTATATGTTCTTTAAATAAACATTTGATACTTACATATGTGAAAAAAACATATTTTGTTTCATTTTGCAGCTTGTGCCTATACTTAAGTCCTTCACTGTATATTAAAGAAAAGTTTGAAATAAAAATGTTGCTAATTTATAAAGAATTAGTAATAAAATAAAAATTATGAAATAATTATTTAAAGAGATAACGATAAAACTTAAATAATTAAGAAATGAAAAATTTTAAATAAATATGTGTTGAATAAAATAAAAAAATGTTTTGAAAAATAAGTAATGTTAATTATTAAGATTAAAAAAAGGAAGTAGAAATTTATTTTGAAAAATATTAAGAAATAAGAAAAATACGAATGTGTCTTGAAAATATAAGCAAGTGTTAAAATAAAATGTAAAAAATTAATTGGGAAAAATTTTTAAAGAAATAAAACATTAGAAATATAAAAATAAAAGTTTATTGAAAATCTGAAAGTAAAATTTTTAGTAGTAATAAAATTTTTGTTTATAAAATTTAGCAAAATAAAATAAATTAAAGTTATTAAATTAAAATATTTCATGGAATTGTGAGAATTTTCAAAGTAATGGGAATTGGAATAATTAAAAAAATTTTTAAAGAAAGAAGACGAAATTGACAAAAATATTAAAACGAATATTCCAACCACAGAACAGAACAATTTGCTTGATGTCCAAGGTCCAGTACCAATGGACATAGATTCGTCGATACAAACAAGGCAATTTAACCATACTAATAGGCCACCAAATCAACTCAGCTCATAAAAGGCCACAAGGGGCCTTCCAAGGTCCTGCTAATAAATTCAACGGAACTTTCATGTGGAAACGGAAAGCTTTGCTGCTTACAAAGGTCAATCAGCTGAAGTCCCATATTATGCAAACACAGCTAATGGGTATTCAGAACCTAATACTTACGACAACGTTTGTAATTACGAAAATGTAGAAGATCTGGCTTCTCGTTTTGAGATGAAACCCGATGAGACTAGTAACGCGTCTGGATAATATTCTGTCGAAGACTTAAACGCCGATCTTAACTTTTTGTAAAATAGTTCCTCTTTACCATATTTTAGGGTAAATTTGTGGAACGGAAAGGCACTCAAATTTTTTTAGTCACTGGTAGCAATAAAAATTATATTTAATTGAATTTAAATAAAAAATCCTCTTTCCAACAAAGACAACTTTTTTGCAAAATCAATATCCGGAGATGTCGAAATTACTCAAGCTTCTCTTTTAAATCTTTTCGGCCCTTCGAACAAACCAATTAAATTCATCCTTTTACCAGGATTGCGTACTTTCGATGCAATTCTGGGAAATTTATACTTTACAGGTTTTTATCTGCTGTGATTCATACGTCAAGTGGCTACTTCACTGTTAAATGCAATATTAAAATCCCAATTCATCAGTATTGTTCCAATGACGTGAATCATTTGAACATAACATTAGGACGTCTTTTGCAATATTAGTTTAGCTCATTAATAAACATTATAAATAGACAAAAGAACCTTTTTTCAGAACCCAACGATAAACTATCTTATACTACATGAGTTGTAGGAGAGATAAGAACAACTACAGATAATCCTATACAAGAACATATCCTTACCCCATGGCGTTAAAAGATGTTTTAAATAGAGAGATAAGAAAATTACTGAATGATGGGATCATTAGACTATCACGTTCGCCATACAATTCTCCCATTTGGGTGGTACCCAAAAAAGAGAATGCATCAGGAGAAAAAATATAGGGTAGTAGTAGAAAATATAGGAAACTGAATGAAATTACCATAGCCGACAATTATCCGATCCCAGAAATAAGCGACGTCGTAGGCCGATTGGGCGCGAATAAATTATTTACCGTAATAGACCTTAAAAGCAGGTTTCATCAATTTCCGCTCAAGGAAGCTGATATTGAAAAAGTCATCGTTCTTCGTAAGCAATGGGAAGTTTAAATTCACAAGACTTCCGTCTATATTGACGGCATCATAATATTTAGTAAGGACGTAAAATCTCACAACATCTGGACAAAATCTTTAGAACATTAAATGCGGCACCTGTGAAAGTACAATTAGACAAATGCGAATTCTTTGAGAATAAGGTCGAATTGTTATGATTTATTGTATCGAAAATGGCATAAATACCAATCCTAAGAAGGTTGAAGCATTAGTAAAATTTTCATATCCGAATACGCTTAAAGAATTACGCTCTCTGCTTGGTCTTTTTAGTTAATATCGTAGGTTTGTCAAAGGTTTTGCTGATATCGCAAAACCTCTCACTTCCAGAACGGAATCAAGTAAAATTAAAATATCATTGGATAACTTAAAGAGAGAGAGGCAATCGACAAACTTAAAAATGCTCTTATATCACAAGAAGTATTTTTGTTTTATCCCAACTTTCAAAAAGAATTCCATCTGACAACCGATGCATCAAACATTGCTATAGGAGCGGTGCTGAGCCAAGAAGATCGACCGATAACTTCTATTTCCAGAACATTGTCGAAAGAAGAAAAAAATTTAGCGACCATAGTTTGGGCCCTGCAAAGTCTCAGAAAGTATTTGTACGGCATAGCAAAGGTGGTGATTTTTACAGATCATCAACCGTTAATTCACGCACTAAGTAATAAAAAAAGCAACACCAAGATGAAAACCCATCTTGGAAGAGTATAATCATGAAATTCGATACAAGCCCGGAAAACCGAATATAGTTGCCGACACACTATCACGCGCTATTGTCATTAACAGGAACAATTCATAGTGGCGAGAGTTCAGCAGAAAATTTAGTACCAAGTGTCGAGGTCCCAACAAACGTTTTTAGGAATCAAATATTTCTTTCTATAGGCGACTTTTCTTCATACCAATTCCAAATTATATTTCCAGGTTACCATAGACATACCATAGTGGAAAGAAATTACAACCATAAAAATTTAGTTACCTTATTACAAAAATACCTAAATCCTTCGGTAATAAATTGTATTAAGACTCCCGAACCAGTTATGGGGAAAATACAAGTAGTATGCTCTGCCCATTTTTAAAATTTTAAGCCACGTTTTTCACAATTAGTGGTGCATGACGTTTTATCCGAATCAGATCAAGAAAATTTAATAATAGATACCCAAAAACGCGCCCATCGTAATGCAATTGACAATTAAATTCACATTTTAGAAAAATACTATTTTTCTAGCATGCTTTCCAAGATAAAGAGGATAGTAAAGCTATGCACTATTTGTAAAAATAATAAATATGAAAGGCATCCAGCAACACCACAGCTTAATAAAACACCAATTCCGACTTACCACGGACAGGTAATTCATATCGACATCTTTCCCACAGATAAAAAATTAATAATAACTAGTTTAGATAAATTTTATAAATTCGCTCAAGCAAAAATCCTTAACGAAAAATCAATCAAGGATGTCAGGAAACCTCTAAGAGAACTAATTTTTTATTTTGGAGTCCCAAAGACCATCGCTATTGATAACGAAAAGTTCTTAATCTCTGCTTATCTTATGTTTATGATGAAGAATGAATTAGGGATAAAAGTTTTCACAACTTCTCCGTATAGAAGTAAGGCAAACGGTCAAGTCGAGCGTTTTCACTCAACACTGACCGAGCTTATGAGATGCTTAAAGGAAGAAGGAACTAGCAGAAGTTTTGAGAAACTTCTAGAAAGGACTGTAAACGAGTATAGGTCTGCCCTCTAATGACTTCTGTCGCAGCTGTGGCCCGGAGGATGAGGAGGAGACCATACTGCACCTCCTGTGCCACTGCCCATCCCTGGCTCGAAGAAGATTTAGAATTCTGGGCTCTCCTTTCTTCGGGACTCTTACGGAGCTAGCATATCACTCTTTAGGGGACATAGCAAAGTTCATCCGGAAATCTTCATGGTTCTCAATTGTGTAGGAGGAGTCGCGCCGTCTTCCTTGTGGTATCACAACGGGCCATTTGATTGTCCTAAAGTGAGCTTCGTCGTGAGAGGCTGCCACTCCTTACTAACTTACTAGTATCATGCATAACCAAAATTCCTCAGTCAAAATTGAAGGAAAAACCTACAAAACAATGAATATTACAGGGTCAAAACCCCTTCCTGCATTAGTTCAACCAGCTCTGATAGATGCAGAAGAAGAAACATTATCTCTTGAAATAATGAAAGCTGTTAACTTTAATAATTCCAAAATAATTGAGATTCTGAAGACTAACAATAATGTTAACTTTTATTTGAACATAATTCTGATGTCAGCAACATCTAAAATCATTGCCATTTGCTTATTTAAGATGTTTAGAAAAAAATCTCTAAGGCCATATAGTGAGCTAAATGAAGGAAAGGAAGAAATTGATAAAGAAAATCCTGGAAGAGATTCATGTGATCCTCCTATCGGAACCACCAAAACTAAAAGTATCCACAACTTATCCTTTTTCTAAAAAAAAGAAAAAACTGTTCAGACGAGGACGTATGATTTTAAAGGGGGAGGAGTTAACGAATAATAAGTTCAGAAACTCAAAAATAATTATTTCCCACACTTCATTACCAAATTGCTGACAACACATCTGGAAATTAAAATAACAAATCTATTTACTTGCATTTTGGACAAATAAAAGTATCAGATGACTGCATGTGCATTGTTACAACAACAGTAACATCAATACTAACAAATACCAACACCTAAGTGATAGATAATATTGAAGTTCTAGTTAAGGTAGTTTTAAGTGCAGTTATAATTGAATAATAAAGAAGATTAAACGTGTGCAATGCACACGAATTTTTTAAAAACAAAATTAATTATCTTTTTTAATAACTTATATTTAACGGGTTTCTAAAAGACTGATATTTATGAAAGGTTTATTAGGCTGTTAAAAGTTTTGAATACTCTTCTGTCGATTTTTGATCAAGAACAAATACTTAACGCTTTTGGTTCCTTTTTCGAAAGTATTCATTCCGAAAAACAAATTTATAGAAATATTTTTTTACACTAACAAATAAAAGATATCTTGATTGTTTATCAAATTGCTGCAAAAAACGCACAATTATTCAGCACTATTTCGTGTTGAAAATGATCGCATGCAATCTAGAAAAACTTCATTTGTGTTCTTCGCCAAGTCAGTTCTCTAACAAATCGCAACATTTGATTTCCTTGAGCCATCGCTTTCAACACATGCCTATTAATACGTTCGAATTTTCGAATCGGGAAAGGTTTGTACATTGACTGAGATATCGTCTGCTGTTTTGTTTGTAAGCTGGTAGTTGGTTGTGAGGTGGTACTAGGTTGTAAGCTCCATTTGCTGTAAATTTTGCATTATCTTGCTGCTCTTCCTAAATGCTACTTTTAATTTTTGAAATAGTTTTAAATTTTTTATCACTTTACTAACGTGAAAGCACTATAAATTTATTTTTTTTAAAGAATGATAGAACTACTATAGCGAGGCCATCAGTTAACTTTTTTTCAACATACTTTCTAAAGCAGCTTTGAATTGGACGAAAAAAAAAGTTTTTAATACAGCTCAAACAACTGTAATAAGAGAGCTGAACGAAGAAAACATTTTACAACAACGGTTCTCAAATGGGGGTCCGCGGACCCCTGGGGGTCCGAACCAACCATCCAAGGGGTCCGCATGAAGAACCGAAGAAACAGTGTTTTCAAAAATAATAAAAGTTTTATTTTGAAATTGGGCTTCAAAGGGGTCTGCGGAAAAAAATAGTTTACTGGCGGTCCGTGAGCAGGAAATTGATGAGAACCCCTGTTTTACAAAATAGTGCGATTTTACACGGTACACTACGTGACCAAGAGCGTTAAGTTAAATGAACGGATAACATTCTTCATTTTTATGATTCGTTTAATTAGCATCGTTTGTTCATGAACGACAAAGCACTAATTTCAATAATTTCAAAGTAAATATAAATAAATAAATTGAATTTGTTAGACAATTTTGAGCACTTATCGCATTTTTCAACAATAAACATACATCGAGGCTTATACACTTTAAACATCAGCAAAGATGGAATAGCATATACATGAATGTAAGGTCTTGGTGCTCAAATGCCAGATGGAATAGGAAACATAGTTGCACACGCATCAAGATCTTTAACTTCAGCAGAAATAAAACGCTCATGCTTTGGTTTTAGCCATAAAAAAATCATTATGAGGTATATGGAAGAATATTTTTTCCATATTTGGATAAAAAAATGAATACAATTTCATTCTACTAAAAGACTACAAAAATGATGAGATGCTTTTAGTAATGTTTTTTTTTTAATTAAAAATCTAAATAAACGTCACAGGATATTATCATTATTATTTAATTTCTACTAATACTTCTTCAAAAGTTGTTATAAACTTCCTTTCGGGATCTGTATGTGACTACTACTTTTTGTTATTATATATTTTGCCATGTAGGCAGATATCCATAGTTTCGATTAAATAATTTTTCAACGATATTTTTCACATTCCAATTCTTTTTGGAATAAATTACTACTTATCCTTGTGTGTTTGATATTGTTGAGAAATGTTGCAACAAATTCTTCGTTAGGTTTCTTCCTCGTTTACGACTTCTTTCAAGTGGGTTTTCGATAGATGACAAGTTCAGGTTCATTTCAAGTTGATTGTGGTTATTTATGCATCCTTGTATAAATGCATATTTATGCATTCTTGTATAATTGTACATACCACGTTTTCTTTTGCAGATATTCTGTGTTCTTTGGGTCAAATCATGGTTATCATCCTTGTTACATTTGTTCTAGCTGTGATTCCGATCACACTTATGGCATATTTCTTGATTTTTACACCCAGCCGATTTATGGTTATTTTCTATACATTATAAACGCTGTACAAAATTAGTACTATTAAAACCTCTGCATTTCTACAATTCAATCTTAGTTTGATTTGCTGACATTACTTTGCTGTACGAGTTATTATCGATCTTAGAAATTGCTTTGTATATTATACACCTTTTTTTATACCCTTCACTACAGGTGAAAGGGTATATCTAAGTTTGTCGATTCGTCCGTTATTTCTACAATATCCATTTCCAACCCGCATAGCGAAGTCTATTGAGTGATGTCCGTTTGTACGTCCGTCTTCGTGTTAAAATGAATTTTGCCAAGGCATTAGGGGAGCTAGAGAAAATTTGAATACGCTAATCGATCAAAGTTTCAAAAATTTTGCTATTGAAAAGATCGCTCCATGTCTTTTGAAGCAGCAAGCAAAACACCACGTCTGCCTCTAATTTTTCTATATCATTTGGACCAAACTTAGTTTTGAGAAGTAACTCCAATCAAAAACAAATATTTGGGGCAATAGAGAATTGAAAAATAAGAAAAAAACAAAGTTATAACAGTGATACCTGAGTAGTGTCAGCTTTTCGAGGGTCAATCACAAAATTAAATTAAAGGCATCCGTTTTCCACAGTAATTTACAGTTTTCTTTATCAATATAATTATTATATTATATATAAAATAGAAAGAATATTTATATATATATATATATATATATATATATATATATATATATATATATATATATATATATATATATATATATATATATATATATATATATATTTTTTTTTTTTTTGAATTCAGCATCCAGAGCAACAAAAAAAAAATAAGATTATCAGTGTCCAGTGGTTAACGTTCAGCGGTTGAAGAAAGCTTTAGAGTGTTACAGCGCCCTTTTGTGGTCAGAATTGTGAGGGTGTTAGTTTTTTTTTAGTAACAATACACTTGCGATAAATGGCATTCATTACTAGTTTATTCCATGTGCCTCGGCTCTATGACCATTACGAATCAGTAGAGGCCCTCTGCACTGCAACTAAGTAAACTACTACGCCTAGGATAAATGACATTTAACATCAGTTTATTCCCTGTGTACTACTACTATTGCCTGGGCTTTATGAATATTACGAATCAGTAGAGGCCCTCTGCACTACTACATTGAGATGGGTTTGTCTGTTTTCGTGAACGGCAAGGCTGCGCAAATTGTGCTGGCTCTACGTCATTGGTGCCCATTTCAACAAATAATTGTTTGTAAACTCTACCTCTCCTTATTTTATGATCTTTAAATTATTCATATATGAGACTGCGGAGAGCGTACAAGCATAGGGGGTTTGTTGGTATTTTTTCAAACATTTACAGGGCATTGAGAAAATGTTATGAAGAGACATTATAATTATTTTGGTCATAATATGAGTAACTATAATGATGAGGAAAGGGATGTGCTTTTTATAAGTCACAAAAATATGTTTTTGGAAAAATTAAGAGGGTGGTTAAAAGGGGAAGAAATTAGTAGTGAAAACAAATTAGATTCTGATTTGAAAACGGAAATTTCGGCCATTGTTGCGTTAGGTATTGTCAGTCAGGGCAGACAATTTACCGATGGAGTTTTTTTTAAGGCATTGCTCAGTAAAGTTTTTGCAAGTTTAAAGTATAAGTATAAATAATAAGTATAAAAGTATATTTTAACACTATCTGTTCCCTTGTCTCGTAACACTATTACGTGACGTGCTGTCCAATTAGGAACATCTTTACGGTGTTGGGGTTTGCACATTTGGTGCAAATGTTTTGTTGGGTAAGCAATTACGAAAACATGGTTTTGATGTCGAATCCTTTCATTGTATTATTCATTAGGCTGCTCTAGCATCGAAATTTATAAGCGATTATCTCGAAATGAAAACTGCAGAGCAAATAATTAGTAAATTACGAGGAGGACATCACTTGCTTATTCATAGAAAATTCGTTACGTTACTAAAAACAAAAAAACACCTCATTCAATTAAATAAAAATGTTTACCGAGGTTCGGTGGTTAAGTAGAGGCGATTGTCTTAATAGATTACTTGATCTTAGAGAACATGTTCTTTAGCTGTTGGAAGTAAAAAAAAAATGATAAGCGCTTATCAGAGTCGCTTAAAGACTGTCGGTTTATTTCAGATTTAGCATTTTTATCGGATACTACGAAATTTCTGAATGATTTAAATTAAATTACAAGGAAAGGATAAGAATATATATGGTTTATCCAAAACCCTTTTCAGTTTTAAAACCAAGTTGTATTGTTGTCACAAATTCAGATCAAGCTCAACTAAATATGTAGTAGAGCTCGACAACATCAACAATCCACACCATTGGAGTAGTACACAGACAAATGGTGACCCTGCAAACAATTTTGAGATTTTTTGGCGATGGTTTGTTTGGCGATGATTATGCGATTATTCTCAGGGAATACGAATCGCTAACCGTCGCCTATGCATTACAACTAAACGATGAATACGCGAGCATACACAAGTAAATTATTTTTTTTCAAAAACACTCAAATCTGAAAACAATTTTGATTACGTTTACGATGTGAATCGCGCGCCATCGCCTATGCCTTACAACTAAGCGATGAATGCGAGAGCGCACAAAAGTAACGGGAAATATCCGTCACAAGAGTAAACGTATTTTTGCATTCTTTATCCATTTGAGTTGAGTTATCTGTTTTTTTTTTATAACTTTCGATGGATTTTTTTTGTTCTTTCCTAAAGGTAACGGGAAAATAAATATTTGGTTTCAAGAGCAATTATCAAAATTTTTATTTTAGTTGAGCAAGTGAACATTTATACCATTAGTGCGTTAATGGAAAATATAAATTATCAAAAAAAAAAAAATAAATAAGTGGTGATCAGTGAAAGGTGTGGTGTGTAAAAGTGTTGGAGTTGTTTGTAAGCAAGGAAACACTTTTATTTATTTATTTTATAATTTTTATTTATTTATATAGCCTGCAGGGTCCCGTAGGAATTTCAGGCTATTATCTAAGTATATTAACTTTATTTAATTATAACCTGCAGGGTCCCGTAGGAATTTCAGGTTATAAGTGTTTCTTCTTACTTCTAGTTTACAACTCGATTTTTAATAATTATTTATCGCTATTTATACTAAATTCTTAACGCTAAAAATGCTGATTAAACAGCATTTCTTAAAAATAATTTAAATAATTAAATTGCTTACTTGCTAAATAGTCATATTTCAATAGTACATTAAATTAACTTATAAACAAAGTTTAAAAATACGAGGGTGCCTCTCAACATCCCTGCCCCCTTATCGGAAACTGCGTCCCTGCGTGTGGTGTTGATGTTGCTGCAAATGGAGAGCTAGCGTTCGTATATGAAGGATGCGTCTTTTGCTGCTTATTTGAGGTGCGTTGTTTTGTGTTATGTCACCTTCTTTCCGGAAAACTAACTGGATTTGTATAAATTGGTGGGGCTATAGTTGTATATGATTTGTTTTTCTCAACTCGGAAATCTTCACAGCATAGCCGTAATAGAATAAAATTCTTCTCCTTAGTTTCTCTTTTTTTTTTTTTTTTTTGTTTGTTGTATCACTTCTGATCTTCTTTAGTTGTTAAAAAGAAAGTCACGTCCTAAACGTTGTCGCTTCTTTTTCAATAATTCCTTTATTAGCCGTATGTGTAATACCCATGTTTTTTAAATTCTGCAAAATAGCCAACATCTTGTGACACCTTCAAATTATTTGAATCACATATATCATGATCATCTTTTCGTAAAACCAACTCATGCGAATGTGGACAATCAATGTTGGTCTGAAATAGACCAACCAATTCAACTTCGGGAAAAGTTTTAGTATTTCTTTTATATTCAATGCCATTCAAAGAACCATGTATGGTATATCGGAATTGTATCGAAACGAAATATTTCCACCGGCTGCTTGCTTCATATTCATATTTTATCTGCGTATTCTGCGAGGTGTTGTCACAAAGGTGGCGGTTGTGTTGCCTCTACTACATTTTGCTATGGCTAAACGAAGCTTTAAATACACTTGTTTTTACCACACTTCAGGAAAAAAATCGTAGCTCGTGACCACAACAAAAACACTTCGTTTTAGATCATAAGGTGCTTTTTGGATAAGGTTCAGCATCTGCTAATGATAAATTTAATTAAATAAAGTGAGGAAAATCATGATTGAGATTTTTAAAGTTGTTCATTCACTTTAGAGACAATAGAGCCCTCTAAGTTAAAAAAAATTTTTTAGTGCCATGTTTCCGTATTTTTTGTTGATTTGTTGCTACTCCATTGGGGGCTGGACAAGATGAGTCCATGTTGTTAGTTGACACGCTAAGGTTTCGCTTATTGTGTTGGAGAACACCACACGTAATCCCAGCTTATTTTAAAATTTTAAAACTAAAAAATACTAAAATTCTTAAAACCCATCTCTTTCAAATTGTTAACAAAAACAAAAAAAAAAATCGTAATTTAAAATTGTTTACAAAAAATTATATTGGTAATAAATTATTTACAATAATATATAAGGGTTTTGGTATTTTAATGCTATAATTTAAACATAAAAAACATTATTCTTCCTTTGTTTGCTACTCTTACAAAAAATTTTTTTTTTTTTTTTTTTTTTTTTTTTTTTTTTTTTTTTGCTACTTCTAAAACAACATAAAAAACTTATAAATATTTTGTATGTTGTTGTAAGTATTTATGAATCTTTTCTTTTTATATATATATTTTTTTTTATTTTATTATTTTTTTTGTTACCAAGCAAGCATTTTAATGCCTATTGAGCTTGTTCATATATATTGGATTTTGAAAACAATAGTCCAAACCTCTGAATCAGGCGTTTTCCAATATATATCTTTATACACCTATATATGTGTATACATATCAACACAAATATACGTGCATACATATAAACATACAACACATATGTATGTGTATACAGATATATATATGTCTATGTATAATACATCATATATATTATAATACATTATATATATATTATATATATTATATATATTTATTTATAATATATCTATTTTAAGAAAGTTTTAACTTAATGTTTGTTGGGTGAAACACAAAAGACCCAAAATAAACACAAAAGTATGTTAACAAATGTATATACATATATATATATATATATATATATATATATATATATATATATATATATATATATATATATATATATACATGCTATAAAGTTTACGTTTAATGCTGAGAGTAGCACTTTTGAAAATATTAATCTTTTTTTTTTTTTGTTTATGGAATTTATATTATTACATAAAATTATTATCGTCCGGCCAGTGACACAAAAAAAGTGTTGCGTATGCAAAAATGCAGTGAACAATTTACAAAACAACAGCAAGAATAAAAAAAAATGCACAAGAAATCAGAAACAAAAATTTTAAACAAAAAATACATTTTTACTCAAATTTCAAATTAACAAAACATTTGCTGCTTAAAATAAATAAGTGTTTAAAAATGTTAAACAGAGAATATTTTTTTTCTTTCTTTAAAACCAACTTCACGCTATAAACTAAGTACTTTAAAACATTTGCAATGAAATATCAAAAGTAAAGCACAAAATGTGGTGCTTAAACGTTAAAAGTTGTTTGTTAATTTGAAATATTCCAAGTGAGATTTTGTAAGAATGTCATTTAGTTTCAAAAATTAAAGGCATATTTTTCAAGAAGACTCAAATTTAATTCAAAACATTTGCAAAAAAAAGAATGTGAAAATACAGAATATATTTTTTCTCTTAGCGATTCAATAAAATGACCGAAAATGGCAAAGACTTTACTCTACTTTTTCAGCAAATTTGATGCTGTTATGAAGTAAGTACTTTAAAATATTTGCATTCCAAAACTCACTGCTTAAAAACAAGTGTTTTTTTTTTTTTTTTTTTTTTTTAGTTAAAAAATTAATGCAAAAGTCTTACAATAGTCTTATGTTTGTCTTTCCTGTTGTGCCGATGCTGATTCGGTATGTTCTTCGCCCCAATTCCAGGTTCTTCCTCATATATTTACCCCGCTTCCATGCAGTCCTCATACTCGATAATTCCCTTTCATCTATTTTGGAATTAACTTCATCAATTATAGGCCATTATATATCACTGTTTTTATGACAATTGTAGCAGTTTTGTGCTAATAAACAACTTTTCAATGTAAATTTTCCTTAGTCAGGAACTCCTCCTTTTAAAAAACTTTAGTGCAGGGTGCGTATTTAGATTTATAATTTTTACCTTCCTTCTGTGACACTTTATTTTCTTTATTTTGTTCATATAATTATTTTTTACTGATATTTTCTTATACTTTGAACTCATAACCCTTCTGGTTTTTCCTTTTTTTTTCATATATTCTCCTATCGTTATTTTAACTCATTTTCCTTTGTTTCTTTACATTTTTTTTTTTTTTACATTACATTACATTTTATTTTATAATTCCTTGGTTTTTCCCCCTTTCTGACTATATATTTTCATACTATTTATTCTTGTTCGTTAATATTCTTCCATTATTTCCCTTATATGACCCTGTGGTCTTTTTTCTCCTTTCTATTTACTTATATAGTTTATCCTTTATCGCCCTCATATTCCACTTTCGTCCCGTAGCTTTGGTTTCGAGCCAAAGTATCTAGGATCAGAAATTGGTTGGCTGATACACTTTGTAGCGTTTTATACGATTTTCTTTTACTATATTACCCTTTTTTTTTTTCTCTCTTTAATCTCATCAACCTTTGTTCAATTTTGCCTATTTGTTACTACCCTTTCATATTTTACCTCGAAATGTTTCTTCGCATACCCCATGGCACTTGCCGTCAGTTGAAAACGTATCGAATTTTCGCATTAAGTTCAATGTTTCAGGCAAATTACCGATGGCGGTGTTGTAAAGTAACTAAATCAGTGTTTTATGAGTAACTCACTTGTACTTCCGCTTAAATCCTTTGTAGCTTTAGTTTCGAGCCAAGATAACCAGAAAATAAACGGAGTAACTGATACTCTTTAAACTCAACAGAAGAAAAAAAATCCTTACAAAAAATTACCTTTTTTAATTATTCGCAATCTAACCCTTTGCACCCTGCCACCTTTTATAAATTCTTTATTTTACTGGTTTTATCAAATTATTATGATAAACCTTGTCGGAGTTCCTTTGTCGTATTCTTACATTGACAGGTGTAGGTATTCCCGTGACTTCATAGGGACCCAACCATATAGGTGAAAATTTATTTTTTCGCGCCTGGTTTTTTAGCCAGACCATTTCCGGTCTTAAACTGTCTAGTCTTTGTGCCCTTGTCATAATATTTTTTTGATTTTTCTTTTGCCCTAACCTGGTTCTGTCTCACCACTTCATAACTTCGTTGAATTTGGTATTTAAGTATTTTGCCGTAGTCATCTATGTTATGTTATGTTATAGAGGGGTGCTGGCTGCTTTTTTAACCTGACAGGTATTTCAAATTCGAATCCGTACAGTACCTTGTTGGGTGTTTGCTTAGTAGACGAATGTCTTGTGTTATTGTGTACATGCATGGCATGATGCAGCCAATCATCCCAATTAGTTCCGTCAAGTTTCACAAAACTTCTTAAATACTCTGCAAGAGGTCTATGGGTCCTTTCCAGAGATCCATTAGATTGAGGATGATACGGAGTTGTATATATGTTTTTTACTCCAAGCAATTTGCAAACTTCCTTGAACAATCTTGAATTGAAGTTGCTTCCATTATCTGTCACGAGAACTTTGGGGATGAAAAACCGGGCAATTATTTCTCGAAAGAACTGCCTTGCTACCGTTGCCGCTTCCATGTCTGGGATAGCTGCGCAAGCTAGGTATTTTGAAAAATCGTCCAAAAAGGTTACTATATATTTGTTGCCACTTGATGATTCAGGTAAGGGCCCAACAATATCCATGAAAATTCTTTCAAAAGGCATATTGGGTGTTGTGGTCAGGGTCATTGGCATCCTGTCTATCCTCGAGCTTTTATTTTGCTGGCAAATCTTGCAGGAGGCTACATACTTTTTAATTTGACTTTGCATTCCAGCCCATTTGTATTGTGCTCTAATACGGAAATAAGTTTTTAGCGCACCTTGGTGGCCTCCTAATGGCGTGTCATGGAACGTTGTAATTACCTTCTTTATATCTTCTGCATCTGTTAAATATGTGGTATTATCTTCTTCTTCATGATTTTTATTCGTCTCCACTGCACTTGCCCTATTTGGAGTTTCCACACCTCTTGATTGTGCTCTCGTTATTACACCTATGTTTACTTCTTCCGTTGGAAGGCGGCTGAGAGCGTCCGCATTTTGATTCGTCTTGCCTGGTTTGTAGCGAATCTCAAAATCGTATTCTAACAATTTCAGTCTTAAACGACCCAATCTACCTTCCTGATCCCTTAGGTTAGCTATACCTTTCAGGGGTTTGTGGTCAGTGAATACCGTGAAATATCTGCCGAGCAGATATGGTCGAAACGTTTTTGTGGCCCATACAATGGCCAGCAACTCCCTCTCTATTGTGGAGTATCGTTTTTCTGTATCGCTTAATACTCTGCTAGCGAAATAAATTGGTAGGTCACTTCCTGGCTCTCCTTGAGAAAGAATTGCTCCTAGAGCTCCATTACTGGCGTCTGTTGTCAAAATGAAAGACTTTCTAAAATCAGGATATTGGAGGAGAGGAGGGTTTGTCACAGCATCCTTCAAATTGTCCATTGCTTCCTGGCACTCTTGTGTCCACTCTAATTTTGTATCCTTTCTCAACATTTTGTTAAGAGGTAATGAAATTCGTGCCGAGTTTGGAATGAACTTTCTGTAGTAATTCTTCAGCCCCAAAAATGCTTGTAGCTCCTTGATATTTTTAGGGGGTGGTATATCTTTCACTGCCCTAGTCTTATTTGGGTCTGGCAGAACCCCTTTTTCTGAGCACTGGTGGCCAAGATAGATAATTTCTCTCTGCAGGAAATGACATTTTTCGGGGTGTAATTTTAGGTTGTATTTTCTTAAGACCTCCAAAACTTTTGTTAAACGTGAATTATGGTCCACTAAGTTTCTGCCATATATAACAATATCGTCCAAATAAACGAAACAGTCAATTCCTTGTAGCCCGGTTAGTATTGAATTCATTATCCTTTGAAAAGTAGCTGGTGCACCCGTCAATCCGAAAGGCATACGGTTAAATTCATAGTGCCCTAAGTTGGTACTGAAGGCGGTTTTTTGCTTGTCATTAGGATCCATTAATACTTGATGGTATCCACTTGCTAAATCGAGAGTAGAGAAATACCTGCTGCACCCTAATTGGTTTAAAATCTCATCGATTCTTGGTATTGGGAAAACCTGTTTTACTGTCGCTTCGTTCAGTTTTCTAAAATCTACAACCAATCGCCACTTTTTTTCGCCGTGTTGTCCTGCTTTTTTGGGTACCAAAAGAACCGGGGAGTTCCATGGAGAATTGCTGGGTGTTATTACATTTTCCTTTAGCATTTGGTCTACCTGTCTGTTAATTTCAGTTCTGTGGACTTCTGGTAGTCTGTATTGTTTAATGTTTATTGGGGGTTGATTTGCTTCCGTGGGTATTTCATGTTTCAATACAGTAGTGTAGGTAAGACTGTCACCAGGCAGTTGGAAAATATCATCGTATGTCTTTAAAATATTCTCGATTGAAAACCTCTCTTCTGGGTTAAGACTTTGGCTTAGTTTCACCGTTTCCAAAAGTAGTTTTTCTCTTTTCAACCTTTTTCCAGAATCTATTATATTTATTGTTGCTAATGGCTTCATCTTATAGTCCCTGTAGCTTTCGTAGCTCAGGCTTATTTTTTCACTTATATTTATGGCCGTGTTATTCGTGTTCAGAATGGGTACAAGAGCTGCTCCGGCTTTCACTGTTGTTAGAGTTGCACCCACGAAAACACCTGGCAAAATTTCTGACTTGTCTATGACAATGTCACCATTAATGGAGTTTACTATAACTGATGCAATTGTTTGTGAACGCTCTTTGATAGAAAATTGTTCAGC
Organism: Cistogaster globosa; assembly: GCA_937654795.1. Classification (NCBI taxonomy): domain Eukaryota; kingdom Metazoa; phylum Arthropoda; class Insecta; order Diptera; family Tachinidae; genus Cistogaster; species Cistogaster globosa. The sequence goes on from OW569407.1 coordinate 39,937,228, forward strand.
TAAGTATATTTGTGATGATTTTCCTTCTGGGACAAGTGGTAGTGAAATCACTTCTTGTCCGTTTTTAAAAAATCTTAAATTTTTATTAATTGTGTCTGTCACCGATCTGTCCCACATCATATCTCTTCCTAGCAAACCATCTGCTGGAAGTTTGGTTCCTTCGGGCACCACGTGCATTTGTAGTGAAAAATCTTCCAGGCCTTCAAGCTGAGCAATTATTGTCCCCTTTGATGTTATGTTTCCTCCGAAGGCTCCTAACAAACTCTTTTGATTTCGTTCATCTATTTTAACGTGGGGTGCCAAAGCCTCTGCCCTCACTAATGTAGTGTCTGCTCCTGTATCTACCAGCAAAGACAGACTTCTATTTACTGCTTCCCTGCAAGGAAAATTTATGAATGCATCGTTCTTTTGTTCTGTACGAAGTTTTTGCTCCTTTTGTGACTCTGATTTGAAAGTGAAATAGTTTGTGCAGGTTTCTGGAATGTACGTGTGTATATTCTCACTCCAGTGTACTTTTTTGTTGTTTTTAATTGTGGTGCTCAGTCTACATTTCTCCCCACCTGGCATGACCCTTGACATAGACCTCAAAAACAATTTGTTTTTGTGGTCGCTCTTTTCTGCGTCTTCTGGCGTTTTAGATGCTAAAGTCTTCGAAAGTAAGTAAGAATTTCCGGCATCCCAGCCTCTTAGTTTTGGCTGGGCCGCCTTGAGTTTCCCGAATTATTTCGGTTGTTGGCCACTTCTCGTACGTTGTTATTTCTATTGCCCCTATTGCTGATGTTACTTCTTCCTCCACTTCTATTAAACATATTATCATGATAGTAATTTTCCGGGCACCTTGACGCAAAATGTCCAAGACCATCACAATTGTAGCACCGTTGCTCTCTTCTATTCATGTCACCAAAACCATTATTGGCCTGGTTTTGACTTGATGATTGCAATGAGTTTTGCGCTCTACCTCTACGGTCAGGGTCCTGACGACTTCTATTAATATTATTGTTGGATTGTTCCTGGCGTCTTCCCTTATTATAGTTAGTGTTGTTTTGCCGTCTAAAACATTCGTTTAACAAATGTCCCTGCCTATGGCAAAAATTGCAGAATTTTGGGGAACCCACAGAATTCCTTTGTGTGTAATCCACCGGCATTGAGTTGTTAACCGTTTGCTGTCTTAGTGAGAGTTGTCTAACTTCATTCACTAATTGTTGCGACTGTTTCGTACAACGGTTCCTGGGCTTGCACTGTCATTACATTTGACAATCGCATGTTGGCGCCTAAAAGGTTTTGTGCATCCTTTGTAATCTTCAACAATTCAGATAATTTGTCATTTTCATGCCCAATGAACCTGGATACCAATTTCGGGTCACGTAAGCCCCTTATATAACTTCTTACCGCTGATTGATTGCAGTGGTCCATCATAGATTTCCGATGCGATGCATCCTGCCATTGTGCAGCAATCAATTCTGTTGCGTCTATAAGAAGCCTTTCTAATCTTTCGCCAAATTCATACGCGCTTTCCGTCGATGCTTGCTTACTGCTAAATATTAACTCTTGTATTTCATTAAGGGTTTTGGACTTTATAAATTTTTCTCTGACAGCTAAACATAGGGCTTCTATTGTTCCAAAATCTTTGTTGTGCAAATATGAGTAGGCGTTCCCAAAAAGTCTTGTTTTTATACATTTTAGCAGGTCGACTACACTACCTGCTTCCAAAAGTTTATCTTTCGCAATCATACAGCCTTCAATGAATTTATTTGATTCTGTCGTAAGCTCTGGGCCATCTGCACCGTAGAAAATTGGCACCATGTGTGATACATTTTTCAAAAGTTCCGTAAAAGACGTCATATTGTTGGTTAAAATTTCTTCACTTATTCTGTCTGTAGTTTGTATTTCTCTCGGCGATGGTGAGCGCCTCTTCAAAATTTCATGTGCCGATGCTACCAATGTTTCAAATTCTCGAATTAATGTGTTGTCTATCCCTTCTGTCCTCTTCAAATCATCGAATGTTTCTTTGTATTGTGCTAGCTCGCTAAATTTTTTAGATGTCGTCTCTGTGGTATAGCCTCTGCTCCCTGCCTTTTTTGCATTTATTATGATGCTCCGAGTTTTGGATATCAGGTCACGAGCCGTTTCTTTCTCCTCTATACGAGTATCCTTATTATTAATCTCCTCTGCCTGCTCGTCAGTAACCGTAGAAATGCCGTCTGTGTGTCCTATTGTTATATAAGGAACTCTGGAATCCTCTTCTGTTAATTCTTCCCTTATTGATGGAGTGGGTGACCTAGTCTTGTGTATAATGTCGAGTTCACGCTTTGCATTTCCTAAAGCTGTTTGTAATCTTTGTACGGTGTCGTCTTGTACGTCTATTTGCTGTTGTTGTTTCAGTTGTTTTTTAAATTCATTCTCACTTAACCCCTTTTGTCTCAATTTTTCAACCAAGGATGCGTTTTCTTCTACTGCCTGCTCTAATAAACTGTCCGTATAATTAATCTGTTCCCGTAATTTGCGGCTCTGTTTTTCTAAAAGTCCCTTGGTGACCTCCAATTCTTCTATTCTTTTACAAAAATCTGCCGACTGGTTCTTATTAAGGTCTCCTATCAATTGTAGCACATAACCAACTTCCTCTAATTTTGTTAGTTTCTGGTGCCTTATATTGTCCCTATGTCTTTCTGTAAATTCCTTTTCTTGTTTCAAACTATTTAATTCTGTCCATGCGAGAACTTGCAGACTGTCAACCGAATAGTTATACTTATTGATCTTAGATAGTAATTCGTCCGTCCTTGATTTCGGGTTGTCCATTTACAAATCTAAAAATTTTAAAGGCATACTTACCAGCACCAAAAACATTTCCGCTATTGTCTTCAAAAGTAAAAAAAAAAAAAATGTACTGATCGCGACGTTTACTCTATACAAAATTTAAATTTGCCCCGCTTAATGTGGCTTAGGCCTGTGGCAATTACTTTTCAATTCCACCACTTTGTATTTTGGCAAAGATCCCAAAGGCGTACTGGTATACAGATGCTTAATGACCCCTAGGAATTCACCTCTATACTTAGTGGTTTCTTTAAATTTTTCTTTGCCACCGACTTAACCGATTTTGTTCACAAGCAAAACAAATCGAATCAAAACTTCTCCCAATGTGGCCAAAGTAATTAGCAGTTTACTAATAATTCCACCAATTCACACTTCTTTGAAGACACTAAAGGCGTACTGGTATACAGATCCTTAATGACCCCTAATGCTTCACTTCCGTATTTATATGGTTTCCTTACTTTCGTTGCTATGAAATTATTGCCACATTCGGAAAGGATTCAAAATCAATCAAAATTTTATAACCAAATTTTATTCCTGGAGGGTCCCTTAGGAATCGCAGGATATTTATTCTTTTATTACCGGCTGCGCCAAAATGTTGGAGTTGTTTGTAAGCAAGGAAACACTTTTATTTATTTATTTTATAATTTTTATTTATTTATATAGTCTGCAGGGTCCCGTAGGAATTTCAGGCTATTATCTAAGTATATTAATTTTATTTAATTATAACCTGCAGGGTCCCGTAGGAATTTCAGGTTATAAGTGTTTCTTCTTACTTCTAGTTTACAACTCGATTTTTAATAATTATTTATCGCTATTTATACTAAATTCTTAACGCTAAAAATGCTGATTAAACAGCATTTCTTAAAAATAATTTAAATAATTAAATTGCTTACTTGCTAAATAGTCATATTTCAATAGTACATTAAATTAACTTATAAACAAGGTTTAAAAATACGAGGGTGCCTCTCAACAAAAGTTACTTTAATTAATTTAATTATATTAAATATTAATACTTTATATTAAATATATATACATATACAGTGGCTCACAGCTTATTTCAACCACACTTTTTAAAAAAGAAAAAGTCGATATAGCTTTTGATTAAACAAAATATTGGAAAAATTCGAGTAGGAATTAATAAAACACTTTCTTATCTTCACCACAAATATATTTTTTATTTTAAAACTAACATATTTATAAACATAAAAACTAAAAATTTGAAAACTTATATATTTCTGCAGTCACAGCTTATATCAACCAGCTTATTGTTAGACCTGTTTAGTTGACATGGCTTACTGTGTAACGGTAAATTTCCAATAATTATTGTTTGAAGTTATGTTTTTAATTATTTAGATAAAATTTTAGTGTGATTTTTATAGCTGCTTGATTCAGAGAAACATTTTCAAATAATGGGACGACGTACTACAATTGAAGAAAGAGAATTAGTTATTCGCCACTATAAAGATGGCCACTCTCGTCGAAAAATTGTTGAAATGGTTTGTTTAAGTGATTCGACAGTGCAGAGTATTATTTATAGATTCAGGCACGAAAACAGAGTAGTCGATAAAGGCAGAAAAGCTCCAAACAAAATTTTTAATGAAGCAGATGAGCGTTATATAGTTAGAAAAATAAAGAAAAACCCGAAGCTATCCGCTCCAAAATTAGCTGCAGAAGTTAAAAATGACTTGGGCAAAACTTGCAGTGCAGAAACAATTCGCCGTGTCCTAAGAAATCATGACTTTAACGGCAGAGTAGCCCGAAAAAAACCATTTACAAATAAAAAGAATCAAGCAGCACGACTAAAATTCGCCAAAGATCACATTACCAAAGACTTAAGATTTTGGGACCGTGTGATTTTTGCGGATGAATCAAAATTTAACATCTTCGGCTCTGATGGTCAAACTTACGTATGGCGTAAACCAAATACAGAGCTGCAAAATAAAAATTTAAAACCTACAATAAAACATGGTGGAGGAAGCGTTATGGTATGGGCCTGCATGTCTTCAGGTGGGGTTGGAAACTTGCAGTTTATTGAAAATACAATGGACAAGAACCTATACCTCAACATCCTAAAAGCCAACCTACTGCAAAGTGCCGAAAAACTAGGTATCAAAGACGAGTTTCGCTTCTATCAGGACAATGACCCAAAACACAAATCAGGTATTGTCCAGACTTGGCTAATTTGGAACTCTCCTCACTTGATGCAACCGCCGGCGCAATCACCTGATCTAAATGTCATTGAAAACTTATGGGCAATATTAGACCAAAACATCCGTCAACATCAGATCTCTAACCGGAAAGACTTAATAACAGCACTAAAGGAAGAATGGTCAAAAATAACTCCCGAAACGACACGAAAATTAGTGAATTCTATGCAAAGTAGACTAAAGGCTGTAATTGATCAAAAAGGAGGACACACCAAATTTTAAAATTAAGAAAAGAAAAAAACAAATAGTTAAATTTTATTTTTTTATTACTGGTTGAAATAAGCTGTGACTACGGAAATACCTACATTGTCTTATTTTTAGTTTTTATGTTTATAAATATGTTAATTTTAAAATAAAAAATATATTTGTTGTGAAGAAAAGAAAGTGTTTTATTAAATCCTACTTCAATTTTTCCAATATATTGTTTCATTCAAAAGTAAAATCGACTTATTCTTTTTTAAAGAGGGTGGTTGAAATAAGCTGTGAGCCACTGTATATATATATATATATATATATATATATATATATATATATATTAATAAAAAAATTGTAAATCGCAGGCGGATCTCTATTTACGAAGCGCCGGCGAATCGCTATGAGCGAATCGCAACAGGCACACAGGCGAGCGTTTTAGCGAATCGCCTGCAGGATCGGACGTGATTAATCGCCGGGATTGTAGACAACCTGCCGTAATTACGACACAAGATACTTGCGAAAGTATTTGTTCTAATAAACTCAAAGAGTGAGCAACAAAAGAGACAGCTTAATGTTAAATATATAATTGAGTCGCGCAGTGGTGACAAATGAGAGAGGGAGAGGTAGAAAAAAAATAAGAAAGAGTAATTCAGGGTTACCGTTAGGAATTGTTGAAAAGTGGCACAAAAGGTCGTTATATAAAAATAAACTCGCACAAAAAAGTCGTTTGAGAAAAAGGTCGCAAATCCTCTTTTTAGCATTATTGTTAATTTAAATCATAACAAAAAAAAAAAAAAAAAAAACCGAAGCAAATATTTACAAAAAAATGTAGAAAGTCCCAAAAATTGAAAAAAGTTGCAAAAGCCGGTGACAAAAAAAAGTCTCACAAAAAGTCGCAGACCGCTAAAAAAGGGCCAAATTGCGACTTTAGTCGGGCGAACGGTAACCCTGGTCTAATTTAGTTATACGTGTAGTGGTGAAGTAAAGAATAAAAAATAAGAGTACAAATATTGACCTACCACTCTTTTGTAGCTTAGGGCCGGGGCACATAGAATCCGTCATCCGTTAAACTTTGACATATTCAACTGACAAGTAAGTTAAAATACATGTTTTCTTATGAGAGTTGTCACAATCAATACGTGTCCGTCAACGCAAAGTACGAAAGTTGGTCAACTTTTAAATTTTGACGTTCGTTTAAAACTTTGACAACTATCAATTGCTTCTTATTCTTTGTTTTCTTTTAACTCTTGCTGTGTTTTGTGATTTTAATAAAGCAATTTAAGTGGCAAACAATAAAATACAAATTTAGTTAAATTAACAAGTGAATAAAATACAAATTAAATTTAAAAGTGAATTAAAATAGATAGCAAACTTTAATTTAATATCTGTCAATAAAGAACTCATTGTGCCAAACTCATCCGTCAATACCTTGACTTTAGTTGAAGACGGCAAAGTTTGACGCATGACGGATTCTATGTGCCCCGGCCTTAAGTATGCTGAACACAAAATAATAATGATCATAAAAGTAATTGATATTAACGTTAAATTAATCAAAGCGAATTTTAATTAAAGGTAGAAAACTTAATAACATACAAGAATTATAGAGAAAATAAAGTATTAATAAAATGTATAAAAAAAAGTTATAATATAATGAAATTTTATTATGTAATGATAAACTTCGTTGCAAAGTGAAAAAATTGGTGCTCATATTTTCCGGATCATGGGCCCCTGAACTTTTGATAGAAAAGTACTTTTAAAGATATCATTTAAAAGCTTTTAAAGAGATATTCAGAAAATACTAAATGTTCTTAAAAGTGCTTAACTCATTAGAGCCGATGACATTTTTGATGTAAGATAATATATAGTACTTAATTTTTTTATTTTTTAATTCTGTCACCCCAATACTCTATTACTTCTTTAAACTAGATTTAGGCCTATCGTTTTTTTACTTTCGTTTGTATTCTTGCAGGTGGTTGTTGTATTTACTAGGTACTAACGACCTAAGAACTTTTTTAAATTTCATTCAATTTTTAAATTTTATTAAAATTATTCTCAACATTTTCTCACGAGTTTCTTTTTTCATCAAATTTTTAGGGGAGAACAAAATTGTTTTTTGTAACAAGACTGTACAAAATCTAAAATGTGCACAAAAAAAATTATAAATAATTTTTAATTTTGGCAAACATTTGTTTGCAGTTAATTTGAAGTTTGTATAATTTTTTATTTATTTTTTTTTAAGTTTTTCACTTAATTTTATCTTTATATTGAAATTTTTTTGCAAATAAAGATCTACAGACTTGTGCATTAAATTATACTTCTTGTGTGATAGAGCCTGTTTGGACAGCAAACTTGATATGAGTTTATGAGTTAAGTAATTTAATATTAGAATACGAATTTATTATTTCATTTTCCGCCTTTTTACGTTCAATAAAAGATCAATTTCTGTTTTTCACTTTTGACTTTATATTTGGTGTTTATATTATTTATTTCCACTTTTTAACAAAACATAACAAACACAGCAAGTAAATTAAAAGTAACGCATTGAAAATGTATTTAAATACTATATAAATGTGAAATATAACTAATTGTGCTTAAATATGAAATTGATATCTGGCCATTTAAATCTCACCTACCTCTCAGGTCTAATCTTTTACGCCTTTGCACTTGGTCGAGCCTTTTACTGCTGTTTCCACCTATCTCTTTTCGTGCTTTAAAATTTTTCCATGTATTTTTTTATAAAATTCAAATTCTTTTCAAAAGACGCCATTTGGCTGTAATTAATTTGGTAAAAAAGGGTTACAATATTTTATAAATCAACTTTACATTTGTAAGTTCTTCCAGTACATAAATATATTTCTATGACTTAAACTTTTAATAGTCCTTTTTTGTTTGATTTTAGATTTCTTGAAGCCTTACAAGCTGGATGCATTCCTGTATTGTTGTCCAATGGTTGGGTATTACCTTTTGAATCAAAAATCGATTGGAAACAAGCGGCTATTTGGGCCGATGAAAGACTGTTATTACAGGTAAATTTAACATTGGTATTTATTTTTTTTATTAAAATTTTTAGTTAAACTGTTTTGATTTTATAACAAATGAATTAAAATATTTTTGGCTTAAGTTCAATTCACTTTACTCTCAAAATTTTTTTTGTCGTATTTATATATCATTTTTTAAACTTTTTGGCATATAAATAAAAAATAATAATTATATCCTTACTTGCACGGTTTTATAGAATTAAATTCTTTTAATAATAATAATCTAAATGAATGCATATGTAAAGCAAAAGGTTTTGAAACAGCCTAAGTTTTTTTCCTTCTTAAAAAAGTATTCTTAAATATATTTTTAAATTTGTAAGATGTTATGTCATAAACATGTAACTTATATATGTGTCACACATTCGGTCGCATTGTTTCTTTCACCGCTGTACTAAACTAACGGCCAGTTTTTGACTTTGTATTTAAATGTCATTTATATATTATTAAGAAAAAAATTAATTTTTTCAATGCCCACTTAAAAGACTAATATTGCGCATTTAAAGTCCATTTAAATAAATCATATAGATATGACATTTTTTTGTTGTTGTCTCGCAAAACAAAACGAAACAAAAGTAAACAGCCGTTTTAGGCATTGATAGAATAAAACTTTTTGCATCATTTGTTAATTAAAATAGGTTTTGGCTGTTAAAAAATTAAATAAGTAAATAAGTTTAGGTGGTGAGTATCGCAGAAATTTTTTAATATGTTTTAAATATTTTTAACAAAATTTGATTTTCATTGTGTTTGTTAGAAACTGTTTTTTATAAACCATTTTGATATTTCGTAATGATGCCATTTTTTTATTATAGTTAAATAAGAACGATTAAAGGTGACTAAAAAAACGAAACTGTATTCAAATACAACTATAATTTAAATGCAAATTAACAAAATGCGCATATAAATATAAAGTAAAAAACTAGCCATAAGCAAACAATGTTACAAATTTAAGTGTTTTATATTTTTCTTCTGGGCCAAAATATAATCATTTGAAACTTTTTTTTTATTAATTTTACGTAGATGTGAGGTCGTAAATACTAAAGGACTAACTATATTATGCTTAAACTAACTTAATCTATTGTCGAAAGTCAACGGAAAGCCTGGCAAATACGCAAGAAACTTATTGAAGACTTTTTGGTGACTATATTGTACTTTATGAACGTACCTACTTACTTTACATAGTTGCAAACATTTGTTCTTTGAAAGAAACAATTTTCTTGTACTTTTCTAATGTATCGATTTCTTACCCACAATGTTATTAAAAATCTACAATTTAAAACTATATTACCAACAATAAATGATTACGAATTATTCCTTTTATAATAATGAAGCAGATAATAACATAAGTGAATAAGTACTAAAAAATCCACCTGTGTGTACATCCCTAAGACCATATGTTTATATTTGAAAATTTATTATTAATGCGGAATAAAATGGAAAAAAGTTAAAATTTATAAAGACTCTAAATATATTAAAAATTGCATTAGATGTTTTATTTGATGATCTTTTAATTTAATTTAAATAAAAAAATCATTATCGCTTTTTTAAATTTATAAAATAATTGACATCTGACTTCTTAAGAAAGTGCGGTCTGCTTCGTTGTTTGCTTAAGAAAATCTAACTTTACGAAACATGACGAAAAGTCGCTTAAATACATTATAGTTATACACATTTGATTATGTGTAATCGCACAGTTGTTTAAGCTATCGTAAGCACATTATAGTTAGGCCTTAAGACACTTGAACGAAAGTTAAGGCTGTGCAATTCAATCTTTTTTCCATTTCAAATATATTTGTTTAGTGAACACCCTGTGCACATAATCTTAAAATTAGACTTAAGGTAGAAAGATACGAAGAATGCTAATGAAGGATTTGGTGGTCCGGAAAATGCGGCATTACATTCTGCTACCGTCTTGTTTTTTTTTTTTTTTTTTTTTTTTTTTTTAACGTTCTGTCTAAAAATTAAACTAAATGAAAAATTAATCTAAGCCAAAAAAAAAGAAATTCTAATTTATTTATAACATTACACGGTTCAATCCCTGATTGGGGAAAAAATTAAAAATTATTCATTACAGTAATATGTTGGCATAATCCACCCGTATGTTTAAAAAAGTTAGCTTACATCTTACACCAAAAACACATTATTTGCAAGAATAATAATATTGGCCTGGATATATTAGCATAGTTAAAAAAATACTAGTACAACGGTTTTTTAAGAAATTTTATTTTGCAACTCCGCATGCCATAAACTATTTAGTAATTTACACAATTTACTGTCACCAACCTAAATAATATTTCAGTTATCAGGTATTGACCAGCGTTATACTGTTGACCCGTCGTATTGAATCTTTTATTATATGATACTATATCATATTTAAAATGCCGTCTAAGTTACACAACATAAGGTGACTTTTTCTTCTAGAAGCATCACAGTTACAATTGCTCTTAAATGTGCTGAAAATAAGATCTTTAAATAAAGCTTTTAAATAACTCCCACCAATGTCGTATAATATGTATAAAAAAACCATCAACTGATCATTTACAACATGGTGAACATCCTTACCAGTTATTAATTTCCTTTTTATCTAATAGCCGCAATATACGTTTACCGTGCGCTGTTAATTGCTGTTGCTTGTCTGCGCTAGCTAGAGTTCATTAAAAGACGTCTGCACTAAGTTCACATAATAATTGTCTTTTCCGTTCGGGGGGCTTTGGAGCCGTATATTGCAATTCTTAATTTTTCTTTTTGCGTATGTCCGACGACGGGCTCAAACGCATGATGTTCTTTTTAGCAGCACCCACCTTTACAAACGCAGCCATTGAAGTTGCTCAACTTGTGTTAGCTAATTGTCATATTATTCTATACACACACCACCGGCGGAAGCAACTTATTCAGCTCTGTTTTTTAATACGCACATACACACAACAATAACAAAGGTTGCCAGATCTTATTTTCGTTACAATATTAATAATTAATTAATAAATATACATACATACTTATGTACATATTCACGCATCTATAAGTAAAGAGCAATCGGAAATTAATTATTACATTTTTGTTTTGTGTGGTGTAACTATTAGAAAATTAGTTTTAGACATAATCAAATCGTTGTAAGCTTTTAAAAAAGTGCTTTATAAAATAGGAAAGTAGCATAAAATTTTCAAAAGGAAAAACTTATCTTTATTTGTTGGCAGAGAGCTTGTGCAAGGAAGGGGTAGTGACAGTGATAACTTGGATAATTTTCAAACTTCTAGAAAAATGACTAAAATGGAGCCGAATGGGAAATACATTGGGATGTGTGCGTCCATTATAAGAGACAATTATGATGGAAGATCATTGTCATTAGACTCGTTCCTTCGTAAAATAGACCTTATAGAACTGCCCAAACCAAATCTAGCAACAACTTTTGTAAATATTGTAAAAACCAAACTTGAAGCAACAGCTCGTGAAGCATTCCCAGATAATATTTGTACAACAAACAAAGATAGAATTGTATTTAAAGCAAATAATAAACCAAACTACTTAAAAGTTGCCGCAGGTAAAATTTTAGCCCTTACTACTGTTAAGCATAGTAGTTATGCAGATTTTTTGAAGCAAGCAGAGGACCTTGCTGATGCTTTTAAACGTTTGCTTACTGTCGAGAGAATCACAAAGAAAAAACTACGAAACGGTGGTTAAGTATACGGTAGCATTGTGATGACTAAAGGATGATCTTTATGAGACAATATGTAATTTTTTTTTTTTGCCGACTAGATGCCTGTTTCTCAAATACGCTGTGTACATTATCACCTTCGTTTCGTGAATAGCTTTGAATTAGATATTTATGTATGTGTTATACTTGTTAAGTTATACTTATGTAATGTATAAAAATATATGGAGAGTAAGTAAGTTCTTGTTTTTTTTTTTTTGCTGTACACAAAATTTTTGCCAAGCAATTGCAAGAATAAAAAATTAAATCTAAGTTTTGAGCCTAATTTAATTATTGCACCAAATTTTTTAGGCAGTGGAGTACGAAACTTCCAATTGCATTTGCTCCACGTTTTCCTATTACTTCCATCCAGATAAAGCACCCCACATGTTTTGCTTTAAGGTCACTGGCAGTGAGGTTGTAGCAATTTATTTTGCTTTTATAATAAAAACTTGATGTAAACCCTTTTGAAAGGCAAAAAAACTGTTTGCAAGTTGTAAACAACTGCAATGTATTTGTTGTTTTTTTTTTCAAAACATATTTCTTCTGGATGCATATTGTAATCCTAGTTTACGTCTTTCTTCTCATTCTGATCTAATTTCAGAAATGATTCGCAAAGATCGCATTGGTTATTTTTTGGTTTAAAAACTGAAATATTAAACTCGTTTTTGTAAATTCAGAACATACTTTTACCACCAGGTGGCAAATTATTAGATTCTCAAAGCTCTTTGTAATCCATGTAGAGGTCTGTACGGCTTTTGCCACTCTTCATGTATTCACGAGCTGTTTGAACACGTGATTCTCGACCTTTTAAATATTGTTAATAAATTGTCTTATATTATTCTTAGCTTCAGGGTTCATGGGTAAATGGTTACTATGCTTTCCACGATAGTCTGTATCTACAAACCCTTCTTCGCACTACTTTTTAATAACCGTTCCTATGGCAGTGTCATTTCTGTCAAGTATTGCTTAAAAATTACGTATATACTCTTACTTGTCCTGAGTTATTTTCGAAGAAAAATGCATTATATCATTTGGGTGAATATATATTTTAATATTTTTACTACATTGAAGGCGACCAGTGTTGCCAGAAAAATTCTGATTCTTATGATGATGTCCCCAAAAATCTCCAATTTCAAAACGAAAATCCCCAATTTTGTACCCGGAAAGAAAATTAAAATACGCATCTTAATTAAAAAGAAAACTTCAATTTATTGTTTTTGTATACGTCATCAATATGATATTATAAACTGAATGATAAAAGAGTCTATCTATACTATACAGAAATAAAGTATATATTTTTTAATTTTTTACAAATTAAAAATAGTACATCCAAAACTCAAGAGTAACAAAAATTCAAAGTTGTTATTTTTTATTTCAGGAAAATATAATTTCTTTTAAAGCATGAAATTCAGTAGAAAAATAAATTTTGAATGTTAGGCTAGTTACATAATTTTTCATTTTAGCTGACGACATGTGTGTATAACAAATTGTTTATAAACATTAACGGACAAATTCGTCTAGCAGAATTAAATACTTAAAGAAATATTTGCATTGAAAGTTTTTCACGACAGTTTTTCTGAATTGGAATTTTAGGCTGAGAAAATATATTTTTTTATATAAGTATATGTATGTGAAGGAATTCGTACCTTTAGCTTAACTCTTTTTTTACATATTTTTAAATTTAAAACTTGTTATCATTGCTTCAGGAACTTTAAATTTATAATAGCAGATTTTATTTTTATCAGCAATTCCAACAATTCATACTGTAGCTTATTCCTCAGTTTGGTTTTCGTAGTGTTCATGCACAAATAAATTCTTTCTTAAACTGCTGTAGTGTGTAAACAAAAACCAGTGTTCAGTCGTTTTTCTTTAATTGAACTGTTTTGTTGCAATAGGTCAGTAATTAAATTGTTTGACTCATAATTCAAAACAATGTTTGAATTCAATGAACTTTAAAATTATTCTAAGCAATAAGACTCTAGCGACTTAAACTATTGACCAAATTATGCTTTACATGCAGTATTTTTATTATGGATACGGGACACTTGAAAATTACGACATACATACACACACACTCAAATACTTTTATTTAAGCAAATGCATTCTTGTAAGTAAGCGTTCTGTTTTTTCTGATTGACTGATACGTCACGATAAGAAGCGGAATGTATGAAACAAAGTGACGTCACACAAAGAAATATGCTTTAATTGAAATTCGGATATTTGACACTTTGAAGAATTTGTTTTGGTAAACAAAGAATTTGAAATTACGAGTGACTTTAAATATTGAACTTTGAAATGAACTCAATTATGTTTAGAGCAAATGAAATTTCACTCAATATTTCTGATTCCCTAATAGATTAAGATTAAAATACATTGTAAGTAAAATTGAGCTCAGAAAATGAAAATCACTCAATTGTAATTCTAGTAAATTCTCATAAGTAGTATATAAGACAAAGAAATTTTAAATAAAGGGATCAATTAATCTTGATCAAGATATGTTAACATACATAAAATTGTTTTAACTTTACATGGCGATCCTGCCTTCCTAATTTATTTTAGAAAAAAAGCAAAAGGGACTATATAGCAAATTTGCTTATCCTTTCTGCTACATCTGAAGTAAAAAAGGACAATAGAATACAGCATACATAGCTTATGCTCAGCTGAATTCTATTGAAGGACCTAAAAATTTTTTTTTTCTTTGAATATTTAAATGAGCCAACCATGGGAAGAGGTTCTCCTGGAACTGCAAGAAGCCGAAGAACGCTGGGCTAGACTCCTCGAAGAAGGTCGCTTATCCGAAAAACCAGCAATCCTACAACAAGGACCGAGACCACGGATTATAAAAAGAAAAACCGAATCAGCTGCAAAATACCCCATATTCCCGGTACGTAACTGCAACAAATCCAGAGGAGGCAGTATAAATCTTCACACGGAGCTAAGAGTGCTACTGGACATGCAAAAATACGACACAGACAACGCTCAGCAGATAGGGCAACAAATTGAAGAGCTGAAAAACGCAATTAAAAATATTAAGAAAGATAAAAAGAAAAAGCAAAAATAAAAAAAAAATGATAAAAGACATTCTTACACAATTAATATTACTATTGTTAGTGTTTATCTTTTAACAAACATGTTTTTTTTATATTTATAAACACCATAAAACTAATTTTGGAAATAATCCTATTAATTGACTAATTAAAATAGTAACTTAACAAAAAAAAAAAAAAAAAAAAAAAAAAGAAATTAATTACTAATACACAAAAGCTATTTTTTCAATTTTGAAATGAATTGTGCAATTGTTCAAAAGATATATCATGCATGTATAGGTTGGATAATTTTAGCACTAATATTAATTCCATTGCTTACAGTCTTGGACATGAAAATATTAAAACTTATAAAATTAGTTATTAAAGATATGAAAAGTTAATTGTAATAAAAAAAAAATATATATATATATATTGTAAGCATAATGAAGAAAATAATTTTACTATACATTATAACATTTTTGTTAATAATAGCAATGAGTTGGTGGATAAAAATTAGCATAACAAACATAGTAAAAAATTCCATTACTGAAATTAAAAATTATATAAGTGAACAAACACAAAAACTTTTTAAATTTAAAGATATGTTCAAATTTTCATTTCCATAATATATTTTATTCTTTAAAAAAAAAAAAAAAGTTTTATTTTGAAAAATTTATTTTTTATGTAAAATGGACAATAAAAACCAGTCAAATTTAGAATTCACCGAAGAAGAAATAGAATCAGGTATAGAAATGCTAACAAGACTTTGGAAATACCTAGAAATAGATGGTACTCCTACTAGAGAAGATATTGTTAACAGAACAACAGTAGAATTAGAAACAGTACTATCAATTAGAAAGACAGATGAATATTACAAAAATAGAAACGTTCTCGATTGGTAAAGGATGGAATCGTTAAAAACATTGGAGCAGTTAATAATAAATGCAAAAAAATCATTAAGCAAACCGTATAGTTTAAATACAATAAATGAGAAACAGTTAGAAATACAGAATATAGAAAAAGCTTTTAACAAATTATCCATAGAAGAAGACAATATATTGGAAAAATTTGCTATTCTTAAGGAAGAGGTACTTAATTTACTTGAACAACATTCTAAGAAAAGAAACTCTTTAGAGTCTATACAAAATAGAACCATGGCGAATTTAGACATAAATGAATTATCGATAATAACAAAGCTGGTCCCAAAATTCAATGGTAGGTCTGAGGAATTGCATGAATTTGTTACAAATTTGGAAACAATTTCATTAACAATACCAAATGAAAAACAAAATGCATTTTTCAACTTTGTTTTTAGATCAAGATTAGAGTTACGAGTCCGAAATAGAGTTAAACAAATATCTGTGCCAACATCTATTGACGAGCTAGTGCAAATTTTGAAAACAACATATAAACCATTAAAAACTTCAAATACATTGTTAAATGAGATAACACGAACATCTCAAAAGGATAACAATTTAATGGGTTTTGCTACGAAAATAGAAAACCTCATAGCGGATTTAAATGAATTACAGATATCAGAAGAAGGAGAATCTAAAAGGGACTCTATTATAGCAACAAATAGCAAAATAGCATTCAAATAAATAAATATATAAAATAAAATAAATAATAAAATAATAAATGGTCTTACTGATCCACAGATAATATCCACAATTGACGCAAGTCAGGTAACCACATTTTCTGAGGCCTTAAAAATTGCAGAAAAAATCTCATCCAGAGTAAAACAAAAACAGGTATTTTTTCAACAACAATATAACCAAAAACATCATTGTAAAAAGTGCGATAGCAAACATGGCAAAAGATGTCCTGCGGAAGGCGTTAAATGCCATAAGTGTGGAAAATTAAACCATTTTTCAAAAATGTGCTTCTCAAAAACAAATCACAATAATAGAAGCTATAACTACTACAATAATATTAATACCCAAAGAAATAACAACAATAGAAATAGCCATCATATAAATAACCAAGGAAATAACATTCGAACAAACTGGAACAATAACCGAGAGAGACGGAATGACAAAAACAGAAATTATACTGTAAACCAAATACAAGACCAGGGAAACTTTCAAATCCCGGAGGCAACACAAATGCTACCTCCGACGGGAACATATTAGAAACTAAAAGAATATATCTTATATCAAACAATCTCAAAAATTATGTGAAATTAAAAATATTAAATGCGAAACATGAGCTTACATTTTTAATAGACACGGGAGCAGACATTTCTCTTTGTAAAGCTCAATTGTTGAACAACTATGAACACAATGAAGACGATTATTGCAATCTAACTGGAATTTCAGAAGACGTTATCAAGTCAATGGGTTCAACAATTATTAAAATAAATATAGATAATAAAATTCTTGAACATAAAATACAACTAGTACATGACAATTTTCCAATAAACACCGACGGAATTTTGGGAAGAGACTTTCTAACAACGTATAGGTGCAATATAGACTATGACATATATACATTTTCGTTTAAAATACACAATGAAACAATAACCATTCCTATATATGATAACTCTTTTGCAATCAATAAAATAACTTTACCACAAAGAAGTGAGATAATTTTACCATTTGATATTGAAGTAACAGAAGACGCTGTAGTTTTAAATAGAGAAATTGTTAAAGGTAGCAAACGCAATAATACCCAAAAATGGAAACAAACATATAAAATTACTCAATACAACTAATAACATAGCAATAATACAAGATTTAAAAATAGAAACTGTACCACTAAAAACGTATGAAATATATTCAACTAATAAACAAAAATCCGATAGATATACATCCGAAAGGTTTAACAAATTATTAAATATTTTTGACCTAAAAAACCTAGATAAGGAGAATAAAGAAGAGATTATGGCAATACTAAAAAAGTATCAAAATATATTCCATATGGAGGATGAATGTCTAACAACCAACAATTTTTACAAACAAACTATAGAGTTACATGACAAAAGCCCCGTATACGTAAAAAACTATCGCTTACCCCAAGCACAAACAACAGAAATAAACTCACAGGTACAAAAGCTTTTGGAAGACAACATAATTGAATCATCGACAAGCCCGTACAATTCACCACTTTTGCTTGTACCAAAGAAAGGACAATCAGATTTAAAGAAATGGAGATTGGTTGTTGACTTCAGGAAATTAAACAACAAAATTATAAATGACAAATTTCCGCTACCACGTTTGGATGACATTCTTGACAAATTGGGCAGGGCGAAATATTTTTCTACATTGGATATGACAAGTTCTTTTCACCAGATCGAACTTGAACACCAATCTCGTCCGTACACAGCATTTTCAACAAATAATGGTCACTACCAATATACAAGATTACCATTTGGTTTGAAAATATCCTCAAATAGTTTTCAGCGCATGTTAACAATAGCTCTTGCAGGTTTGGACTGTGAAGCCTTTTTATACGTTGATGACATAATAGTTTTTGGCTGTAGTCTTAAACACCATAATACAAACCTTGTGAAAGTTCTCGATAAATTGCAACAATATAATTTGAAACTCAATGCTAGTAAATGCTGCTTTTTAAAACCGGAAGTAGTTTACCTTGGACACTTAAAAACTGCAAACGGAATTAAACCAGATCCAGAAAAATTTGAAGCAATAACAAAATATCCGACACCAAGGAATTCCGACGAAGTCAAAAGATTCGTAGCGTTTTGCAACTATTACAGACGCTTTGTTAAAAACTTTGCAGATGTAACAAATTGTTTAAATGCCTTATGCAAAAAAGATGCAAAATTTAACTGGTCAAAACAGTGTCAAGAAGCTTTTGAAACGTTAAAAAATAAACTTATAAATCCACCTATTTTGCAATATCCAAACTTCGATGAGCCTTTTATCGTCACAACGGATGCATCTAACATTGCGTTAGGAGCCATATTATCACAAGGTGAAATTGGGAAAGACAGACCTATATCTTACGCGAGTCGTTCGCTCAATAAACATGAAATAAAGAAACCAGTAATAGAAAAAGAATTACTTGGTATATACTGGAGCATACAATTTTTTAGACCATACTTATATGGCAGAAAGTTCATTGTAGTGACAGATCACCGTCCATTAATTGCATTATTTTCGCATAAAAATCCAAGTTCTAAATTAACAAGAATTCGACTGGAACTGTCAGATTACGATTTTGAGATAATCTACAAAAAAGGTAAAAATAACACTAACGCAGATGCACTATCAAGAGTAGTTTTAAACTCAGATATGTTAAAAACAATGGTTCCTGACAAAATTGATGAAACAGTAAAGAAATCGCTGGTGATAACTAGAAATATGAAAAGAAAAATGATACAAAATGAGGAAAATAAAAAGAAAAATGAAAAGAAAGAACATACATCAAAAGAAAATGGTAATACAAATCCTAAAGAGTCTGATCAACTCAAAGTTTGGGACTGTACATCCATAAACGATATAAAACTTGCAAGAAAGTTGAAATTTATATTAGAAAAGTCGACAAAAGGAATAAAAATTGAAAATGATTCTGTTCTAAATGAAATGCGCATCAGATGTAGCGATAATCCCGATTATTTAGATAATATGTTGGAGAAACTACCTTCTGTTTTAGGCAGAACAAATTGTGTAAAATTCGCACTAGAAAAAAGTGACGAAATATTTAAAAAGATAAATATAAAGAAATTTAAAGTAAAAATGAATAAAAATAAAGAAAATGACGTCATAATAATGTTGTACAATAATCCTCAGAAAATAAAAGATGAAAAAAGAAAACACGAATTAATTGAATTGTATCATAAGATACCATGCGGAGGACATTTCGGAATAAGAAAAACTATAATCAAATTAAAACAAAAATACATATGGAAAAATATGTTTAAAATGGTAAAAAAGTACGTTTTGGAATGTGATTTATGCCAAAGGAACAAACAAATAAGACATACTAGAGAACCACTATGCGTCACAGATACACCAAAAGATAGCTTTTCCACTGTAGTCATAGATACAATTGGACCTTTACGACCATCCGGAAATTATCGATACATACTAACTATGCAATGCGAGTTGACTAAATACGTAATAGCAACCCCAATGGAAACTAAGGAAGCCAAATCAGTAGCAAAATGTTTGATTGAAAATTTGATACTAAAATATGGTATATTTAAAACTCTTAAATCAGATAGAGGTACAGAATTTGTTAACGAACTATTAAAAGAAATATGTACTCTACTAAAAATAGAACATAAAACTTCAACACCTTATCACCATGAAACCCTTGGTACTATAGAAAGAAACCATAGAGTTCTCAATGAATACTTTCTATCATTTGTAAATGATGAAAATTGGGATAACTGGATACCATATTATTGTTTTGCGTACAATATAACTCCACATATAAACACAGACTACTCGCCATTTGAATTAATATTTGGTAAATTACCAAATTTGCCGGGTGAGGAAATAATGAATAATAATAATATATATGATTTTGAAAATTATGCAAATGAATTAAAGACTAGATTAAAAATTTCATTACAAAACGCTAGAAAACTTATAGAAGTAGCAAAAGAAAAAAGAAGTTTAGAGTCATATAATAAATTTAACAGTATAGATCTTAAGATAGGAGACCTAGTTTTAATAAAAGTAGAAAATAGAAGGAAAAGTGAAGCACCATATCATGGTCCCTTTGAAGTTATAAATATAGACAATGTAAATGTAGAATTAAGAATGAATGGAAAAAACAAAATTGTTCATAAAAATTTATTAAAGAAATATAACAGAAAATAATTCTACAATATAAAGTTTTGTATGTATTTCTTATTATTAAAATATAAACTAAGATTCATAAAATACTTTCATAATTAAAAATATAAAAATAACCACAAAATCATCACAAAATATTTCTATAAAAATATCCAAATGTTTAAACTTATTAACTTTATTAATGAATATGTAATTAAAATTTTAAAACTTCTTCAAAGCTGTAAAATTTTAACTAAAAGATTGGGGGTGTAGTGTGTAAACAAAAACCAGTGTTCAGTCGTTTTTCTTTAATTGAACTGTTTTGTTGCAATAGGTCAGTAATTAAATTGTTTGACTCATAATTCAAAACAATGTTTGAATTCAATGAACTTTAAAATTATTCTAAGCAATAAGACTCTAGCGACTTAAACTATTGACCAAATTATGCTTTACATGCAGTATTTTTATTATGGATACGGGACACTTGAAAATTACGACATACATACACACACACTCAAATACTTTTATTTAAGCAAATGCATTCTTGTAAGTAAGCGTTCTGTTTTTTCTGATTGACTGACACGTCACGATAAGAAGCGGAATGTATGAAACAAAGTGACGTCACACAAAGAAATATGCTTTAATTGAAATTCGGATATTTGACACTTTGAAGAATTTGTTTTGGTAAACAAAGAATTTGAAATTACGAGTGACTTTAAATATTGAACTTTGAAATGAACTCAATTATGTTTAGAGCAAATGAAATTTCACTCAATATTTCTGATTCCCTAATAGATTAAGATTAAAATACATGTAAATGATTGTAAGTAAAATTGAGCTCAGAAAATGAAAATCACTCAATTGTAAATCTAGTAAATTCTCATAAGTAGTATATAAGACAAAGAAATTTTAAATAAAGGGATCAATTAATCTTGATCAAGATATGTTAACATACATAAAATTGTTTTAACTTTACACTGCATTACTTATTGGCATAGATAATAGATTGAACACAGAGGCAGGGGAGAAATAATTTCCAGCATTTTCTTCGTATGCGTAAACTATTGCACAAAAGCCAAAAATGTCTTTTGCAATGGAATTTTTGTGTATTTCTGTTAATAAACATGTGTAATTTTATTCCACTAGCTTTCGTATGTTGTAAATTTTGGAGTCTATGGATATTTTTAAAATTCTATACACACGATCAAAATTATTTATTAATGGTTTAAATATTCTTAAATAGTAAATTTTTTAAAAGTTCGTAGTTTGTCTTAATTTTAGGGAATCTTTTAAGCTTTTCTTTCGCTAGTACGATTAAGTGTTCTGAGCAGCTTCCGTTAAAATCAATTTGGTAACAATTGCAATTCTTTCTATGCCAATATCTATGTCGGTGTTTACTTTATCAATATCTAATTAAATGTAGAAAGCAAGAAGTAGTTATAACTACTTCCTTAACAAGAATTCGACAGAGTTGGAGATTGATTTTTCCGGTTCCAAACTGCATAAGTTTAGTGAATGGCAAACGCATTTAACTAATTAATTAGAACTATTTTCCTTTTAAGGAAAACATAAAGGGACTTTTTTGCGCCACACGTATTGACCTAAACCCATGTTCATAAAAAAAAACTGTTAATGCCTCTGCTTCTACTAACATGTACAAAAAACTCTGTTATTATTTTCACATTTTTTCCGTTAAAATACCAAATGCAAGCTACTATCCATTTAACTCGATACATCCGATGACTCAATCAAGAGTATCTACAGGCATTCCATTAACATTAAATATTAACTGTTTTAATAAGTGTCTATACATTTATGTATGTACGTATGTATGTATGTATGTATGTATGTATGTATGTATGTATGTATCGTGATGTTTTTAATATGTTACTTCGACTAGATAGTAGTCCAGGTAGAAAAATATTCAAAATATTAAATTTAACGCCTCTAAATTTAACAAGTGTCGATAACGAAAAAAGCTAAGAATAAAAAATCCCCAAATTCCTCCCCACGAATTTCTGTCCCCAAACTTATGTAGAAATCTCCAATTTGGGGAGGAATCCCCTTATCTGGCTACACTGAAGGCGACAATTTTCTCCACAAGCTTCTTGCAAATGTTTCTTTTATAGTTTTTGAAGAATTATAAATCGATGAATACGAATAACCAGAGTTTCGTTTATAATTTTTTTTAACTTCTTATGTAAATTAAACTCTAAGAACTGCTATTAAAATTTTTTTCCGGATTGTTTCTAAATAAATCTGCAGAGCTGCTGCACTAAGTAATATTTGGACTGCTTATTATGTTAATTGAACTAATTAAACCTTTTGAATTCAAATTTTCACTATAAAGTTTAGTAAATTTAATAACAAATTTCTAACTGATAAAAAATGCAATGCTAAAAAAAGGGTTAATATCACAAAGTGTCATTAAAACTATTTCATCAAAATAGCCATACATTAATTGAATTATTTCATAGAAACTGTTAAAACTCAAAGAAAAAGTTAAGGATTATTTAATCAAAACAATCATATTTTAATTAAAAAAGAAAAATTATTTAGCCTGAATCAATTATAATGTTGCAACTCAAAGTACTACCTCCGCAAAAGAAACTTTTATGGTTAGAATAACAACTTAAAATACTACTCTTATACATACTATAAAAAGCAATAATTTTTTAATGAAAAACAACTCAAAATAATTTTGTTTTCTTGATTAACAAAAATAAACCACTTCGTCCCCAAAACGTTGAGAAATTGTTCATCAATTATCGAATCTACAAGAAAACAGATTTTCAATGCATTTTGGAAGATAAAAGCAAAAACGTCTTTATGTTGTTAAGCTTGTCAGCTTTGCAGAGCCGAAAACAATTTCTTCTGAAAGCTCTAGACGGACGCAGTTAATTGCAAATTTTTTAAATAAAAATTCGATCCGACTGTTTTTGTACGTTAGGACTAAGGAAATGGTGCGAATTTTTATCAGGTGTTGGGGAAAGTGTACAAATCATTATACTAATTATAAATTTATTTTAAATTCAAATGAAGAAAACGAGTAAGGTTAGTTTGAAGTGAATTGAAAAATAAAAATATTTTTTTATTATTTGACAACATGTTCTCAAAATTTAACATTTTAAAATAAACAAATTATAATGATTAATAAGAAATAAATTGAGCAAGTAAAAATGCATTTGGTTCACCACAGTAGGAAACATGACACTTCGACCTGCCTTTATATAGATTAATTAGCATTTTCAAAGGTAAAGTGAGTTATTTGCTAGATTTGAATTTAGTTCTTCTTGAAGAATGCCGTAGTTTTTATATTACTTTTCTATACAAAATGTGAACAGCTTTAGATCTATGCACAAAAGTTTATGTACTTGTTCTCATCACCTACGAAAACCTACGACAAATCGAAAAAATACGCAAGGCATAGCGCTTATACATTCATACCTAACTCATCAACAGTCAATATGATACTGGAAAAGCATGTATAATGTTGTAAGTAAACTCGTAAGGATGACCAAAAATAAAAATTGCATTCGTGATCAACCTATGGTTGATATACAATAGCAAAAACAATTGTACAAGACAAGTTACAAAGAGAACAGTGAAGAAATACTTTAGTTTGTGTGTCGACTTCCGCTAACCAAATAATATTGATCTGAGTACTCCTCGTATTCTTATTTACAAAAGTAGTTTGTTAAAAAGATGATGTTTACAATGTACACAACCTAAGGTAGATAGATACAAAAAATGTTAATGAAGAATGTAACGATCTAGAAAATGCTGCATTTCATTCTGCTTGTGTCTAATTTTTCTTGTTTTCTTTGAAAAACATCTGCATACAATTGTAAATAGTTTTTCTTTCTAAAAATGTTTAGAATTTAAATTAAAAAATAGACCTTAAGCCGAAAAAGTAAAATTAAAAAAAAAACAAAGAATGAAGTTCCTTCAGTACGTCTAGTTTGAGAGTAGAAATGCAACCTAACGGTTGCGGTGCCGGATTCCGCATCTCAGAGAAAAAATAAATAAAATGAATTGCGCCGACGGATGCGGATTTTGTTGTCATGTCACATTATTTTTCTACTAATTTTTTGTTTCTTTTTATTGAAAAAAATGTAAAAAATTTTATACAATAACAATAATTTTCTTACTGATATCAGTATCTTTTTTATTTATTTTTGAATGACTTTTCACGTTTCTTTTTTCTTCTTTTTTCCTAGTCATTCACAAAAAATATTAACACATATGAATTTTTGTACTAAAAACAATAAAACCGTGGCAACATGCTGAAAGAGAAAAAATTAAAAGTTGAGAGTTTGAGAGAAAACATTTGAAAATTAAAACAAATTCTAATTTCGTGCTGATTCGTTGTGCGTTTTATATTGTCAAAAGTTCATAAAAAAAAACAACTGCATCCGCAACCGTGAGGTTGCATTTATACTCTGAGTTTCAAAGTTTTTTTTTTGCAAAATTGGTAACTTGTTTGCTGGCGATATCGTGGAAACATAACAACATGATTGGTTCAGATGTTAGTTTATCACTTTTGACCAATTGAAGCGGTCTCAAAAAGGGTTGATAAACTTAGGCCTCGATTTTTTATTTTCATTCGTTAAAAACAACGTTGAATTATTCGCATTTACAAAAGCTTAAAAATATCATTTAGAAATTTAAACCCTTAATTTTTGGCAAAACCAAAGTCATTTTCATCAAATTGCATTGGCGTAGTGCATGAGTTAAGGTTCATATTGTCGCAGAATCCACTTTATTCTTTAGAGTCGGGTCACAGTGATTTTTTCTGTTCTTAAATATAAAAAAGGTAGAAATATATTTCCGCGGAGGGCATAAATGAATTTTTTAAAGAAACGTAATGTATCATTTATAATTAACTCAATATTCATATCATATATATATATATATATATAGCACATATATTTTTTATTTTGTTTTAGGTTCCTGAAATAGTTCGTTCCATAACTGAAGAACGAATCTTTTCTCTACGCCAACAAACACAAGTGCTTTGGGAACGTTATTTCGGTTCCATTGAAAAAATTGTTTTTACAACTTTTGAGGTAAGTTTATTTAATTTATTTTTTTACTTAAAAATATTACCCATTTAAAAAATCAACTTAAGAACTTCATTGGATACCTCGAAAGACCCCATTTAACTTTGTAGTATGTCTCCTAGAGAGCTATTCTTTTGCTATTATTCCAATGAATTCGCTTTATTTAAGCCCTTTTATTATATTTTTTGTTTCTGGGTTCTTCCTTTGGTTATCGTATAAACTTATTAAATTCTTGGACAGAGCAATTAATTTAAAATTGTTTTCACACCCAAATAAGGGAGATTTGCCATTGCGCATCCGTTTTAGAGTTGCCTTTAATGGAGAAAAGGAGCATAAGTGGCCTCTAGTTCAAGTGTGATGACAATTAAAATTTTGTTAAAGTGAAATATTACTCTCATAATAAAACAAAGAGCTCATCCTGCTGTTGCCACTTAAAGCGACTAGCGATGCGTTGAAAAGCCCATAGATAAGACCCTCAAAAGAAAACCAAAACTAATTACCTTAGTTAAAATGTTATGTACAAGACCCTAGATAGGGCTTTTAAAACCAAAAAGAAATAGTTATTTTAGTATACAAGATTTACGCACTTAAAAATTCACAGTTGCCGTCTTTCCCAACTATTGACCCAATCGTGTAATTTCACACTTTATAATGCAATTCTAGGTGACACTGTGTTTAGTTTTCTCACACGACGCACGTGGAGCCTTTTGTATTTTTTTGTTCCAAAAATTATAAAGATCTGTACAGACTGTTGTCAGATCTTACAATATTGGCAGACCTGACAATGTGCTGACCATGACAAGGCAAAGAAAAATTACCACCACAACGTAGATTTTCAGCTTACACGATTGCAATACATTTGTCAGAAAGCTGTCAATTTTATTGTAAGACAATTACCTGACAACATTGTCAGGTAAAAAATGGTCAGTTCAAATGGCAATAAAAATCGCTAAGTGGCAAAAATATACAGCTCTATTGTCAGAACCAGTTAAATTAAAATAAAACAAATGGATAATAATTAAATCGAAGATCCGATCTCTACAGAAGTTTTTTGCGCATAAACTCAAAACAATTTGACCATCTCCGCATTGCGCAAAATATTTCAGCAGGTGAAAAACTTGTGTTGGCACTTCAATATCTTGCTACTGGTGAAAACTGTTAGTCACTACAATACTTGTTGCTTATTCCGCCATTTATTAAATCATTTGAAATAGATTCATCTTTTGTTGCACATTCCTAAACAAAATAAAATAGTTATAATGAAATGATAAAGAAAACTGAACATTTATTAATTGCATGGATAAAGTTGATTGTGTAGATTGCCACACTTTATTGGTTTCCAAAAACATCATTGGCTTGAAATATAGTTTAAATAACTTCGTCTGTACCTTGACCTGACTTCTGCCTGCGGAATTTTTCAAGGTTGCTACTGAAAGTTGTCTTTATATTGACCCATTTCCCCTTGTAGTCATTGAAACTCGCAGTAATGGCATCTGCAACTTCCTGCCATATACTCGTATTGGCCTTGTGCAGTTAATATTCTGCACGTTCAAAATCCCATCAACCTCCTGAATCATTTCTTAAATATTTTAATGTGACCATGACGATTTCATTAACTTTTATCTGACAATAATTTCATTTTCAGATGTTTAAAATTTCCTATATATTACAATGTACATATATTGAACTGACAATGTTCTGATAATGGCAAATAAAAGTGTTCACATAATTGTAAGACAATGCTGTCAGACAACAATTGTAAGTTTACACGATTGTTAGATGTTTTCTGCATATTGTTCAGTCAATATTACAAGATTTGACTACCGTCTGTGCAGAGCTTAAGTTTTAAAGTAATAAAGATGTTTAAAACTTTAATATAATTCATAGGTAAGTCGCGGCACTGTGCACAGTGTAATAGAGATATTTTAGAAAGTTATAAAGTAATTGAAAAATAACCTCTACCGCTCTACAAAAGCACTATGCACAGGGGTTTTTCGTTGCAAAAATTGTTACTTATAAAATTACCAAAATTTTTCTAATGGTTAAAAATCATTTAAATATTAATTTCTTTAGCTTTCAAATAGGTGCTCTCGCATTGTGGTAGGCACTGTGCATAGTGACACCTTTTGACATTTCTTGCCAAAAAAATAATATCTCTTGAAGTAATAATACTTTTTAAAATTCAAAAAGCTTTTAAAACATAACTTATTTAGCATCAAAAGATATTCTCATAAGGAAGTCTAAAAAATACTATACTTATGTAACATGTTAAAATAATATTTTAATTTTTATTAACATTACAGATACACATTTTTATATATTTTTAATATTAATGCTATTAATTTATTCAGTATATTTTTTTAAACTAATATAACTTTCTATTAGTTAGTTAGAGGTCGCCAACATATTAAAAGGTTCTCATTATGCTTAATCCTTGAAATCTTGCAAGTAATCCTGTATTTAAAGTGTCTGTATTCATTGTTTTTGCAGTCCTAGGCATCTTCTGAGTACTCTCTAATTGGTAAGAATTTATATTTAATAAAATTTTTACCATGAGCCAAAATCTTATGTACCGTAGAAGTAAGCTTCGTTTTATACAATTCAATTCAGTAAACTTTGGACTATTTCTATAGAACTTCTGCCAACCTTTTATAAAATGATTTTCGACCCCGGTAATTCGAGCTCAGCATATTCAAAAAATGTTTTAGACACTTTACATTGTTAGTATATCCGAACCCCAGCTTTATTCAATTTACTGGCAGTCCAAGCTTCTGATTCCTTCTCTTCGCGAAATTGTATATGTACGCTAGGTTAAAATAATTGCACCTAATTCTAGCATAAAGAAGAGAAATTGCATATTCATAGTTTTGCTCATTACTTGAACCATCAAAATTTTTAAAGTCTTTCTGCGACTTTTTGCAAATAACGTTTGTCAGCATATCTGTTATTACATCTAAGACTGCCATCAATCGTTGTAAGAAAAAATTCATAATCAATCAAAACAGTTTTTCCATTCTTCAGTTGAGAAGCAAAAGGCTTAAGTTTAGAAACTTGTTTTTTTGTTTTTTGATATTTTTGAAGACTCTTTTGCATTTTGAAAAGATATCGGAAGGTAAAGTTAAAAATTATGAAGGCGAGGATTTTTCAATGTTTTTAGATTTCACTTTTAAGTCGTAAGCTGTAATAGTTATTTGCCAAAATTGATTGTAAGCGCTATTTGTAAATAATACTGCTTTCTTTTCCGGCAAAATTTGAATAAGGCGTTTGGCTTTATGATCCACTAAGTCTTTCAGATTAACCCAAGCCGATACTTTTGTAACTCTAACGGTAGTTGGCACTGTTCCTTTTTTTGACAGGTGTAATATTTTGATTCCTTTAAGAGCATCGTAAAATACAATATTTTTTCTTTGACAATCCCAAGTCCATTAACAACGCTAAGGCTTGATCTATGCCATATTTTGTGGGTAAAACGTTTGGAGGAGTAGAACTACTTTCCGTATGGTTCAGAAATGTGCGATTAAGAAATATCTCTTGAGTTTTTTAAAGTTTACGTTTTTTTTTTGTGTATTCCGAACACTCGTTTATAATTTTTACATTCAAGAGATGAATGCCGTTCTTTGATGATTTTAAAAGTTGTTCCCCCATTTAGATAGTCTAAGATCTTTTCCATAAAGTTTTTTGTCGGCGGTTTGTAGTAATGCATTTTTATTAAAGTTCAATTTAACAAATGCATTTTTATTATCTGAGTTTCTGAATAACTCGAACAATCCCTAATTTCGAAATGACTTTTAAGTAAAATTGTATAAGTTCTGTTACTTTTGCAAAATAAAAACGTAATTGGCTGCATTACACAATAGCGGTAAATATGTAACAAATAACTTGATTTTGCGCTAAGATTGCTGAAGTAAAAACAATTTCGGAGAGTCTTTTTTATTTTTTCTTTTAGATTTTTAACTTATCTTTTTAATACTATAAAAATCGAAAAAATATTTATCCGTTGTCATTGTGCAATTGTAACAGCCTTTTTGAAAATTAAAATAATGGTTATAAATCAATTAAAATTTACTTTTTTTTTGTTTTGGTTCCTTTTTTAATTTAACTTTTCCAAAGAAAAATATGTACATTTAAAAACAAAAACCTTATGGAAAACGTTGAGATATGCATATGATATTTTTATGCGACAAAAAACTGAGTATGAAACTATAGTCTGGACTGTAAATGTTTAATTTTAAGTCAATCGCATCTCCAGTCCAGTTAAATCGTAATTGCAAAAAAAAAAAAAAAAAAAGAGGTTAAGCGTAATCTTGTTACACTTAATTGTTATTATATTAATATAAAAAAATTTACATTCTGTTAAATCAAAATATATTCTATTAAAACCTTCTCCTTTTTATCCATTAAATAAAGATGAGCAATATAGACAATATCCGGAATAATTCTGGAAGTAGCGAACTAAAACTAAGTTCAAGTTATTGGAATAAGGGCCTTTTTTACCATATTAAAATGTCCTTACACATACATAAGTATGTACGTAAAAAGGAGCCATTATTTTTATTATTTATTTTCCTGTACCTTTGGCAAATTTTTGTGTGTATATTCTGAAATATATTTTTCTTTTTATGAAAAGAATTGCCAGTTTTATAGATTATGCTGTGCAGACACAGGATTATTATTGAGTTTTATGTCCTATTACCTAAATTTAATTGAATTTATGTACCTATAACATCGTGTTTTTAAAACAAAATGCAAGTTTTTTTTTATTATAAAAATAAAAAGTGCATTCACGTTTTTGTTAGTAGTTGAAAATGACACGTATAAAACTCTCGGTTGCCGAGCGCCAAGGATTTATTTGCATGTGACTTTAGCAATAAATTTGCGAAATTGTAGCTGTGATAATTATAAACAGATGAAATGGAATTATATAATAGTGAATGTTATAATTATATTTGGAATTTTTGACTTCTGAAAATAGTAAGAGTAAAAATATTTGGGAAGAAAGTATTTTGTTTTTCAAAAACAATATCTTAAATGTTGAATTAAGCAAAATTATGTCATTACCGACACATTTAAATTTCATTGCACCTACACTGCGCGTCATCAGGTTAGCACACCCCCTTCCGCAAGAGATTTCGAATAAATTTTCACCAACCTAAAATGGTCAAACAAAAACTTTTTTTATGGAATGTTCTGTTTTTAATGTATTAATTTTATATTCGAAAACAAGTTTTTAGGACTTCTTTTCGTAAAATATCATAAGCTTTACAAATTTTGTTTAGGTCATCAGGTTAGTATATGCTACTTCTTTTACTCTTTTTAATTTTTCATGACATCAACTTATTACTTATCTGAAATATTTACCTAATTACCTAACTTAATACACTAACTTAATAATATGTTGATCCTCCCTTATTGAAATACATATTATATAGTTCAAAGAAATCTTTCACCAGGCGCGCTTGATGCCATCAATTTATACCGTTTTGGTGCAATTTTGTCGTCCAGGTTCAAAAACTTTACGAGCGAGCCATCCCTATTAATAATTCTATTATGTTAAGGGCGGCCATCCAATCCATGATTTAATTACTCGGCCACAATGGATAGGTGCATTATAGTGTTGAAAGTTTCACGCTAAATTCCCAGACAAATTTTTAAAATGAGGAAAAGCAGTTTAAAGTACATTTTTGTAAGTGCTGGTTTTTGTATCTGCTGACAAAAACTGTAGCTCGCTCTTACCAAAGTGAGAGATTGCGCTCCACGCCATTACACCACCCATCTAACTATGAAGGGATCCAACTGGTGTTCCTCTCTGTAAAGTTTGTGAAAGTAGTAGTTGTAACAGTCTGCACCTACCAAAATAAATTTCTTTTCACCCGAAAAGTCAACGTAGCGCCAATCCGAAGTCGTGTCAAGTGATCTTTAGCAAAATTAAGGCGCATTTTCTTTCGTGCAACGTTGAGTGGGGTTTTTTCTTCAATTCTAGTCTTTTTTAACATGGCGCATTTTATATCAATTTTTAATAAAATATTTGTCCTGATCTTAACGGCTGAGTTATGAGAGTTCGATGCTACTCTTAAAATTTCTCTCTTATCAGTGTTCGTAAAAACTTTATTATTACCTTCTTTATTGTTTTTAGCATATCCTGACTTAGTGCGCAAGAATGCCGTTATTTCTTTGCGGCCTCTACCGATTTTCTTCGATATTTGGCTTATTGAAAGCCTTAAGTCCTCGTACGCTTCAAATTTCCTTTTCTTCCAGAGAAAGTAATTTTCCTTTACACATATTGATGAAAATAAATCAATTGAGCGCAAAATAAAAATGTTGCCGACACGCTGTCAAATTTAAAAAATTAACAGTTTTTTTCGCTAAAAATAAAAAAATAACGGGAAATTTTCGTTTCATTCTTTACCAGGCCTTGTCCATATAGTGACAAGCATAACGGGATGAAAAAGAAGATATACACTGACAATATCAACATAAAGAGAAAACGTTATAAGCTCGTATCGTGTATGCTAACCTGATGACGCGCAGTGTGTATTAATTAGGTTTAGATATTGCCGCACCTATGATAAACCACTAAAAAAATTGTTTCTTTATTTTAAAAAACAAACACAGTGTGCTCTTACACTTCCAATAAAAATATTAAATAATTGGTAATGAACGCTTCTTCAACAATCAATAATCATTTTCGACATATTAAATAAAATTGATTTATTTGATACTTCTTAAAAATATTTGTTGAAATAGATATTTGATTTTATAAATACTCAGAAAAAATGCAACGTAAAAAAATCTTTTAAATTTATACAAAAAACTTAACAGACATTAAAGCACAAAAGTCCTATTATATGTACGAGTATCTGAGTAAAACAGTAGGAAGTTTTCAAGGAATCCTATATTTGCAGGATATGCTCAGAACGAAGAAGAGCAGTTTCCTTTAAAGTATACAAGACACTGTCAGATAGTTTGTTAACTTGACGATAACCTTAGAACAGTAAAGAAAAAAGACTTCTTACGCCTGTTGAACTAGCGCCAGAACCAAGCGTGAATCCACTGCTGGTTTGCCTATGTCTAGATGCATGACTGGAAATGTTTGAACGAATACGCTCGTAGCTGGCAACATCCTGTAAGGGTTAATGGTATCCAGAAACGAATGGTGAGAAAGCAAGTGGCAGGGATAAAAAAGATAGAAATAAATATTTTTTAATGCAACAAATATGAGTGAAATTTTAAGAACATAACTGATCTAATATAAATTCTAGTTGTTGACAGTGGCGACAAATTCTACATTTTTTACAAGAGTTGTAAATCGATAATAATCTCACCTCTTTGTCGGCGTTAGACAAAACACTGCGCATGGAATCAGCTATAGGCCACTTTTTCTTCATAACCAAGTTAGTGGGAGGTTCGTGATTGACGCCGGCATCTACGGACCAAACTGAAACTGTTTGGCCAGCAGTGATTTTGGTGCCACGGGTAAATTTGAAGGCCAATTCTTCGTCACCTGCAATACGGGTCAATTGCCAACCGGTTAGGTTAATTTCGTCAGTGCCCTTATTGTGCAATTTAATGTAGCGGCCATCACTGTCGGCTTCCAATATTTGTAGATCGCCTTTGGCTGTGGAATTGACAGAAAAGTCAGCCAAGCTTCGATCTTCGGATTCGTCGATGACCGTACGGCGGCGTTTAACTGCACTGCCGCTAGTACCTGGAGTGGCTGAACGGCGACCGCTGGGGGTTACTCGTCCAGATCGGTAAGCTGAGCTTGAACTTACTGACAGATGTGTCCCATTAGAATAACCGGAGTCGGCATGCGTACTACTACTGCTCGTATTGGCGCGTCCTGGTGAGGTAATATTAAGTCTACGCTCTTCGCCGCCCAACAGTTTATCGTATGCAGCAATTTCCAAATCCAATGAGACTTTAATGTCCATAAGGTCTTGGTACTCCTGCAATTGATGAGCCATCTCGTCACGCATTCGCTGTAATTCTGCCTCCAATGATGCAACGTACTGATTGTGACGGGCCCTTTCGCTGTCCAAAAGATTTTCCAATTCACGAATTCGAGACTTTAATTAAAGCAGATAAGAGTTGTTAAAATATAGTAGAGACAAATAGAAAAACTTACATTCAAACCAGAATTGGTATTCTCTAATTCTTCAATTCTACCGTTCAAGGCATCGATTTTAGTACGCATAATCCGAACTTCCTCGGTCGCGTGGGCTGTAGAGTTGGCGGCACGATTAGCAGCAACCTGAAGATTCTTAATTTCATTGTCGTATAATAATTCAATTTCGTCACGGTTAGCTCGCATCTGAGACTCATATTGGTCGCGTAATTCTTGCAGTGATTGTTGCAATTTAGCCTCGTACTCCTTAGAGAGCCGACCATCAATTTCGCTGATTTCGATTTGACGACGGGAACGAGTCTCTGAAAGTTCTTGCACATGAATTTGGTCTTTAAAGCTGAGTTCTTCTCGCAAACTTTGATTCTGATTTTCTAAATCAACGCGGGCCAAAGTTTCAGCTTCGAGTTGTTTGCGTAAATCATCCAACTGCTTAAGCAAACGTCCATTTTCAGCTGCTAAACTCTTCGCCTGGTCTTCAGCTTTCTTGCGATCAACTAAAGCTGCGTTATATTTGCCATTGATTTCATTGTTACGAGATTCATAAACTCGAGCACTGTTCTCAGCAATACCCAATTCCTTTGTTTTTTTGTCAAGTCTGATAAAGAAATAAATTACAGTAAGTAAATATGAGTATTTAATTCATGTTAAATTATTAGCAATTTTATGATAAATTTAAAACTATATATGAATTTATTTTTGGATTTTAAGAGTTTAATAATTGCTTCAAACTAAGTTGACCGAATTCAAAATTATTCATACCTATTTTAGCCATTTTCCGTTTTATTTCTATTTTTAAATCATTAGACATTCTGTTGGTTGTTATTCTTATTCCTAAATTACTTAGGTTATTCAAGTTAAATGTTGGTAATTAAAAAGCTTATAAATTTAATCTATAATTTGCAACAAATGTTCAAATAATGCATACACATCATATTGTGCTAAGTGTTAAGCTGTGATTAAATTAGAAAAAACTTGAAGATACAAATGTAACCAATGTTTTTATGGTTCCATATTCAACGAGGAAACTCTATTGCTTTCACGTTTGTCCGTCTGGAATCATAATAGCTAGACGCTTGGGTTTTTGCAAAAATTGCGTTATTATAGCTGCTACAACAAAGAATCTTAAAATTAACTTGAAAATAAAAGGTTGTCCTCTTAAGACGTTATTTATTAATTATAAGGCCCTATCCTAGAAACCATTAATTTAAATTTTTTGCGCCGCCGCCGTTTTGTCCTGACTCAAAGCTTGAGCCGGATTTATAAAAGCCGACGGATGATACAGCTGCGCCGTGGCTTATTTGTTCAATATTAGGAAACTGGTAACCAGTTTTTTGGAATGGTAAATATCCGTTGCTGAACCGATTTTAATATGGAAGCTGTCATTATTATGCGCCTAAATCAATTTTAACATAATCGTAACAAATCGATTTTAATAAAATTCAAAATATAGATTGGTCCTTATTTATAACATCCAAGGTAGAAAATTCAATGCTTATTTAGAAAAAAAAAGGAATTGGAGGGGCGTGAGGAAGTGGGGAGGGAACAAATTCTTAATTTTATGGCTTAAGAAAAATCCGATTTTAAAGATATTTGGAATAAAAATATGTGTGCAGATTTAAAAGGTCCAATTGGCAAATTTAAATCTGTATATCAAACATGAATTGATTTTAATATAATTGTATTTACACCATTTGCATAAAGATTTTGATAAAAAAAAATATACGTAGTTTTCAAGATGTTGGCTGAGGTAGTAGAAAAAATATGACGATTATCAATTTGTTACACATAAGAAATTAGAAGAAGTGGGTTTGGTACATTTAAAAGGCAACAATTTATTAAAAGCTTACATGCATGGATATGTAAAAATTTTCTATGACCAAATGGCAGATATAATTCCTTATTTCTTAAACAGTTTCTTTATTGATGCTCGTTTGTATAACAAGACCAAGTCCACTGTGGATTCCCTTTGAAAGTGAGCGCAAGCCTCGTTTACAATTAAAATAAGTTGCTAATCGGCTAAACAGGCTGCAAGACAAGAACTACATATATATTGAAACACAATCGTTTTAATTTCGTATAATATTGTCACTTAACATAATTTATTTGATAAAGGAATTATGTTTGTATGAAAAAAGCTTTTTTTTTTTGGTCGTGTCCTGTTTATTATTTTTTTAATATTTTTCATTTCAATGATACCCATATTGCCTCACTGCACCACAAAATGCTCGATATATGTCATACTGTACATGCAAACTTTGGAGGCCCGTAACTCCGAAAATAAGGGTCAGCCCCAAGTTTTACGCTTTTGTATTTTTTGCTTAAAATTAAATTCCACACCCTGTAGACAACTTTTTTTTAATTTGTAAGCTGCGTCCGTAAACTAGATTTAAGCATCCCTTGGGAAGATAAGAAGGTTCTCTTCTGGTGGACATTCTTGTATGCTTCGTAAACTCCTAATATTTAAAAAGAAAAAATTCACTTAATTAAACAGATAAAGTTCAACTTTTGTATGTTGCATACTTACATGATGTTTGCCAATTGTAGTTAGCTTCCTGCACAATTAAAAAAATAGAATTAAAAACACACTCAAATGATAATATCAAAATGTACTTACGTTTATTTTTAACACATTTGCTTTCTTCTACAAATAAAAAACATAAATTTCACTTATTTTTCATAATATTATTAATTTTACAAAAAACCTACCCTTATTTTTGCCTGTAATAAAACGTTTAATATTTTCTTGCGCTAAAAACACAAATCAAAACAAAAGTAAAGTCGATAGGATGTCAAGAAAGAGATGCACAGAGAAACACAATTATAGCCGTCTCGTGACATCTCTGTATACTCGGTGGCCAGACATATGAAATTCACGAAGAGTATAAAGCACAGCGTTCGCCATAAGGACAATAAAAGAATAATACTCAAATTGATAAGTTTTAAACCGTTGTAGCAGCCACTTGCAATTTATATACAGGATGTAGATCTTCGTCGGCTATAACACCGAGTATAAAATATAAAATTTAAAAGAAGTTTCATAGAGATTTTCACTGGCATGGCCTTATCTTTTAATCAGTCTTAGGCAAACACGTTAATTTACACAGACGGTGCGCAAACAGTGAAAATAATAATAAGTGTTTTTCTACAGAAT
The DNA here is from genome assembly GCA_937654795.1 of Cistogaster globosa. NCBI lineage: Eukaryota > Metazoa > Arthropoda > Insecta > Diptera > Tachinidae > Cistogaster > Cistogaster globosa. The sequence continues at coordinate 39,974,279 of OW569407.1, forward strand.
ATTTGATTTGGAGGTGTGTGTACTGTCTATTTTTTATTTATTTATTTATTTACAATCTGTTTGTACAATATTAAGTAAATGTGCTAGTGGAAATCATTACTTAACATATGTTATTAAATTTCAATAAATTTAACAACCTTATCTTAAAAATTTTTATTTACATTGGTATCAATAAGATTAAGTTATATTTACAATATTTACATTACTTTTTTATATAAATAAAAGTGAAAAAAAAGATGGATTATTTCCTGTACGGAAGGTCTTTTGAGTCTTATAAACTCTACACTATCATCTAATAAAGATATTGCTAAAACATTTCTGTGACAACTAAGTCTATCAATGTATCTAGAGCTAAATCGATTTATTTCATCAATAACAAAGGGAATTTTTAAATCTTAATTGATTCTCTTGTAAGTTACAAACCAAGGGGCATTCGCAATTGTTCTCAAAGTTTTTGATTGATAATGTTGTACCATTGTTCCGGTGTACCATGTTTGTGGCGGAACCCAAACTGTTGATCTGGGATAATATTTTGTTTTTTCAAAATTGACTTTAGTCTGGAGGAAAACAGTCTTTCCAGAATTTAAAAAAAATTGGCAATAAACTGATAGGCCTTTATGAAGAAATATCATTTTCTGGTTTACCAGACTTAAGGATCATAATAATTTCTGTGCATTTCCATTGTAGTGGACAGTAAGATAACTTTAGGGCAGAGTTGTATAGGATTGTTAGAAATACTACTGCTTTTTGTTTTTTGAAAGTGACTTTGCTACTCTTGCGTCTATTTTATAATATCCAGGAAATTTGGAGTTATTAAGAATAGATATTTGATGTTGAATTTCTTGTGGAGAGAAGGATTTTATTGGGAGATCCATTTGACATGTACATTCTAAAAAGCTGATAATATTACTTTCATCAGTTGTGTTTGAAAGTTCAAATGGTTCAAAAGTTTTTTCTTAATGCTTAGCGAATGATTCAGCTTTACTTTTACTGTCTCGACACCAACTTCCATTTGCATCTTTGATACGTATATTTCTGCTAACGGATTTTTTTAAAAACCGTGTAACTTTCCATAAACTATGTTCGAAATTATTTGTCGAATCCAGATTTCTTAAAAAAGTTGACAGTTCTTCACTTTTCCATTCTTTTATACGTTTTTTGAGGGGATTTGCAGCTACGTTGTAATTAGTTTTATCTCTTGGGTTTCTACCCATTTGCCATACTCTTCTCAGCCGTCTTTTGTTACTTATCAAATCTATTATTTCTGTTGATATTAACACTTTACTACCATTTCGAGGTGCTGTTTCAGGAGTAGATATTAGTGCAGCTTCATGAATAAGATTTGTAAGATTTTCAACAGCTGTATCAAGTTCATCCCCAGATTCAATAGATATATTTAAGTGTAAATTAGTATCCATCCAAAACCTTAATAACTCAAAATCCGTTTTATATGATATAATACTGTAACTTTTTGTTTGAGTTTGCAAGGCGGTGTTGTAGTTCAGAATTATTGGTATATGATCTGAGCTAAGGTCACCAGAATCAATTACATCAAATAAGTAACTTGGTATGCCAGAGATAACTAAAAAATCTATTAAGTTTGGTACTTTGTATATATCACTTGGCCAATAAGTTGGTCTACCTGTGGATAGAGCTTAAGGCTCTGATGTTTCTGTACACATTCATATAGTTTTTTTTCCTCTTGGATTTGCAATCCTAGATCCCCATGAAGGGTGTTTGGCATTGAAGTCGTTTTTGATTGAAAAAGTTTTCATAATCTCGAAAAATAAATTATGTTTAGGGTGAAAATAAACTGAACAAATTTTTACATATATGTTGTTACATTTAATTTAAGCCACACTGGCCTGAATTGATGGTTTTGTTATAGATTCCAAAACTTCAAATTTTAAACAGGATTTAATTAAAATAGCTGATCCCGCATGCGCCTTGCCATCAGGATGGTTTGCCAGAACAAGATCATAACTTTGTATGTTAAAATATATTTTTTCCGTGAAATGAGTTTCAGAGAGTAATAATATATCTAAATAATTTGTTTTTAGGAAAATTTCAATTTCCCTGATATGGTTGGAAGCCTCATTAGCATTCCATGTTGCTTCTTTTAAATTTATTTGCATAATTTAATCATTATTTGGGTCATCATATCAAGGAGCTTGTCCATCATTTTTTCTAACCTTTCTATGAGCCTGTTTTCAGAAGTATTTGTTGAGCCTCCTGCTACAGCTTGGGAATATGAAACAAATCCTTTTCTTGGTTTGTTATTAAAGTTATTGGTTCTGAAATTACTAGATTCATTTAGTTGTGGAAAATCCTGAAAGTTTGATGGTATTTCGTCGTTTCTTGTTTGCCTTAGAGTTTATACATTAGCTGCTCTTTTTTGATGTAGCAGTTGTTGATAAACATAGCATCCCTTGTAATTAGCTGTTTGAGATTGAAGACAGTGTAAACATTTTGGAGGCGTAGCTACAATTGGTACAATTTGTTGTAAGGTGATCTAGACCACATTTTACGCATCTAAATGGTTTCTTGCAGTACGATTTAGTATGCCCGAATTTTTGGCAGCGATGACATTGGACTAGATCGTCGGTTTTTTTTGGCACTTCAATTGAAACAATGGCATTACCTATGTGCCTAATAGGAAAAAAGTCTATTGTTGTGATTTGGGTCAAGATTTACGAAGAAGATAGTGGTTGTTTTGTAATTCGACTTTTAACATTAACTACGTCTCTAACATGGTGACCTAATGACAATAATTCTGCTTTAATATCATTGCTAGATGTAGAAGAGTGAATACCTTTAATAACAACTCTATAAGATCGCTTCTGCTTTAATTGATATGTATGGTAGCTAATGTTTTTTAATTCAAAGTATTTAAAAATTTTTCTATAACTATCCACATTTTTCACCATCAATCTTATTTGGTTATCCCTCATAGACTTATAATTAAAATCCGTACATTCTATTTCTTTGCTAATATCTTTTATCATTTTACTCATATTTGTTACATTGGGTATGCAAATTGGAGGCGGCTTGGATACTGAGTCATCTGGTTTTTTGGCTGAATCTTCGATCTCTTCATTTTCTTTATTCTTCTGTGCTGCTTCTTCTGTAGTGCACGTTTCTTCCCGACTGAGGCTTCTAATCAGATCAGAATTCGCATGTGACACATTTCAACGCAATGAAGTAATGATGTAGTGACTTCTTCGATAGAAAATTCTTGCAGGGAGTTTGTATTTGCAAAAAGTACTTGTTTGGCAGATTTTTAACCGAATTAAACTATATTTTTTAATTAGCAGCGTTTCAGATGATAACATTTGACTGATTTATTTACAAAACTTTATTCAATATAGGATGATAATTTAATATACAAAAAAATTTAATAGGAATTTTTTAAATGAACATGTTTGATAGGACAAAAATAATTTAATTTGGTGTTTCGTCAAATATATCCCTAATCTAAACACGGTTTGATAAATCTCAGTAAACTATCAAATTTAATTTTCTTTTACTGTAGAATTTTTTATTAAAGCTGCTTGTTTTTTTAGAATGTTATTTAATTAAAGTATTTGTTTGAATGAAGGGCGAATCTTGACTTTTTTAAATAGTTTTTGATAACAATATATAGAACAATATCAAAAAAATTTATTGTTGCATGTAAACAATTCACTGCAGTAAAAAGATTTACTGGATACTATCGAGCTCATAACTCATTACACAGAAAGAAACATCTCACAATAAATGTTAGTTAATTGTTGTTACTTTTTGTCTAAGTCGTGTATAAAATGTAAATGTAAATCCTTGAGTGTACTTGTTTTTGTTAACTATATTATTATAATTATTTTTATTCCTAATATTATAATTATTTTTATTACTATTATTTTATTTATTATTATTAATAAAGTTCGTCTTGGGGTCAATATTTGACCAAGATTGAATATATGTGTATTTTTCGTATGTGTGTGTATGTGTGTGGTAGGAATTTAAGGGGTCTTTAATTTGAATGAGATAAAGTTGGTGAACTTAAGCAAAATCAAATGTGGAGAGGAGAAAAGGCGTCCCGTATTTTGTCTTTGCTGATTCATATGTCTATACATTATTATTATTTATGCTCAAACATTGAATACATATATAAAATTCAAATCTAGAGCGAATATTCAGGTTAAACAGCTATTTATGTTTCCATGCGGACAATTTAAAGCTTTTATTCAAAAATATACTAAACGCTGTACACTAATATTCGTCAGCAGTGTTGCCAATTTTTTAGCTTTTAGCTCATGTCGAATATCGCCAATCTATTAAAATATATAATATTAGTTTTAAAAAATTTTATTTTATTAAAAAGTTCAGGTAACTTCTCTTATCGTAAAACCTAAAAACCAAACAGGAAGTTTTTTTATAATTGGTTAACAAAAAAATAAATAAAACAATACCATATACTAAAATCTATACATATTATAAAACAGAAAACGGGTCATTTCCGAACATGAAATATTTTTTGTAAATTTTGGGGTTGGTGTGGCTAGTAATCAGAATTAAATACAAAAAACTTATTTTAGAATTCTTGTCTGTCTGTGTTCGCATCACGTAAAAACTGCTAGATGTATTTGAATAAATTGTTTTTTGAAGGTCCTTTAGAACCCAGGTTCTCATATACCTCTTGTTTGTAAAAATATTTCATCTCGTAGGGAAAATAGAGATACAAATGAGAAGTCACCCAATTTTATTGGTATAATGATACGAAAGCAGTTGTCAGTAGATTTTATTTATATAGATGGAAAATTTTTAACAATGTTTACAGATCTCTACAATAAATGTATAAACGCACATTTTTGCAAATTTTACTTAAAAAAAATTAAAAATGACACGCGGACGAAATCGTGGGCACTGCTAGTATTATAATAAAAGTTAATATAATAAAACAATGATATAAGAACTCATATCAGATAATAATCAAAACTTTCATACCCAGTAGTTTCAATGTTTATATCCTTTTTTGTTCTTAGTAAGGTGCATTTCTGCCGTGTTATGCTATACATTGATAAATAATATTACTGAAAGAAAAATAAAAGAAATAGAAGAAAATTGCATTGCATTTTATTTTTCAATTCAGTTCTTTCCAAGCAATCTCTACTTGTGGAAACCACCTACATAATCAGCTTTGTGATGGAAATCGATCGATTTGAAAACGATTGTTTTGGGATATATTTTAAACAATAAAATAAACGTTACCCCAAAGTAATTGTAAAAATTGAATAAAAAGGTATAAAAAGCTAAATTGAAGATGTTTAAAACACGAAATTAGTAATCATACCAGCACCATTTTGTGTTTTAGATCGTTTTGATTTCGTAATCTATTTCTATCACATACCTGAATAAGACTTTTATAGGATTTTTGACAATTCATAATGAAAATATTTGATCTAATTGATAAAATTTATGAAAGAAGGTGATCACCACCGTGTTTTATAAGCTCTAGTTGCGCCATTAGGCTGCACAAACCTTTTCTTGAAACGAATAAACTATATTTTTCATACAGATACCGGCTTATTTTTTTAAACGTTTCAGTTAGATTAAACCAAATTCAATGTAATCCATTTATAAAAAAAAACATTTCGTAAATGTATTAGCTAAAATATTGGGCTTGAAAATTGTTTGAAATGTGAGAACTATAGTATAAGGATTTTGGTGCGTACTTCCCGCATCCATATAATCAGATTGGAAATCCAATTTCAAACTTTTTATATTATAATTGGATTTATGGAATCTAAAATAATCTTTTCTTCGTCGCATTTAATTCACAAATTAATATTTATTTGCATATACAAGGCAGATTAACAAGGTGTATGTAAATAACGGAGCCAGTCTTAGTTCACTTCACAAAAAAAGAAAAAAATATATATAAATAAAAAGTAGCCACAAATGTCGTGAAAATTTTAAATGTCGCTGGCGATTTCTCGCCACAACTGACGATACTGCCGTCCTCTGGTTGATTCGATGGATAGCATAGCGGCAATATACATACATACGCAATAATTATTGTTCTCTTCTTTTTATCTTTCATTAGAGAAACAAAGACCACCAATTTAATATTCAACTAGTAATTTTAAATTATGCTCCTATTTTCTAGGTAAAACGCTACGCACTCTCATTGTTTTAATTATATGACATCATGCCAACAACCTACCAAGCAACTCGTGGAATGTATTTAAGTTTATTAATCGTTTATTTGTTATGTTAAAATTAGAAAAAAAAAAATGGTTATTAAGAAACCAGTATAAAGTAATTTATTTAAAATATATTTAAAATGTAGAACCAGTTGTTTAAAGATTAGACAAAAAAATCAATAGCAAACATTCTCATTCCTAAAGTAAATATTTGAACAAAGAGACGTAACCACTAAATTATGAAAAAAAAAAAATGTTTGTCTTTCTCAAATACTTATGAAGTAATTTAAAGCGGCCTATCCACGATCCAAATATTCGTCCATCATTATGGTAGTATTTCTAAAAATGTGTTAGTATATGTTACACAGACGATGATGGATGAAAAATCAAAAAATTTAGATTTTTGGCATACTGAAAGTCACACATTGATGTGTGTATGGTGGTTGGTTTTCAAGCACGTACAATTTTTTTATTTAAAAAAGATATCTTGGAATTTAACGAAGTTTACCAGTCAGTGCATGCAGTTTTCAACAAAAGTAATTTAATTGAATGATACAAATAAAAAACAAACTCCGGAGGAAAACTTTAAAATTTAATGTAAAAAATAAATGTGATGCGCAAAAATTTTAAAAAAGAGTTTTAAAGGAAAAACAATTTTTTACCACTCTTTTATTAATAAACTTTTTTTAATACTTTTTATTTTATTGTTTCCTAAATAATAGCTGTGTTTATTTATATGTATGTACGAATGTTTTTTTGCAATAGAGAAAAAGCGATGTTGACAGCATAAAATCAAACTAAAAATAAATTTTTTGACTGGTCATTCAACATGTGTACATCAAAGCGCGCAGCACACGTACACGAATTTAACAGCCAGTATTTTTGATCGTGGATAGACCGTTTAAGATCCTGCTCAACATAAAAGGTAGTTAATACATTTATTAAATTATAAAAAGTCATTGGTAAAGATAATTGTCAAGAAAGATTGAATAAACATTTGTAAAAATAGTGGTTACGCGTTTTTGGTCAAATATTTGACTAATTAAAAATTATGTTATCTCTAATGTAGACAACCCTTTTTGTCAGCCAATTTTCGCCAATTATTGCGAACATAAAACGACAATTTCGGTTGTCATATGTGGTTTGATTTAAAAGTAAAAGCATGTTAAAACAAAATTCAGTTATATATTTAAGGAATTGTTCTTAATTCTACGAAATTTGTTTTTTTTTTAAGTTTTCTATCGTAAAGCAAGGATTGGAGTATAGAGGAACTTTTTAAAATAATATAGTACAATTATGCTTTTTGCTTACAACAACTTGATTATTTCATATAAAAAGAATAATAAATTTTGTCACATTACTCTGCCGACGTTATTGCCTTATTGCTAACATATTTTTCTAATATAGACGGCGGGCAATAATCGTGTATTGCAACAGTAAGAGGTCGAAACAAACCAAAGAATGACTGGGTTAAACGAATAATTTGTAAACTTGAACTGCGTTTATTAAGGTTCTTAAGAGTTTTATGAATTTTCCTATAGTACATTAACTATTTTAATTTTTCAACTTAAAATATTTTTTTCAAATTAAAATACTTTCAGTCCAGCTTTAATAAATTAGGTACAATAGGGAAGTATGTGACTGATTTAATAAATAAATAATAAGGAAGTATTTCAAATAATTAAGGACTAAATAATTTGTTTAACAAGTGTGAAAAAGAAAACATTAAAAAATCTTTTTAAATGAAACAATATTTTATTTTTACGATTTTTCTAAATTTAACAATCGGTAATTCCGTGTTTTGCCATAAGTTACTTGCGAAGTGCTCACTTATCCAAAAATGTCTGATATTTGTATTAAACAATTATTCGCTGCAAAAAAATACTTACTTCAGCATTATGTTTAAGAGGCAAGAGTGTAAAATTATCCAAGGTGCGCAAGTTTCTGGCTACAGTGGGTTTTAAAATTGCTTATAACACTTATGAAATACCTACTGCTTCGGTATAAAACGTTTTTCAATGCATATATTATTGCACTTATAACGTAGACTAAATGACATTAAATTGTATTCAGATGAATGATATTCAATTAAAACATACAAATCTTCAAAATTCTCTTAGAAAAATATTCTTAAATTATTTTAAACAATAAAATTTGAAACACAACAACATTTAAAAGTTTTGTCCACAAACCAAAAAGTACCATATCTTATTGTAGCTGGTACAATTTTAAAAATCGTCTTTATCATCCCTGAAGCGAACTAACAGGAACTAAATGACATCATTGCCTTTTAATGTTCTCATATTAAAGTATGTCTGTAACACAAAATACTCTTATTTGTTTTTCCATTTTTGTTTTTGATATAGCTTTAATTTGGGAGAGAAGAGCTATTAAGTAAATGTAACAAATTTAAATATGACATCATTAAATAGCGTGCATTAGCGTACAAAATTATATACAAATATACATACATAAGCATTTATAAATATTTCGGTGTTTATAATGCATTAATTTGTTTTGTACAGACAGTAAATTTACAGCATTATTGAGAAGTATTGAGTAACGTTGAAAGACTTTTATAGTCGGATTTGTAAGCTTATGTTGGACAACATTAAAAATCAAGGTGTGTAGTGTGTCATTGAAAATGATATTTTAGTCAAGGTTATCAACTGCGTAAATGCTGATATTTACATACTATATAAAACATGTATTTTTAAATAAATTTAAATTGTTAATTTGGAAAAAAAATCAAAACAAATTGAGGAATGAAATAACTTAACTTGAATTCATGGTATAATTTTACAAATACATACTTTTGTTTTAAATCGTCATTTTCCTCCCATAAACGTTTAATATCAATTTCTAATTTGGCTTTTTCGCGTGAAGTTTCATCGAGTAGTTTGCGAGCGGCAGCTAATTCTTTTTCGTATAGGGTCTTGATATTAGACACTTCACGGCTTACCGTATCGTGAGATAATTGCAGTTCTTGGGTCAGGCGATTGTTTTCATTTTCTAAATTACGCATGCGATCAATGTAGCAGGCCAAACGATCGTTTAAATGTTGCAGTTCTTCTTTCTCCTGTAGACGACTGGTCCGTGTTGGACTAGTAGGACTCGCTGCCCCAAGACGGGAACCTCCGGCAGCTGGAGTGGAGGTTGATGCTCGAGATACTCGTGCCGTCGAGAGAGTTACACGTTTTTGCGACATATCTTTGTAATCTTTAAATAAAGTGTTGAAAGTAATCTGTGAAGTTTAAGCACTATTTTGCAATATCAATAATATTTTAGTTATGTATTAGTTTTTTTGTATCTTCTATCTTTGCCGTAGTATTTTTTTTATCTGTTTATTTTTAGTTTATCTTTTGAAATTCTGTTCAACACGTCCGCTTGGTTTGACTCCAAAAATTAAACTAAAATTTTTAATTTAATGATATAAAAAAAATGAAATCATCATTGCCGAAGTCCTATGTTTATATGTACATGTGCATATGTATGTATTATTACTTTCAATAGACGAAAAAGTTATCAGTCGTTTGTTAGTTAACGTTTTCATTTAATTGCTCTCTTTTGTTGCCAATGCGTAGTCGTCATAATTGTTTTTTATTCATTCATATTCTTTCTAATATATTTGGACTCGCGTTTTCTCTTATATATGTACATGTTTTAAGCTATTAGTTGTTTAGTTATCGTTCTTTTACATTAGCAATGTTTAGAATTTCTATTGTTTACTCACGTGTTAAAAAAAATTAAATCTTCTTAGTGGCGTAACGTAACGTGTGTACTTGCCAGATAAAATTGGTATAAAATCGTCAAATTTTCGTTTAAATAAAGAATTTTAGCTTAACTCTTATTAACTCTAACTTAACATCAGCACTTATACAGCTTTGAATGTAAAGCATTATCATGTGTACATTTTTACCAAGGAATTTTTGCTTTGATTGTTATAGAGTTTAAATATATATTTTAATACATTGTTTTACAATCCAGCAGCTGAAATTTGAGTCCTTGCCGTTTTTTTCTTCTTTTTTTTGTCTCTATCATAAAAAGTTTATTATTTTTGGTAGAAAACATATCAATCGCAGGTAACTTTCTGCACACAATAGAGATAAGTATAAAATATGTATGTAAATAAAATGTATATAGCTATATATTAAACGGAACCCATCACACGGTTTACTGTCTATTAAAACGAATATGAAAAATAAAATTATAAATATGAGGATATTCCTCAATTTTTTTTCCAAAATTTTTGTATACTTTTTTATATAAAAACACATTGGCGGTTTTAAACTAGTTTTTAGGGTTTCATAAACAAATTGTAAAACATAACCATACTGTTTACGTTACAATTTCTTTCCATCTCTGTAGAGTTAATAGCTAGACACTTGGGACTATCATAAAAGTTGTATTATTATCGCTGTTACAGCAAAAAATATTATAACGATATTAAGAAAGGGTGTCCCGGTAGAGACCTAGGCAGATACACTAAATTTACCCAGAGTAACCACTATGTTCGCTATGGCATAAAAGATTATGTTTTCCGTATAGACACGTAATTTTCAATTTTATGTCTTTATAGTTAAATTAAAGGCGTGAAGTAGAATATGGAACAACAAATAGTCCATTGAAGTAGTTGAAAATGACTTCTGCTTAAAAACAAAAAACTTATTTTTTAATTTAGGTCAGTTTAAAAAATAAAAATATTGTTTATTATTTTTCATTTTTTAATATTTCGCTACATCAATATGTAAGATTTCTATCTTTTTACCTTTTACCAATTTCAGGATGTTCAGATTGTAGGTCATGAAATTCAAAGAATATGTGAAATGATCTTTATTCCTTTTCTCTTATTCACATATTAGCTATAATATTAATATTTAGAATTCCACATGTACCTCGTTGAAATATTTGCGTAAAGAAAAATTTTGTATTGAAATAAAACCAAATGAAGATGATACAAAAAAAGTAAATAAATACTGGGTAGGCTACGAAAAACAAAAATGAAAGAATTAAGCCATAGCAAATTTAAGTTCTAAAACTGAAATATATATGAAAGATTCAAACAATTTCATAAATCTGAAATGAGCATTAGTGGGGAAATGCTCTTAGAGCATTAGCAACTTTTTTATGTATCATTGTCAGTTGTTTATCAAATATAAAATTTATATTAAAAAAAAATCTTAAAAAAACTAAAAAAAATATAAAGATCTGAATTCCATCATTTTAGCGACACTTACCGATCGGCTTTAAGAATCACTTAGGTTTGAATTAGCAGTTTTATAAAGAGTTGTTAATAAATACTGGTAAAAAAATCTTTAAAATAAGTAGAAAAACTTGCCCGGGCATATTTAAAATCACTAAGGTAGAGAAAAATGCTTGTTAGTTTTTTTTTCGACTGTTATCGAAAAAAGGAAAGAAACTGAATAATATAAAGTTGCAGAACTCATTTGAAAAAACAAAAAATAAAACAACAGATTTTTTTTGTATATCTTACTGTTGTTTTAAAGAAAAATGTATACAAGTTTTATGTTAGTGGATAGGTAATTGTCTTTACTATTTACTGTTTAAAGTTTTCAGTAGTTTTTGAAACTTAAAGAGCTATTAAAAATATTATTAAAAACTGGAAAAAAGCGGAAGTGAATTTTTGTGTATGAAATTTTACCTTTAATATACTGTAACTTAAAAATAATATGAAAACAGTTCTTTATTTGTATGTAACTAAAAGCAATGACAAACAAAAAAAGTTATATTACTTTTTTATAGATACAAAATTTTCATGCCAAACTTGTAATTTTTCCAACTATTTATTGAATTTTAAACTAAAAAAATATACTGCTAAATCGTCAAAGTCAAATGAACGACAAGTAATTCAAATGTAGAAATTATTCAGAGATTCCAATCAAAGACTCTAAGAATGACTGCAAACGCTTCATGGTAAGTTTCTAACAATACTATACACAATGATTTTGACATAGCTAATGTTAAATTTGAAATTTCAGCAATAGATATTTACAAAGACTAAGCGATCACGTCAATCCATTAGCAATATCTTTATTATATGAAAGCGAAGAAGTTAATGTTAATTAAATATTAATGAATTCTGATTTCTACTACAGTAGTTTTCGCTTATAGTCCACAGCTACAGTTGCACAATTTTTGTGGACTATAAACGAATTAGGACTATAACCGACTTTCTTTTTAAGCCACTTTATGGACTATAACTGAATCTGGATATAATACACATTTTGGACTATATACAAAGTATGCAATTTCTACAATAAAACCACTTTTTTTAAACAAAATAAAAGTTTATTTAAAATATAAGCAAATATTGATTTAAATAAAATAAATAGTTTCACCAAAAACCTTTACATATTATTATTTATTGTAATTCAAATGCTTTAAAATAAAAAAGGTTGCCAATTTATTTAAAAAAAGTATTAAAAAAAAACAGGGTGGACTATATGAAAGTTTTTTTTATACAATATTAGCTATGTATGCAAAGAAAATTTGGTCTTTAAACGAAAATGGACTATAGGCGAAGTGGACTTAAGAACAAATAATTTGTATGAAATTCGAAAAAACCTGCAAGTGAATAGAACTGTTTTGGCTTACATCCGTTTTTGGCCTTTAAGCGAAATGGACTATAAACGAAAAGTACTGTATATATATAGTTCTTGATCTTGCTGAAGATCGATCATTTATGTCATGTTTGCTTATTATTGTAAAATATATTGCAAATACAGATGAAGAAAAAAAAAAATTAAAAAAAACATGTGTGTGAAGATAGTTTTTTAACAGTTAACAATGCACAGTGGGGCAGAATCAAAATATTTTGGAAATAATTCAGCCATTTGAAAATGGCTAGGCCGATTGATTCAAAATTTGGCACGAGCATAGTAGAGGAGCACTTGAGCTTAAGTTTTGAAGGTGGTTACTCTCCACTTTCCAGGGATGGCGCTATGTGGTCTCAAAGTTGGACACCTCGCTCCTGAAAATTTTTCTAACGCTTGGCATTTCTTAAATTTTTGTCTGATTTTTAAATATTTTACATGGTCTTAAAGCTCTCGTAAATACTTACAAAACGGTGCTTTAAACTGCATGTTTGTGTTTAAAAATGATCGAGTTACAAGCATTTTAAAATTAAAATTTTTGATTTTTTCCATACCCTGGTTCAGTTTTTTCAAAATATTGGGTACAATTTGCAGCAAATTTGTTTGAGTTTTTTACCGTAGATAGCAAACAAAATTTAAGATTTTCTGAAAAAAATTTGAAAGTAATATCTTTTCTGGCTTAAAAACTATACGATTTTCAATTTAAAAAATCCAAAATTATTGCATTTTTGTGTATTTTAGCCTAAAATGGGACACTAATCTAATTTTTTAGATAGAACAAAATATAAAAATTTTTTATTTTTATTAAAGCTAACTATATGTGTGTAAGTTTAAACCAAATTTCGTATAAAACTGATCATTCTTGTAGAAGATGTAAGTCTTTCAACTTGACCTATTTTACATCGAAATTTTGACTTTACCCCATATTTTCTAAAATCCCAAAGCTGGGATCGGAAAAAGAAGAATACTATAAAAAAGCTATATATACTCCAAATTGTTTCAAAAAGTATTTCGTGAGCCCTAGTCCATATGTGGACTTTATGGGCAAAAGAGTAAAAATTCCAATTTTGGGATTTTTCGTCTTTATTTTGGGAATTATGGGATTTCCTTTAGCTTAATGTTGCAGATTTTTTTACCGTTTGATTTTAGTTAACAAACTACATATGCACAGAAAATTTTATCTGATTTGCTTGATTAATAAAAGTTTTATAGCATATTTAATATTTTTACTTTTCTCAAATTGGACCGTTTTTACCATAATTTTTCGAAATTTTCGGAGCTCAGCAACGAATACTAAAATTTTGTTCCATTTTTTTATTTTTTTATGCATGTGAATAAAGATGACGCAATTTCCTATTAAATAAAAAAAGATTAACCTTAATATCATTCTTACGTGCAAAACTATGCGTTCTTAAATATGAGTGTTTCAATATGTATCTCACTTTTATACATTTATGTTACGGAAGTAAAAATTTTCATGCCTGTGTAAAAAATTGTGTAAAAAAACAATTATACCTGAATAGAGGATAACCAAGAGGCATATCTTAAATTAATAATCATTATAAAAAACATCAGATAAAAAATAAAATTTTCTGTTAATTTTTATTTACGAAAAGTCGTTAAAAGTATTTTTTATTTCCTTAAAATTATTATTTATTTTCTATAAAATAATCTGTCATATCATTATGCATGTCTAAAAGATAAAGTAAATCCTTTAATTCTGTTTTGTTAGAAGGTGAAGAAGCCTCATAACTAATCCAACGTTTTCTCATTGATGAGAGTACAGGATCAGAAGATAGCAATAGGCTATAGAAAATGTCTTCGTTTTGTGACTGCCTAGAACATTTTCGAGAACTGAATATTTGAATGTACTTGAAATCGCAGTTTCTTGCTTCTTGGGCTTCTTCTGTTAATTCCCCAAGAGGAAGAATATTCGATTCTATAATTGTTTTACCATGACATAATATTTTATGTACTGTGGTCGTCATATCCCTCCATGGATATAGGGAAACGAGTAGCTGAGATATTTTTGCTGTATATTCTCCAAAGCGAAAATAATTAATTTGAGTTTTGCTATTAATTGCCATTAAAACTACGTTAACCATTCTAAGCAACTCTTTGTCAATTCCAGTTATGTTTGAAGTAGTTTCAAAATCCCCAAAAAATTTTCTTGCAGTATTTCCGTCGTTAGTGTCTCCTCCACCACGAAGAGGCTTATCAATTATTAACCCCGTTTGTACTCTAAGCTCTTCTTGGATTCTACTTTTCTCAGAAGCTCTTAGAGCTTTTAGTTCATCATTGTTTTTTGTTTTTTTTTTTTTTTTGTTATTAAATTTTCTGTCGTACTTCTGTATTTTAAGTCGTATGCAATATGCAGAAAATGCTCCAAAAATCTTATTCTAGCATGAAGGGGGGATATTCCGAAAGATAGAACTTCTTCGTTGACTACGTTGGTTTTTTTTATCTGAGAATTCTGACTTCTTCTGATCACATATGGAACATTTCCAATAAGAAGATGTGTTAGTTATAGCGTTACTAACTTTTCCATCAATCATTGTTAAACTAATGCCCCTATTGCCGTTGTCAACTCAACTCAGTTTGGTCGTCTGCCAGTCAACCCAACTTTTACTCAACCAAATTATTTTTTGGTATTGTGAAACACAACGATTTTCGGTTGTAATTGTTGTGGTGTTGCCGACATGAAATATCAATTTCATGTTGGCAATACCCTGAAATATATTTAAAAATAGAACAAAAGAAAGGACAAGAAAAAAATTTAAACCAAATTTTTATAGAAATATTAATTAAAAATGGATTTAAGTGTGGATTTATTTTTCGAAGATGAAAATCGTGACGCCAATATAAGTATTCTACGAATACGTAAAAAAATTCGTGATGATTCCAATCCTCTTGAACTACCCAGTGCGAGGTAAGAAATGTTCAAAATAATTTATAGATATTTATAATAACAAGTGATTTTTCATAGATTTATTAGCTATTTTCGATTGAACAAAGAAGCATTTTGTTATATGCTGGACGAAGTAAAGGACCATTTAAAAAAACCTGTGCGTATGGTCGCTATACCACCAATATTAAAACTATGCGCTGTCCTTCGATTTTTGGCTGATGGAAGCTACCAAAAGTGCAGTGGTAATGACTTCAATGTTGGAGTAGCCCAATCCACGATGTCACTTATCTTAAAGGAAGTGTTACCAGTAATAGAGTTTCACATTTGCAAAAAATGGATAAAAACGCAAATGAGTGAAGAAGAAATAAATGCATCGAAGCTCTGGTTTTTTGGAAAAAAGTGGATTTCCCGGCGTATTGGGCTGTATTGATGGCACGCATGTCCGAATTGTGTCTCCACAAAAGAATATTCAGCACCTATACCTGAATAGGAAAGGATATTACAGCTTAAATGTTATGATCGTAAGTATACATATATTTACTAGAAAATAATTTGATTTATGTTTTTTAATGTAGCTGTGTGATTACAAAATGAACATACGATATGTTGACGCAAGGCACCCTGGAGCAAATCATGATTCCTTAATTTTCAATTTAAGTGATTTAAAAACTTAACTACAAAGAAACGCTCAAGAAAATTCATGGATTTTAGGTAAAATTATTTAAAATTTTAAAATCTTAATTTTATTTCTTTTTTGTATTTAAGGTGACGCCGGATATCCTCTAAGACCGTACTTAATGACACCATTTCGAATGACAGACGGAGGATCTCCACAAGCCCGATACAACACGATACACGCGAAAGGACGCAACATTGTTGAAAGGACGATAGGTACCCTTAAGGGCAAATTTCGATGCCTGCTTTCTGTTAGAGGCTTACATTATTCACCCGAAAAAGCAACACAAATTGTAAATGTCTGTTGTGCTCTACACAACATTAGTCAACATTTTAAAGTGGAATTCCAAGCCGATGAAATATTTATCGAAAACGAAAATATGAATTCACAATCTTTAAACTCAAATATTGAAGATACAGAAGTTGGTATAAGTATCCGAAATAATATAATGCGTTCTTTTTAAATATAACAGAAGAGTTTTTTATTTCATTTTTATTGAATTCAGTCTTATATACGTACAGGTATACATCAATGTAATTTTAGGTAAATAAGTAATAAAAAAATAAATAAAAGCATCACTCCTTGTGGTGAAAATAAATATTTTAAAGTTTTTGTAGCTGCTTTAAAATTACTTAGTAATTTCATTTTTCAATTTCTCAATTTTCATTTTTTCACACTCCACTCTGAGATTGTGAAGCTGAGTACCTTCATTAACTTGCCTTTATAATGCAATTTTCTTTTTTTTAATTTCTAAAAGCTGTTTGTTTATTTCATAGTTTTTATAAGTGTTTTTTTTCTAAATCCTTAACAATTTTTAAAAGTTTAGCTTGTGTCTCGCATTGTTTTCTCAAAAGGTCCAAACGTTCTTGCTCTGGTGATATTTTCTTTTTCTTAGCTGGAGTGTTTAATAACCCAGGATCATTTGTAATGACATTTTCCAGTTCCGGACTTTTAGAAGGCGCAGATGAATCAGTAGTTGTTGTTGGAGCAATATTCTCAACGCCGAAAGTTTGTCCGGATGGTGCTATTTGGTCATTTAGCGATAATAGCTGGGAGACGCAATCCTCAAGGATATTAAGAGGATTTTCTTGTGAAGGACCACCTCCTGTTGCTTGATTATTTCTCTTATTATTAGCAAGTTTTTTTTTAATACTTGCTTTGTAATGAATCCAAACCTATATGAAGTAAACTGTAATAAAATGTCTATTTAAAATATTTTAGACGCCATATACTTACACGTTGCCATTCGCTTGAGGTTCTTGTAGGTGG
Source organism: Cistogaster globosa (assembly GCA_937654795.1). Lineage (NCBI taxonomy): Eukaryota > Metazoa > Arthropoda > Insecta > Diptera > Tachinidae > Cistogaster > Cistogaster globosa. The sequence goes on from OW569407.1 coordinate 39,991,928, forward strand.
ACCCAAGCTATTCAATTCTATGGAAAATCCTTCCCAAGCTTCCTTGCATTGGTTTTTGGTCATCCCAAATTTTTGTTTTCCCCTAGCAATTTCCGGATTTTTTTCCATTAATTGAACAAGGCGTTCGAATTGGGACTTAGTTGTTATTTTTAAAGTCCTGCGTATATGTATTTAACATTTAATTATTTATATCAAACAGAACAAACACCTCTACTTACGATTTTACCATTTTTCTATTTTTTTCTATTATTTTTAAAAAGGAAATGTATTACAAATATGTAACCGACAGAAACCAAACTACTAATAATCAATTGTGAAAATTTTTGGTTTTTGTCAACCAAACTCATACAAAGTTGTGAACGGCAATACCAAAAACACAACCAAAAAGTCAACCGCATTTGAGTTGAGAATGGCAATACCGATTTGTAAAAGACGACCAAATTGTTAAAAAAGTTGTCAACCGCAATAGGGGCATAAGTTGAAAGGATATGTTAACACAGTATTCTTTTATTTTTATTGATATTGGTTCCAATGATCTTATTTCGTCTTTGATATGCTCGACTATTTTTTTGTCGTAGTATTTGATTCCTTTACATACTCAAAACAAATAGGCCTACAAAAATTTTTGGATCCTGGGGTTGTGTTTTTCCATATATCTTCAAAAGTGTTTGCACGTACTGATGAAGATGCAACCAGTGAGTATGAACGAATTCTTAGTGATACTAAGGATGCCATGAATATGCTCTTAAAATCTATTGTATGTTTTTGTTTGTACTCAGGAAGGGCTGATATTCCATCACATCCCCACTTACACATTAGTACTACATCGCAGTTTTTAACCTTTTCTAGTTGGTCAGTAGAAAAATCTGAAAAAATCCGTGACGCCGTATTTTCTAGCAAAGAAGATAGTCCAATAGAAGCTTTCGTTTCATCAACTGTTATTGGAGATGGCATAATCGCTTTCTTTTTTTCTTGAATAGACTTATATGATGGTAATATTGCATGTCCTTTCTCAAGTAAAGCTTTTCTCAAAATTTGGTACTTATTTCGGCTTATTTTCATTTCCAACATCAGAGCAATAGCTTCTTCCTCCGTAAAATTTGACTGCGATGTCGGAGTAGGTATGCTGTTAACAATTCGTTTCAACCGTTTTGGAGATGCGCTGGGAAGAATATTGGCGATGTGCACTGCCTCGGAAGGCTGATTTTTTTTTTTAGCAATTCTTTGAACGTATCGGAAACTTCATCTTTTGAAACTGAAGAAAGTTTTTCGGTTAACCTTTTTTTCTTAGACTTCATAAGATTAGCAGGGAGCTCCACATAATGCGATGTAGGTTGAGAATTTCGCAACAGTATCCATCCAAGTAAGATACTTTACTTTAAACTTATTTTTGCTTCCGCGAACTGATTTCATTTTTTGATCAAATAATTTAAAAAATTTTTCAGTTTTGCAGTACCAATGACATCAACTCTGCAGTTGTATGTAGCCTTAATAAATTTTTTCATGGTCTTAATTCTATCAAGTCCTTTTGTACCATCAGTCCACAAAAAAGAACACAATGTCTCAAACTTCAATGTGATCGGCATGATGTTTTTTTTTTAAATATGATATCTATTGTTATGCAAATATTTATATGCGTGTTCAGGTCATCGAACAGTTGGGTACCTAAAGAAGCAAAGCATCTAGCTAAAAATCAAAAAGGCACATAGGTAAGACATAATTAGTCATAGGTCATCCTAAAACGAACACCTGCACCATTATTTTTAACCCTTACATTTTTAACCCTTTTTTAAGGTATAATTGTTTTTTTACACAATTTTTTACACAGGCATGAAAATTTTTACTTCCGTAACATAAATGTATAAAAGTGAGATACATATTGAAACACTCATATTTAAGAACGCATAGTTTTGCACGTAAGAATGATATTAAGGTGAATCTTTTTTTATTTAATAGGAAATTGCGTCATCTTTATTCACATGCATAAAAAAAATAAAAAAATGGAACAAAATTTTAGTATTCGTTGCTGAGCTCCGAAAATTTCGAAAAATTATGGTAAAAACGGTCCAATTTGAGAAAAGTAAAAATATTAAATATGCTATAAAACTTTTATTAATCAAGCAAATCAGATAAAATTTTCTGTGCATATGTAGTTTGTTAACTAAAATCAAACGGTAAAAAAATCTGCAACATTAAGCTAAAGGAAATCCCATAATTCCCAAAATAAAGACGAAAAATCCCAAAATTGGAATTTTTTACTCTTTTGCCCATAAAGTCCACATATGGACTAGGGCTCACGAGATACTTTTTGAAACAATTTGGAGTATATATAGCTTTTTTATAGTATTCTTCTTTTTCCGATCCCAGCTTTGGGATTTTAGAAAATATGGGGTAAAGTCAAAATTTCGATGTAAAATAGGTCAAGTTGAAAGACTTACATCTTCTACAAGAATGATCAGTTTTATACGAAATTTGGTTTAAACGTACACACATATAGTTAGCTTTAATAAAAATAAAAAATATTTATATATTCCTTAAGAAAATTTTGTTCTATCTAAAAAATTAGATTAGTGTCCCATTTTAGGCTAAAATACACAAAAATGCAATAATTTTGGATTTTTTAAATTGAAAATCGTATAATTTTTAAGCCAGAAAAGATATTACTTTCAAATTTTTTTCAGAAAATCTAAAATTTTGTTTGCTATCTACGGTAAAAAACTCAAACAAATTTGCTGCAAATTGTACCCAATATTTCGAAAAAACTGAACCAGGGTATGGAAAAAATCAAAAATTTTAATTTTAAAATGCTTATAACTCGATTATTTTTAAACATAAACATGCAGTTTAAAGCACCGTTTTGTAGGTATGTACGAGAGCTTTTAGACCATGTAAAATATTTAAAAATCAGACAAAAATTGAAGAAATGCCACGCGTTAGAAACATTTTCAGGAGCGAGGTGTCCAACTTTGAGACCACATAGCGCCATCCCTGGAAAGTGGAGGGTAACCACCTTCAAAACTTAAGCTCAAGTACTCCTCTACTATGCTCGTGCCAAATTTTGAATCAATCGGCCTAGCCGTTTTCAAATGGCTGAATTATTTCCAAAATATTTTGAATCTGCCCCACTGTGCAATGTTCAGTTTGGTACTTAACAGTCGTTATTTTTTTCACTTCCTTCAATCAGGAGGACAATTAAAGTAAAAATACACAAGACCGAATAAATATTATTTACGGAAGTGTTGCTTCAAGGAATATATTTCGGAACTGTAATTGTTTGTTATCTGAAAAATGCTAAGAAAAAGCATTAAATTCAGTTAAAAAAGAACACCCATTTTGCATCATTTCTTGCAAAGATAAACGACTATTTTGGACAAATATGAAGCAGCACATATACTACACGCTATACGCATGTTAGTCTGAAGGGCCCTATCAGTCCAATATCTGAAATAATTTTGGGATTTGAGAAAATCAACTTTAAACAAAATGTTTTTCAGCAATATTTCTTAAATAAATGTCCTGGGTTTTCAAAATATTATGTACAATTTTTGTGAATTGGCAACACACAAATAACTCAGTACACACTTTGATTTTACGCACTTGTTACTTTTTCATTTAATAGTACTGTACATAAAAGATATATTAATTGTCATAGTAGCCTTTGAATAAGTAATTTGTTAAAATTATAGTTTATAATAAAATACATTCAGTCATTTTTTATTTTCCAATAATTTTTTTCCCGTATTTTTTTTTAATTTTTTATCGTAGTTAGCAAGCAAAGCTTAAAATATTTTGGAACAATTTTGAAGATGATATTTTTTCTGACTTAGAAATTATACGATTTTCAAGTTAAAAATTCGAAAATTGTTACATTTTTGTGTATTTTAGACTAAAAAGGGCCACAAATCTTTTTTTTAATAGATGTAGCTCTTCAGACAATAATGCATACTTAGTTATTTTGTAACCGTGCTACATTCTTTAGGAAAGGGATAGATGAGAGATAAGACAAGTGGTGAAAAGAGAAATATGGATGATGTGTGTGAAGATAAATTTTAAAATTTATAACCCTAGCCACATTCTGTTACGATAACAGAGCTCTGTTAATCACTTAACATAACCAATGTTAATATTAAAAATTTAATTTAAGAGTTTCAAAACAATATTTAAATAAAATTTAACGTGGATAGAACAAAAAAAAGTATTTTAAAACACTTCTACTAGTGTCGTTATTAAACTCCAATGGTCAAATATATTAACATAGTGTTTTTTTCAGAAACTTTAGCGGTTTTTCCAAAAACACCACTTTTGAAATTTGAAAAAGGACTTTGGTCCTTTTCTCGTAAACGAAAGAGAGTGGGCGAAAAAAACTTATTGGAGAAGACTTCTAGTAGTGTCTTTATTTAACTCTAATGGTCAAATATATTAACATTGTGTTTTTTCAGAAATTTTAGCGGTTTTTCCAAAAACACCACTTTTGAAATTTGAAAAAGGATTTTGGTCCTTTTCTCGTAAACGAAAGAGAGTGGGCGAAAAAAATTTATTGGAGAAGACTTCTAGTAGTGTCTATTAAACTCTAATGGTCAAATATATTAACATTGTGTTTTTTCAGAAATTTTAGCGGTTTTTTCAAAAACACCACTTTTGAAATTTGAAAAAGGACTTTGGTCGTCTTCTCGTAAACGAAAGAGAGTGGGCGAAAAAAATTTATTGGAGAAGACTTCTAGTAGTGTCTTTATTAAACTCTAATGGTCAAATATATTAACATTGTGTTTTTTCAGAAATTTTAGCGGTTTTTCAAAAAACACCACTTTTGAAATTTGAAAAAGGAATTTGGTCCTTTTCTCGTAAACGAAAGAGAGTGGGCGAAAAAAATTTATTGGAGAAGATTTCTAGTAGTGTCTTTATTAAACTCTAATGGTCAAATATATTAACATTGTGTTTTTTCAGAAATTTTAGTTGTTTTTCCAAAGACACCACTTTTGAAATTTGAAAAAGGACTTTGGTCCTTTTCTCGTAAACGAAAGAGAGTGGGCGAAAAAAATTTATTGGAGAAGACTTCTAGTAGTGTCTTTATTAAACTCTAATAAATTTTTTTCGCCCACTCTCTTTCGTTTACGAGAAAAGGACCAAAATCCTTTTTCAAATTTCAAAAGTTGTGTTTTTGGAAAAACCGCTTAAATTTCTGAAAAAACACAATGTTAATATATTTGACCATTAGAGTTTAATAAAGACACTACTAGAAGTCTTCTCCAATAAATTTTTTTCGCCCACTCTCTTTCGTTTACGAGAAAAGGACCAAAGTCCTTTTTCAAATTTCAAAAGTGGTGTTTTTGGAAAAACCGCTAAAATTTCTGAAAAAACACAATGTTAATATATTTGACCATTAGAGTTTAATAAAGACACTACTAGAAGTCTTCTCCAATAAATTTTTTTCGCCCACTCTCTTTCGTTTACGAGAAAAGGACCAAAGTCCTTTTTCAAATTTCAAAAGTGGTGTTTTTGGAAAAACCGCTAAAATTTCTGAAAAAACACAATGTTAATATATTTGACCATTAGAGTTTAATAAAGACACTACTAGAAGGGTTTTAAAATACTTTTTTTTGTTCTATCCACGTTAAATTTTATTTAAATATTGTTTTGAAACTCTTAAATTAAATTTTTAATATTAACATTGGTTATGTTAAGTGATTAACAGAGCTCTGTTATCGTAACAGAATGTGGCTAGGGTTATAAATTTTAAAATTTATCTTCACACATATATGGATGTAGCCATTTTATTAGTTATTTTACTTCGGCTGGGAATATGCTATGAAGGAGTACCGACGAAGGAGGCTGCATGTTTCATGTTAATTCTGAATATCTATTTATACCATTAAACAGAAAAAAACATTTTTTTTATTTTTTGGTTGCGGCAGGTGTTGAACCCTGGCCAACCAGGTTTGTAGTCACCGTGTTTAGCGCTTTGACTACAGCCGCTTCATAATATGATAGAAAAAAATGTCTGAAGGTATATATACAAATTTTTATTATGGCTTACTGTAGGTATCTAAGTTTAAACCAAATTTTGTATAAAAATGATCATTCTTGTGGAAGATGGATGTCCTTCAATTTGACCTATTTTACATTAAAATTTTGACTTTATTCTTTGTGTTCTAAAATCCCAAAGCTAGGATCAAAAAAGAAGACGGATGCAAAAAATAGATATATATTTCGAATGATTGCTGAAAGTATTTCGTTAGCCCAGGTCCATTAGTGAAATTTATAGGCAAAAGAGTAAAAATTCCAAATTTGGGGGATAGTGGAATTTCCTTTATTTAAGGGTTGGAGATTTTTGCCATTTTATTAGGGCAGACTTCACTTTCCCAGAAAATTTTATATGATTTCCTTAATTTATAAAAAAATTATTGCATATTTAATATTTAATATTGTTACGTTTATTTAAATTTATAAACGTTTATTTTATTGAGTTCTTTCATTGCAAATTTAATACACACAATTTAATTACTACTTTTATTAATTTACACTTTAATTAGAGCGTTATTTAATTATTCGCGATGGCAACTTTACCACTGTTTTATCACAAGATTTTCACTGCTTGACGTTTACGCGAAGAATGAATTAGCCTGTATGGCCGTTGCCCAATGTTAAGGCGCATTTCTACGCATTTATCATTTTAGACACATGATTCCATTATTATTTTGAATTTATTATACATGCTGTGTGTTTTTATTACTTGTTATGCAATGTAGGTTTTTGTGTAGTTGAGTGTTGCGTTTATTTTCATTGCTTTTTGTTAGTTGTTTTTGTTTTGTAATCAAGAAGTTTTTGTAGAAACTTCTGGCTGTGTAAACAGACACAATAGGTCATTTCGTCTTACTTTGTCGGTAAAAACTATTTGTATTTCTTTATATGACCTAAATAAAGCATCTTCGCAACAATATTTATACTTTCCTCAAATTGGGCGTTTTTACAATAATTTTTAGAGATCAGCAAAAAAAAAAATTTTTAATTTTTTTTATATTTTACTTTATAATGTATACAAATAGAGATTATGCAATTACCTATCAAATAATTCACCTCAATATGATTCTTAAGTGCAAAACTATGTGTCCTTAAGTACAAGCGTTTTTAAACGTAGAAAACAGTAACTAAGAGACAATTCTAAAATTAAAAACTCTTTTTCTAAAACCTTAGATAATATTAAGATTTTCTGGGTTTTTTTATTTAAGAATATTCCGTAAGTATTTATTTTCTTATAGTTATTATTTATTTTTTATAAATTAATCTATCATATCATATCATCATTTAGTCCTCCGTTTTTTAACCGATTTTGTATACTATGCTATATAATTGTACATATTGTCGAGTATTTAAAAAATAAATGACTCCTTAAATTGCTACCATATGCAAAACATACACATTCAGTGAGGTGCACAATTGAGTATAAGTTTGTACTTTGAGTACTTTTTATGTCATAAAAATAAAAGTAATAAAGCAAATTCAAAAATTTTTTTTTACTTTATTTAGTATTAGGTACTTAACAAAATAGTGTAAAATTTAAAACTTAAAGCATTAATTTGTAAGAAAAAAAAAAATAAAGAAAACGAAAACAACTCCAATGTACTCAATTTTACACCGTTGAAAAATCTTGCGGAATACGAAAATTTTTAATACTTAGTCCAAAGCCCTTTATTTTGTGAGACATCATTTGCGCGATTTGGTATACTCTTCATCAATTTCTGTACAATTTCTTTCGGAATATTCTTCCATTCATTTTGGATCCGCAGCCAAAGCTCGTCCAAATTGGTAGGGGCTGATTAGTACTGTCCCAACAGTCTCTTCATGATCTAGCACAAATACTCAATCGGATTGAGATCGGGACTTTGTGCTGGCCACTGCCTTAATTGAAAATTTTGATCACCAAGCCATTTTTTCACGATTTTAGACGTGTGTTTTGGATCACCATCCTGCTGAAAAATTACTTCCTCTGCAGGATAGGCCTCTTATCCACAAAATCGGGAAGATGAGTCTGCAAAGTCCTCAAATAGTCTTTTTTTCTTCATAGTATTATCTTTTTTTCTCCAAGTATTTTAAATATCGCCAATTATCTCACTAATCCCAATTCTATAATTTTCATAACTAAAAATGATCTTTGATCGCCATGTTAAGCGAGAAAACACCATAACTTACAACAAGCATCTCATGATTTTTCCACATTAATTTGCGAAAAAAGAGCTATCTTGCTTTCAAACCAAAATTAACATCGTGATATCATAATTTGATATTTTTTATATTGGGCAACAACTCCCAGTAATACACTTTTTTAATATAAGTTCAGTATTTTTGAGGTTTTTAATAAACATTTTTAAAATCACTAATTGGACACAATGCTGTGCCTTTTTGAATACTTTTACGAATTATACATAATAGAGTAAAAAGAAGAAATTACGTGAATAGGGATATGCCGAATCTTATATACCCTTCGTCATATATGTAAATCTATTGTGTGTGAAGATAAATACGTCAAGTTAAATACGTTTGTTTAAATGTAGCATGCGATAAAATTAACCCCCCTACATTCAGTAGAAATTGTATGGTAAATTCAGTGTTTTTTTTAACAAAAACGATTGTAGCGACACAACCCTTCGATCTCGGCGAATCAAATCATTTGGGAAATCAAGGGCACATATACAGCTATTAAACTGTAATCACAGTTTATTCAAATTGAATTTGAGAATTTTTTTATAAGATGCAGAAAATTGACTTAGTGCAATTTTCTCATATACAATGATTTCTGTGAGGGATTTTGTTACTGTGGCCAAACCCTTCGATCTCGGCGAATCAAATCTTTTGGGAAATCAAGGGCACATATAGAGATATTAAACTGTAGTCACAGTTTATTCAAATTGAATTTGAGAATTTTTTTATAAGGCGAGGAAAATTGACTTAGTGAAATTTTCTCATATACAATGAGTTTTGTGAGGGATTTTGTTACTGTGGCCAAACCCTTCGATCTCGGCGAATCAAATCTTTTGGGAAATCAAGGGCACATATAAAGCTATTAAACTGTAATCCCAATAATATAATAATCCCAATAATATAATAAAGATTCCAAATAATAAATTTTCTTGTTAAGTATTTGTATGTGCACGTTTCGTATTTATAAAATCTGTTTACAATTTTTATTTTTATTTTTTCATTAAATCTTTCAAATACATATGAATGGTTTCCGATGGCAACCCTTATGTAGAAAAATGAAAGAAAAAATAAATATAGTTACTCAATGGTTACTGTGTTTTTTGTAATAAAATTTTTGAGTTATTTGTGGCCTTTTTGCCTTATTGATTCAATGGAGTTCTCATTTAATTAATTTGGCTTTTGGTATAAGACTTTGAGGTTTTCTTTACAAAATTTGGGTAAAATCCACTGATGAGCAGTAGCGAAATGGCCATATGGATATGCTTTCCCCACAGTAATACATAATAATAAATATTTCATGAGAATATCATGAAATATTTATATTTGAAGGAATCAAGCACAATTAAAGTTGTAACGACACGTTTTACGCTGGTTGCTAGGATAGCTACAGCGGAGTCCAGGGTCGTTAATGTTGTGTCTGTCGTCTCACGACGGACGGGGAATAAAACAATTTTTGTTTTAAAAACGTTATAAAACGTAAATCCAAGTTTTATTTTCCTATAAATAAATGTTACAACGACGGATTGCTAACGGATGATGGTCGGGTGACGTAGTCGGAGTTGACAGCGCGGTTGATCAGCGTCAGCGTTAAGGACGATGCGCTTCCGTTTGTTGTGGTAGTTGACACGGGTTAGTGGCAGCGACGTATGCTGGATGCTTAGAGTGGCTGTAGTGGCGGAGGCCAATGGTGGCAGCGTTTGTGTAGGCCAGGCTAAAAAGTAGGCGAAGCTGCCGGCGGCAATCGGCCGCTGATATCGTAATAGATGGGCTGCGGTGACAGTAATCAGCGGCAGCGTCGTGACGTAGGCCGAACACACACACTCTATGAGGCCGGCGGCACACGGCGGCAGTAGCTGTGCTAGGCGGCTGCGGTGCCAACAGTTAGTGGCAGCAGACAGGCTGTGAGACCGGTGGCGGCGGCTATTCGGGACGAACTGCGGTGACAACAGTCAGCGGCAGTGTCAAGACGAAGGCCGGAAAACAGGCTATGCAGCCGGTGGCAAACGGCGGCAGTGGCTGTGCTAGGCGGGCAGCGGTGACAACAGTCAGCGGCAGCGTCAATACGTAGGCCAGACAGCAGACAGGCTGTGAGACCGGTGGCAGCGGCTGTTCTGGACGAGCTGCGGTGACATCAGTCAGCGGCAGTGTCAAGACAAAGGCCGGACAACAGGCTATGCAGCCGGTGGCAAACGGCGGCAGTGGCTGTGCTAGGCGGGCAGCGGTGACAACAGTCAGCGGCAGCGTCAATACGTAGGCCAGACAGCAGACAGGCTGTGAGACCGGTGGCAGCGGCTGTTCTGGACGAGCTGCGGTGACAACAGTCAGCGGCAGCGTCGATACTTAGGCCGGGTTTTATGCCGGACGTGCTCCTGGCAGCGCCTAGTGGTAGTGCTCGACCGCGCAGCCTAACCCTGGGGAATTGTATAATTCCTCGCCAAGGTAAGCGACAAGACCGAACCAACGCCGGTAGAAGTGTAACTTCTGTGGCGTTGTTTTACCAACAAGCGTAGCAACTTTCGCACAGCCGCGATGAATGGCAACCACTATGGGATAGCTAGGCAGCGCAAGACTTAACCTGGGGAATTGTATAATTCCTCGCCAAGACTATCTTCGCTAGTCGAGTCACCCACAAATGCAGTCTTACTGAAGATAAGAAATAATTTGGGGAATTGTAAATTCCTCACCAAGCAACTTCTTACCTGCCGGCCAGCTGCTTACAAACTGCCTCTTTTCAACTCAATGTTCGCCTTTTTATACTTGTGCGTGGGCACACACATTCATTCACACACATATTCTTATTCGGTTGTGTTTACTCGGCAAACACAGCCGAGCGTTGTAGTTTAGTTCGTGACAGTTGTGACATTGTTGATTGTTACAGCTGGCTGTTTATTCTGCAGGTATTCTCTTCAAGAGGGCGTAATGTGTCACCCGACCGTTAATTCAAAATATCATCATAGAAGACTTATCATAATCTAAGTATAATTCATTCCATAAACACCTAATTCTAAAGTTAACAATAAAAGAAAATATTACATAATAGCAATAATATATACAACAAAAATATTTAGGTGTTGACAAAAACGAGGAGGCGACTTTTGTCGTTACACTGCCCCTCTCCGACAAGGCCCAGGGCTCGTCTTACTGTGCCCGAAGGATGCGAATCTTGCCACTTCGTGCAATCAGAATTTGGTATCTCTGACCCTCATAAACTCGCAACAGACGCAGTTGTTGACGGCTGCGCCGTCTCTTGATGAGTTCCTCCACTTCCGCTTGTAGAGGGCCCGGCGTCTCTGCCAGGGAAATCTCGGCGGTGTCCTCGTTTGGGGATGTGGCCAGATGTAACTCCGAGTCGCCTACCATGCCCGATGGTGACGTCACTATGCTCTCTGGACATCTTGTTGAGACGGCCCGACCCACTGCGGGTGACCCCGGCGATGTGGTTGCCGTCGAGTCTGATAAGGGTTCTGTGTACGGGGTTGACAAGGATGATGAACAGGAACTTGCTGTTAGCGGTGGCGGCGTTAGGCATGTCGACGACTGTGGAGTAGTCGATGGTATGCGCACACTTGCAAATGCACAATCCCTTCCGGGTGTCGGTGGTATTTTGTCGATGATGGCCTGCATGGCTGAGTTACGTGGCGCATATCTCAGCTTGATGGGTCGCTCGTCCCTCATGACAATCTTGTGTTGGGCAACATTCGATACTCCCTTGATTTGTTCGAACATCGCGAGTTCTTTTCCCGAAAGCCTTGAAATTCTTTCCTGCTCTTGTGGGATCTGGTATATACTCTGCCCGATTTTAGGGCTGCCTGTTGAGGTACATAAAGAGTAAGCCATAGTGCTTACCTTGGCTTTGTTTGGGCTGTGCCTATTGTAGGCCGGACGTCTCGAGGATTTCGGGCGGCCTCTTGCTACTAGACCGGCACAACTGAACGTGGCCTTAAACACACACAGTGAGTCCAGCCCCAGAATGAGGTTTTCCATGGCCTCCCGCATTACTAAGAATTCACAGGGCATGGTCCTATTGCCGAGAGCAACCTGCTCGGACGCCAATGTAACGACACGTTTTACGCTGGTTGCTGGGATAGCTACAGCGGAGTCCAGGGTCGTTAATGTTGTGTCTGTCGTCTCACGACGGACGGGGAATAAAACAATTTTTGTTTTAAAAACGTTATAAAACGTAAATCCAAGTTTTATTTTCCTATAAATAAATGTTACAACGACGGATTGCTAACGGATGATGGTCGGGTGACGTAGTCGGAGTTGACAGCGCGGTTGATCAGCGTCAGCGTTAAGGACGATGCGCTTCCGTTTGTTGTGGTAGTTGACACGGGTTAGTGGCAGCGACGTATGCTGGATGCTTAGAGTGGCTGTAGTGGCGGAGGCCAATGGTGGCAGCGTTTGTGTAGGCCAGGCTAAAAAGTAGGCGAAGCTGCCGGCGGCAATCGGCCGCTGATATCGTAATAGATAGGCTGCGGTGACAGTAATCAGCGGCAGCGTCGTGACGTAGGCCGAACACACACACTCTATGAGGCCGGCGGCACACGGCGGCAGTAGCTGTGCTAGGCGGCTGCGGTGCCAACAGTTAGTGGCAGCAGACAGGCTGTGAGACCGGTGGCGGCGGCTATTCGGGACGAACTGCGGTGACAACAGTCAGCGGCAGTGTCAAGACGAAGGCCGGAAAACAGGCTATGCAGCCGGTGGCAAACGGCGGCAGTGGCTGTGCTAGGCGGGCAGCGGTGACAACAGTCAGCGGCAGCGTCAATACGTAGGCCAGACAGCAGACAGGCTGTGAGACCGGTGGCAGCGGCTGTTCTGGACGAGCTGCGGTGACAACAGTCAGCGGCAGTGTCAAGACAAAGGCCGGACAACAGGCTATGCAGCCGGTGGCAAACGGCGGCAGTGGCTGTGCTAGGCGGGCAGCGTCCAGGGTCGTTGATGTTGTGTCTATCGTCTCACGACGGACGAGGAATAAAAAAATTTTTGTTTTAAAAACGTTATAAAACTTAAATCCAACTTTTATTTTCCTTAAAATAAATGTTACAACGACGGATTGCTAATGTAAGATGGTCGGGTGACGTAGTCGGAGTTGACAGCGCGGTTGATCAGCGTCAGCGTTAAGGACGATGCGCTTCCGTTTGTTGTGGTAGTTGACACGAGTTAGTGGCAGCGACGTATGCTGGATGCTTAGAGTGGCTGTAGTGCGGAGGCCAATGATGGCAGCGTTTGTGTAGGCCAGGCTAAAAAGTAGGCGAAGCTGCCGGTGGCAATCGGCAGCTGACGTACGACGGGCTGCGGTGATAGTAGTCAGCAGCAGCGTCGTGACGTAGGCCGAACACATACACTCTATTAGGCCGTCGGCAAACGGTGGCAGTAGTTGTGCTAGGCGGGCTGCGTTGACAATAGTCAGCGGCGTGACGTAGGCCGAACAACAGATAGGCTATGAGGCCGGCGTCACACGGCGGCAATAGTTGTGCTAGGCGGCTGCGGTGACAACAGTTAGCGGCAGCGTCGATCCGTAGGCTGGACAGCAGATAGGCTGTGAGACCGGTGGCGGCGGCTGTTCTGGACGAACTGCGGTGACAACAGTCAGCGGCAGTGTCAAGACGAAGGCCGGACAACAGGCTATGCAGCCGGTGGCAAACGGCGGCAGTGGCTGTGCTAGGCGGGCAGCGATGACAACAGTCAGCGGCAGCGTCGATACGTAGGCCGGACAGCAGACAGGCTGTGAGACCCGCGGCGGCGGCTGTTCTGGACGAACTGCGGTGACAACAGTCAGCGAAAGTGTCAAGACGAAGGCCGGACAACAGGCTATGCAACCGGTGGCAAACGGCGGCAGTGGCTGTGCTAGGCGGGCAGCGGTGACAACAGTCAGCGGCAGCGTCGATACGTAGGCCGGACAGCAGACAGGCTGTGAGACCGGTGACAGCGGCTGTTCTGGACGAACTGCGGTGACAACAGTCAGCGGCAGTGTCAAGACGAAGGCCGGACAACAGGCTATGCAGCCGGTGGCAAACGGCGGCAGTGGCTGTGCTAGGCAAGCAGCGGTGACAACAGTCAGCGGCAGCGTCGATACTTAGGCCGGACACTTGACTGTAGCGTGGTGGTCGCTGTACGCTGGAACACTCAAAGGCAGCGCCGGTAGGTCAACCGGACACCAGGCAGTGGGTGCTGTAGCCGGTTAGTCCACTCTCTGCACCGGAGTCGGTGCGTGCGCGAAGTACTAGACGCTAGTCTCGGGCTGTAGCGACGTTTAGCGGCAACACCCGGGTTTTATGCCAGACGTGCTCCTGGCAGCGCCTAGTGGTAGTGCTCGACCGCGCAGCCTAACCCTGGGGAATTGTATAATTCCTCGCCAAGGTAAGCGACAAGACCGAACCAACACCGGTAGAAGTGTAACTTCTGTGGCGTTGTTTTACCAACAAGCGTAGCAACTGTCGCACAGCCGCGATCAATGGCAACCACTATGGGATAGCTAGGCAGCGCAAGACTTAACCTGGGGAATTGTATAATTCCTCGCCAAGACTATCTTCGCTAGTCGAGTCACCCACTAATGCAGTCTTACTGAAGATAAGAAATAATTTGGGGAATTGTAAATTCCTCACCAAGCAACTTCTTACCTGCAGGCCAGCTGCTTACAAACTGCCCTTTTCAACTCAATGTTCGCCTTTTTATACTTCTGCGTGAGCACACACATTTATTCACACACATATTCTTATTCGGTTGTGTTTAATCGGCAAACACAGCCGAGTGTTGTAGTTTAGTTCGTGACAGTTGTGACATTGTTGATTGTTACAGCTGGCTGTTTATTCTGCAGGTTTTATCTTCAAGAGGGCGTAATGTGTCACCCGACCGTTAATTTCAAAATATCATCACGTAGAGAGCTTATCATAATCTAAGTATAATTTATTAAAAAGATATTCAGGTGTTGGCAAAAACGAGGAGGCGACTTTTGTCGTTACACTGCCCCTCTCCGGCAAGGTCCAGGGATCCACTTACTGTGCCCGAAGGATGCGAATCTTGCCACTTCGTGCGATCAGAATTTGGTATCTCTGGCCCTCATAAACTCGCAACAGACGCAGTTGTTGATGGTTGCGCCGTCTCTTGATGAGTTCCTCCACTTCCGCTTGTAGAGGGCCCGGCGTTTCTGCTAGGGAAATCTCGGCGGTGTCCTCGTTTGGGGATGTGGTCAGATGTAACTCCGAGTCGCCTTCCACGCCCGATGATGACGACGGGTGACCCCGGCGATGTGCTTGCCGTCGAGTTTGATAAGGGTTCTGTGTACGGGGTTGACAAGGATGATGAACAAGAACTTGCTGTTAGCGGTGGCGGCGTTAGGCATGTCGAAGACTGTGGAGTAGTCGATGGTATGCGCACACTAGCAAATACATAATCCCTTCCGGGTGTCGGTGGGATTTTGTCGATGATGGCCTGCATGGCTAAGTTACGTGGCGCATATCTCAGCTTGATGGGTCGCTCGTCCCTCATGACAATCTTGTGTTTGGCAATATTCGACACTCCCTTGATTTGTTCAAACATCGCGAGTTCTTTTCCCAAAAGCCTTGAAATTCTTTCCTGCTCTTGTGGAATCTGGTTTATACTCCGCCCGATTTTAGGGCTGCCTGTTGAGGTACATAAAGAGTAAGCCATAGTGCTTACCTTGGCTTTGTTTGGGCTGTGCCTATTGTAGGCCGGACGTCTCGAGGATTTCGGGCGGCATCTTGCTACTAGACCGGCACAACTGAACGTGGCCTTAAACAAACACAGTGAGTCCAGCCCCAGAATGAGGTCTTCCATTGCCTCCTGCATTTCCAGGAATTCACACGGCATGGTCCTATTGCCGAGAGCAACCTCTAGCCGCACCGCCTCTGTGATGAGTTTTTTTGACCCATCTGCTAAAAATACTTTAGTATTTACCGTAATCCGCTTGAGGGATGTCGACAGCCGATTGAGTTGAACCGGTGAGATAAAGCTTTTGGTAGCTCCTGTATCGATGATTGTAGTAATCAGTTGCCCAATTATTATGGAAATCGCCTTAAGTTTTTCCTCTTCCCACACTATACAGGTTTGGTTTTCCTCTTTACTGCCCGTTCGGCAGGTGGAATCCGATTTCTTTTTCGCTTTTCTACCTCGTATCATGCGGTGATGCTCCCCTCGGTTGGGCTGTGAGGTCGTCGGAATACATTCTAACTCATCAGCTAGCTGTAGCAGTTCGGCGAGCGTTGAAAAATCTTTGTGTCGGATGTACCATTGATAGTCTGGTTGGGTGTTTCGGAAAATTCTTTCCAGCTTTTGTTGTTCAGTCTTTTTGGGTGGCCGCATCAAGTTTTGTAGCACTAGTAAATAGTCTTTAAAAGCCTCCTTGGGACGTTGCGTACGCTTACGTATTTTATCCTCCAGTTTTTCGAAATAGCGTGGAGGGAGGAAAAACCGGTAAAAAGCCTCCTTGAATTGACCCCACAACTTCCAGTGACGATTGTTGTTCCGCAACCAAACCAAGGCTCGTTCCCGCAGTACTTCTGGCATTATTTGCGGCAGCTGATTCGTGTCTACGTGGTACATTTCAGCAAGCTCTTCCATTCGTTCGATGAACTCTAATGGGTCTCTGCCCCCGGTATACTTCAAGCCCCATTTCCTGACGATCTCGATGACTCCAAGGGAGTGATCTTCGTGGAGTGGCGTAATGTGGGATGATGATAAGGTCGCTAGGTTAGGTTGGACGGATGATTCTGGCCGCTTCTCGGGGGACTTCGTACATTCAACACTAGTTTTTTGGTCTTCTAGTTTGAGCGGGAAGGCTGGTCGGCTATGTCCGCTTTCGGTGGTTGGGGTTAGCTACATGTTTACCTTGCAAGGCCAGGAGTTCCCTCATTTGAGTTTCCTGCTGTTCGATTGCAAGAAATTTGGCAAAATGTTTTCGTAACTCTTCCACATTTCCAGTGTGGTCTTGGTCATATTGGCCAAGGTACTTTACTAGCTCCTCCTTCTTCAAGGAGTACACCCAGGAGGTTCGTAGCATCGTGGTAGCCTTGGTTATATCACAGCAAGTTATGGTTTTCTTTAAAAATTTTTTTTTTTTTTTTTTTAATTGAACACTATTAGTGTCCCTGCTCGGGCGCCAATGTAACGACACGTCATCATAGAAGACTTATCATAATCTAAGTATAATTCATTCCATAAACACCTTATTCTAAAGTTAACAATAAAAGAAAATATTACATAATAGCAATAATATATACAACAAAAATATTTAGGTGTTGACAAAAACGAGGAGGCGACTTTTGTCGTTACAAAGTAGATTAATATAATAAAGATTCCAAATAATAAATTTTCTTGTAAAGTAAATACATCTTTCTACAACTTTATTTTTTGTATATATTTAAATAAATTAATATTTAACTGCCATGTATTGTTAATGATTTGGTTTCAATTATAAGTGCTTTCGCTATTGTTAATCAAATTTTAATAAAATTGTTCAAATACTAATTAAAATTTAATCAGAAATAATTGTTTTTATGAGTCACAAATTTTTGATCGCGGAAGCTTAAATGAATAATGAATAAAACTAACAAATCTCCTCACTCTTGCAGATGGAACTTTTTTCGAATATTGTAATAGTATAAAAATTTTAATCAGAATAGGTGTAAAACTTAATTTCTAATATCTTATGACACCTAAACAACAGCTAGCAGTTCTTATTATCTACAGAAAAACCAAAATATGTTATTAAATTCACTTAATAGCAAAAAAATACAGATTTTTTTGTCAGATGAATATGTAAAAGCTACATCATAAACTTGGGTTAGAAGAAAGACATTGATTATATTCTTGTTTGATTATTTTGTAGTTTATTGAAGATAAGTTCAGTGAAATTCGACCTGTAGAAAACTTAATGCTCAGACAAATATTTAATTAATTTTCTTTGTTTATAAAATATATGAAAATAGCTAAATTTAAATGTAAGCAAAAATTATTCGGTAATAAAGGCACAAGGAAAAATTCGTTTAAATATAAAATGTGTTCTCATTATTATACGAATTTAAAAAACTCATAAACCATAGTGTTAACATATTATGGTACTTTCGCGGTTTATTAAAAACATCGATCGTATTTAATAATCGTTTGTTTGCAAATAAAAGTTAAAATTTATAAATTTCCCGTTTGCTGAGAAGAAATTTCCAGCTAAACAATATTCAACACATCTGTCAAAAATTCTCTTGTACATAGAAAATTTATGAAGCAAACCTAGATAGCGTGGCGTAAGCGCTAAGCAATTGGAAAACCCGATTTTGACAGTAAGTTAGGAAATAAAGTTGTCTTCTTGTTACTGTTTAATATTACTGACAATTTTGTTATATTTAGGGCAACGTAGCGGTTTTATCTTTTTTTATTTTTATACAGTAGATTTATAAAAAAAAATGAGTTAACATTACTGTTCAAGGCAGAAGGTATGACTGTCAGTGTAAGAGCTTTGCGATAGATAGCGTTTCGCTTAACGCGCTGGCTTAGATATTTCTGTTATTCATCTCCGTTTACCACATTCGCGGGCAACAAAAACAACAATACCGGAAGTGTCAATTGGAGTGATCGGCAAGGTTTTTCAGCGGGATTTTTCTGACCTCTAGCATTTAGTTATTTTAGAATGGATATTTTTGTTTTTTGTTTTTAATTAGGACCAGCACTCAGGGGATGACCCCAACTTATGCAATGCATTGTGCCAGAACCAGGAAATTAGGTTTTGGGATGGGGGATAGAGGGAGTAGTGCTTGTGAACATTTGATTTGAATCTTTGCACATTGAAAGTGGCAGGAAAGACCTCTGCAGGGAGTTTATTCAACACACGAACTGTTCAGCTAAAAAACGAATTTTCTCTGTAATGCGTTGTGCGATTCACTGGCCAATCGACCACAAAGGAATGCGCTCTTGATGAAGATCGCGTTGCGCGTATGAAATTACGGTTTTCAGGAACAAGTTCCCTGATTTCATAAGAGCACATTCCGTTGTAGTAACGATAAAACAGCGAAACACACCCCACATTGCGTCGATGCTCCAGTGAGTCAATAGAGCTGGATACCCTACTGTCACCGATTAGTTTCTTCGCTCTCTCCTGTACGCGGTCGAGCAACTCCAAAATAGACTTTGAAGCTCCGGCCCATACATGAGAGTTGTATTCCATTTTCGGTCTGATAAAGGTGACATAGATAGTAAGGAGATCAGATGGAGTGAAGTATTTCTTACAACGTTTTAGAAAACCTAGTGTTATGAAAAAAAAAACATGTTATATATTTATTATTTTTATTTAAATGAGACGGTCAACCGTTTGTACGACTGATCGTGCTCACGGTTCTTACAGTTGTTATTTTAACTTGATTTTTAATAATCTTACTAGCTAACTTACAACTAATGAATTAACACATACACACAATCAATGTAGACTGTGTGTTGTGGGAATATGCAAACGTTGCATATTCCCATACGTGGGTTAGGCTTTATGTGGACACTCGCATTCCAACAAAATGCGAGGTGTTCGATTGCAATGCAGAAGGCATGGCAATGACGGCACAGTCAAACACACTACACCTCCCTTTTTCAGAAAGAATAATCAATATACCTTTGATTGATTATTCTTCTTTTTTTAAGAGACATAAAAGCTAATAAGGATAAAATTATAAATATATTCATTTTACAAGCTTAAGTTATTAAACAAATTAAAAAACTAATAGGAGTTAAAATTAAAAATAAAGTATTAAAATTAAAGTGCAAATAAATTACATTGTATAGATTTATATATATATATATATATATATATATATATATATATATATTTATATTATATATATATATATATATATATATATATATATATATATATATATATATATATATATATATATATATATATATATATATATATATATATAGGAAATGTAGGTATTTACTATTACATTGTAAAGTTTACTTTAATTAATATTTATTTATTTTCTAATTTAGTACAATTAAATTCAGATATTTTCAAAAGATTTTTTTTTTTGTTTAAAAAATTTAATTACCTTTCCTTTTTTTTTTTTTGATTCAATGTTTAGTATGCTGAAACGTTCATTGCCATTGTCAAACCATTAATCCCAGATCCATGGGATTCACGGTAAAATAGTGATCCAGATCGAAACGCAAAAGGAATCAATGAATTTATTAATAGCATATTAGAAAAACAATTAATGAATTTACTTAACATGGTTTGAACCTTTTTATTCTATTTCTATGGACCAGGAATTGTTTTCCATGGTCATCAATAAGTTCAACATTATTATTATTTTTATCGAGTCCTATTATCTTAAAGGGACCCTTATAAACCATGTCTAACTTATGGCCGGTATCGTTTCGGACCAGGACGAAATCATTAAGTGCGATGTTAGAAGGATTTGCACTCTCATTGGAATTTCTTTGTCTTTTGAATTTAGCACTTTCAATGAAACTGGCAGCTCTTCGCCGCGCTACCTGGAGTCTGAATTTTACCTCCTTTTCGTATGAGTCGACATTATAGAGTGGCTCTATTATATTCCTACTAGTGCAGTCTAGTGAAGGTGGAATTTTTCCATATATTAGCTCATAAGGACAGTAGTCGTGAGCTGTTGATGGAGTTGTATTATAGCAATACACAAAATATTTTAACCATTGGTCCCAGTCTGATTTGTCCGATGAGACGTATGTTCTTATGATGATAAGGGGTAGAGTTAGTTTTCTCTATTTTCATCAGAGAACATAGTTCAACTAGGACTTGGTTTGTATTCAGTTCCCATATCAGTGACTATTTTAGTCATGGGGCCATAAACCAGAATGAACTGTTCCAATATAGCCTTAGCGACATTTTTGGCTGATTTATCTGGGATGGGTATTGCAACTAAATATTCAGTCAAATCGCAAATAATTGTGACTGCATACTCATTTTGTGAATCGGATCGGGGTAATGGTCCGATCGTGTCAATTATGACAATATCAAATGCTTTTAATGGAGTCGGGGTAATAATGAAAGACTCTCTCGTCTTGACAGAGTGTTTATTCATTTGACATGACTTGCAGGTTTTAACATAACGAGCAACGTCTCTAGTCATGCCTTTCCAATGGTATTGAAGTCTTATTTTTTTTAACGTACGATTGATCCCTGGGTGTCCTCCAGTTATAGGATTATCATGAAATTTTTGCATAATGGCTAATTTTTCGTTATCGGTAGTTATTTTGGTCAATTTTGGTGTGAGCACTATATGTAAACGGGAGTCCTTTAGAATCTCATTCCCTTTGTTTATAAAAATATTTTTGAAGGTACCTTTATTATCAAATGTACTATCATTTATTGATAGACGTAAGGTTGTCAAACAATTGTTATCAGCTATTTTTTCAAGCTTTAGAAAGAGGCGATCTAGATCAACATTTCTATTAATAACCAAGTCTTCCAACTTAACTTCGGAAAGGACTTGCTTTCCTATTCTTATTATTAACTTACTCTTTGAAAAATGCATCTCTGGCATTTTTCTGTGCTCTTGGGCATTAATTGCCTCATATACATTTAAACTAACCGGTTCTGTGAGCCTTGTATTCTCATTATGTTCATTTATGTGATTACGCCGTGCCTGAAGTCTTGTTGTTAGCTTCAGTACATTTTTGACTTCAATATTTTTGATTTCGTCAAACTCAATACGCGACAATGCGTCGGCCACGTTATTTTCATTTCCCCTTATATACTCAACCACGAAGTCATACTCCTCTAAATCTAGCCTCATCCTGGTAAGTTTCGATGAGGGATTTTTAAGCGAAAATAGATAGGTGATCGGCTTGTGATCAGTTTTGATCACAAATTTTGTTCCATAAATGTATGGTCGGAAGTATTTTACAGTCCAGTGTATTGCAGTGAGTTCCTGCTCAATGGTTGATTTATTACTTTCGCCCTTAGTGAAAGATTTAGATGCATAAGAAATTGGCATCTGAATACCTTGATTTTCTTGACTGAGTACGGCGCCACAAGCAAATTTGCTTGCATCAGTCGTAATGCAGAATTTTTTGGAAAAATCTGGGTATTGAAGTGTAGTAGGACTTAATAATTTATTTTTAAGATATTGGAAGGATTTTTCGCAATCCTGACTCCAATGAAAAGTTACCTTTTTTTTAGATAACCTGGTTATGTGTCGGGATGATTCAGCAAAGTTTGGAATAAACCTACGATAGTAGTTGCAAAATGCTATGAAACGTTTAGCTTCGTCGCCATTTTTAGGAGTGGGATAATTTTCAATTATCGAGAATTTGCTGTCATCAGGCAAAATACCTTTATCCGTACATTTGTGACCTAGAAACGTCACTTCGCGACAAAAGAATGAACATTTATCTGGATGTAGTTTAAGATTGTATTTTCTACATAGATTAAACACATTTGTTAAATTATTTAACATATGTTCTGAAGAGCAACCAATTACAACCAAGTCATCCATGTATACGAAGGCTTGGGTTGGAGATAGTCCTGAAAATGCTAAGGACATCATTCTCTGAAATGAGTTTGGTGCTATTTTAAGCCGTAGGGCAGTCTCTTGAATCGAAATGATCCTTTTTCAGTTGAAAATGAAGTAATATTCCGTGATTCTTCTTCCAATTCGATCTGGTGAAATCCAGATACTAAATCAAGACATGAAAAAAATTTTGCTCTACCTAATTGATCGAGGATGTCGTCTATTCTTGGGAGTGGAAATTTATCAGCTATTAAGTTCTTGTTGACTGCTCTATAGTCAACTACCAGTCTCCATCTTTTTTGAGTTGTGCCCGGTAAAGGTTTTTTGGGTACTAAGAGAATGGGACTATTATAATCAGAATATGATGGTTCCACTATGTCATCATTGATTAATTTATGAACCTGTCTATCTACTTCCTCTTTCTGAGTGTGAGGTATTCTGTAATTTTTTATGTATACCGGTTGATTATTCTGCAACTGCAATTTTTGCTTATAAAAATTGTTAACCGATATTTTCTCAGTATCAAAGGCAAAAATATCAACAAATTCCTGACACAGTTTTCGCAATTCTTTGTCAACAAATTTAGGGAAGTTTTTTGATAATCTTCCCATTTTTTCTTTATTATTTTTTTTGTCGTGTTCGTGTAGAGCTATATTATAATTACTTAAATTTTCTGTCAATATGTGGACGTTTTGTATTATTAAATCATTATCTGTTGTATTAATGATTTTGACCAATGATTTAGATTTGGTTGTTATTGCGTTGGCAGTGTACACACCTTTTTGAAGAATTTGCTGAGGTATTAGTATATTTTCTTCTGAAGAGTCTAATTGAATTTGTCTAACTACTTCAGATCTTGCCGGAATTGATAATGAATTTACAGTGGGAGCATTCAATAGTTTTACAGCGATGTCATATGGAACATCGTTTGTTCTTAGAACAATGAAGTCTTCATTGTCCTTATAATCTAGAATGCAATTGTACTTTCTTATAAAGTCCATACCTATGATTCCGTCGACTTGTATCGAGAAATCATCTTCTACCACATGGAATTCATGGGCTATTAGAAGGTTCTCCATTCTTAGGTCTGTTTTGACTTTTCCTAATGTAGTTATGAGACCATTTCCAATGCCATTAATGCATGTCCTTTTGTTAACATTGATTGGTTCGTTTAGAACTTGATTGTGCTTGACAACTGAAATGTCGGCACCTGTGTCCACTAAAAACATTGATTTATTATCATTTAACGAGGTTCTTGTTCTGAGATAGCTGTATAGATTAAGACTTATATTGTGGATTTTGCTTTTGGTAGAGTATAAAGGGGGATTTACTCGTTTCCCGAGTTTTCTTCACTAATCATTCTTGTGTTATTGGAATTTCTGGGAGCAACAAAATTTCTGTTACCCCCATTATTATTCTGGTAGCGATTGTAATTATTTCTACCGCGATTGTTGTAATTTCTCTGGTTAGTGAATCTAGAGCCAGGGTTGGAATTTTGAGAAGTGGAATTGTAACGATTAGTGTTACTTGGATTTGTAAAATTAGAATATCTGTTGCTATTCGAGCTGAAATTGTAACGATTGTTTCCGCGTCGATAATTACCATATGTGAGAATAGAATTTTGTTGCCCGTATACATCGGTACAACTACTTATAAATTTGGATATGACTTCATTCATATTACCGAAAGATCCTGATTCCATGATCAGTTTTACTCTATCATTAGATGCATTCTTCACCATTGCTGTAACTGCTGAACGAGTAGCATATTTGCTTGCTGTCTCGTTTGGCAGACCATCCGAAATATATGCTGTTTCCAGTTTCTTTGTGAGATCTTCTATCTCTTTAGCGTAAGAGTTAGCATTCTTTCCGGATTGTCTTATATTCATCAGCTTGGCAGTAATGACATCCACGGATTCGCCTTTAATCGAATTCCTGAGTTTTGATATAATGCTCTGAATAGTATTTTCGTTAGAGATCAAATTTCTGGCTGCACCCTTCAGTTTCGTCTTCAATAGGTTGATTGCCACAGCTTCGTGACTTTCTCTTATCGAGTCAACCAGATTCAGAGCATCAATAAAACTTTGTAAATTTTCAGGGCTACCATCATAATCGGGAAGTAGCCTCGATGCGGTACTCAAAAATTCAACTATTGTTTGAGGCATGATTATGTTGTGTCCGAAATGAGGGACAAAAATTTCTTCATGTAAGGACAAAGGTATCTTCAATTCTATTCCTTTCCTTGATGCCACTGATACTAATTTTTCTCTAGTATCTAGAAAGAAAGTATCCGCTGCTGCTTTGTGGCCTGTTGATAAGCGAGAGTAATTTACATTGAGTAGAATTCTAATTTGCTGTAGTTGTTGCACTAGGTTCTTGATATGCTTTTCTACTGTTTCAGGTTTTGTTTCCCTGTCAATATTAAGGCATTTATAAGACTTTAAAAACTCCTCTTTAAGTATACGTGCCTTTCTTACCACCTTTTCCCATTCCATTTATATGTCATGAGGGAACAATTGGGGATTGTAGAAAACAGGTAGTAACTTAATCAGGTAGGCAACATAGGTATTTGTAGTGGAACGCTCTGATCATAGAGGATTATTGAAAATTGTATATTTGGCTATTATGACGTTCAAAACAACAACAACAAAGATTATGATGATTTTAAGGACCAAAAAAAATTTATTTACTTTATTAAGGAGAAGGCTGTTTTACAAGGATGAGGCTGTTTATGACAAATTATACTTTGTCAAGACCCATAGCGGTACTTTGTCTCATGTACCTGTTCCTAAGGGATTTCTTGTGTAGTTGGTACAGAGTTGTAATGAAGTTAAGTGCGAGAATTACAATTATTATCGCGAGATAGATTACAAGGTACTCTACCTTAACTGTAATGTCATTGATGACATTCGCATTGGGGTTCTCGATCTTAGATTGATGGCCCCCCATTCCGAGATCAAAGGTGGCGGATAAAACGATGGCAATGAATCAAATCAGAAATTATAAGATGATTAACAATTGTATTTTTACAAGTTATTCTATGCCACTGGAGGGACTCGTAAGTTTCGCAGTCACAAGGAATATTTTGTGTTTGTAAAAAGTTAAAAAAATTATGAGTAATGGTTGTTATTTTATATCAGAAATAAATC
The DNA here is from genome assembly GCA_937654795.1 of Cistogaster globosa. Taxonomy (NCBI): domain Eukaryota; kingdom Metazoa; phylum Arthropoda; class Insecta; order Diptera; family Tachinidae; genus Cistogaster; species Cistogaster globosa. The sequence goes on from OW569407.1 coordinate 40,017,764, forward strand.
AATATTACATTGATTACATTGATTTATGTATGGGATATATTACGAATTTATTTTTAATTAATTTTACAAATCCATTTTTATATAATTATTAAAAAAATATACAATTATATATATTCATAAAAATAAAATATATATTATCAATTATTACATACTGGTATCTTCTTGGCATTCGGAATCAATTATTGTTGGCAGTTCATAGGTTTGCATGCAATAAGTTTGTACAAAGCTTATTGCTGCTGGCTTTACAATTACTTGCAGGATCTCCTAATGTAACGGCTTCTTCTTTCTTCTTGATTGTTCTTTACGGCTTGCAATTTTTCTGGCATTTTCGTAACTGTTAAATTTTTTTTTGTTCGTATTCGATTGTGTTATTAGTGTATTATAAAAATTTTTATGTTCTGTATTTTTATGTGTATATCAAGTTTGGATTTTGTTTTTTTTTATAATTTTCTCTTGATATTTGCAATTGTAACTATTTTATTTTAAATTTTGCTTGTCTCACTTTTAACGGGAAATATATGTATAACGTTTTATTGGTCTCTGTTTTACTCATATATATATTTGAATATATGCGTATACTTTTTCTTGATACTAAAGCAGTTTTAAATTTTATAGTTTTAACTGTTTAAGCTTTTAATAGTTTTTGTTACTAACATGTTTTTTTTCAAGATCAGAGATTTGTTTTTAATTATAATTTAAGGTTTGCGTTTAAGGGGACATATGTACATGTTAAGATGTTGTCTATTTTTGCTTTTGAATGTACAATTTGGCACTTTCAGTTTAGGTACAGCTTCAGTGGTTTTGTCGAATTTAATGTTAAGTTTTTGGATTATCCACTTTTATTTTTTTTTTATTTATTTATTTTTTTTTTGATTTCTCAATTTAGCATATAGCTATTTGCACAGCCCCCTTTTGCTATTCACTAAGCTTCACTTTCGCCGATTTTAATTGTGCTTCACTTTGTCGCTTTAACTCCAGTGTGGCAGGATCGCCATGTTATGAAAAAAAAACATGTTACATATTTATTATTTTTATTTAAATGAGACGGTCAGCCGCTTGTACGACTGATCGTGCTCACGGTTCTTACAGTTGTTATTTTAACTTGATTTTTAATAATCTTACTAGCTAACTTACAACTAATGAATTAACACATACACACAATCAATGTAGACTGTGTGTTGTGGGAATATGCAAACGTTGCATAATCCCATACGTGGGTTAGGCTTTATGTGGACACTCGCATTCCAACAAAATGCGAGGTGTTCGATTGCAATGCAGAAGGCATGGCAATGACGGCACAGTCAAACACACTACACTAGGCACTTGAACGCTTCTTTTGCAACATGAAAAATGTGCTTGTTCCAACGAACATCGCATTGAATTTTCATGCCAAGAACATCGAGAGCTTCTGATTCCTTAATATATGTATCACCCATAATTACAGATGACGTAGCATGTTCAGCAGTACGCCTGTGCGAAAGCACACAGCACTGGGTTTTATACGCGTTAAACTGAACCCTGTTCGCCAGGCCTAATTCGGAAATTACCAAAAGGTCGCGATTAAGGGTATCGTCCATGTGCTTTCTTATAGCCCCAATTTCCCGAAGGCTTGGTCTACTGCGAAACGAAAATGAATGGCATATGCTACTCTCATATGCAAAAGAATAGATAGGGTTAGAAGTCTGACGTAGAAGGTCATTAAGAAAAATAAGAAATAGGGTAGGGGAAAGGACGGAACCTTGCGGTACCCCTGAATTTAACTTGAACTCGTTTGATGAGATCCCATCTCTAACAACTCGTATAGTGCGATCCCTGAGAAAGCTCGATATAAGTCGAGTGAAGCTAATACCGACACCAAAAGCAATAAGTTTTGATATGAGTGCACCATGCCACACTCTATCAAACGCCTTGAAAATATCTAAAGCCACCACCTTACTTTCGCCGAAATGGTGAATAGATTGACACCATTTTTTCTGAAAGGAAGGCGAATAAGTCACCCGCAGAGCGTGGCCTACGGAAGCCGTACTGCCGGTCACTAAGTAAGCTGTTGGACTCCAGATATTTCACAAGATGAAAATTAAGCACTTTGGAAAGTGCAGAGCAAATTGCGATTGGGCGGTAATTTTCAGGGTTGCCAGCCTCTCCCTTTTTGGGGATTGGTGTTACATTAGCAACCTTCCAACATGATGGGAACTCACCAACATGGTACAAAATGTTGAAAAGTTTTGCTAATGGACGCGCTAACGTCGAAGAGCACTGCTTCAAGACCAGTGCTGGAATTCCATCCGGACCAGGGGACTTGTATATGTTGAGATCCGCTAAAACCTTTTTAACTGCACGTGCTCGAAAGAATATATCTGGCATAGTTACTGATACTCTTTCCAGTGCGGGCAGTGGTTGATTGCTTTCCGGCAAGTAGGAGTTACTTGCAAAATTTTCAGCCAAGACGTTAGCTTTATCAACCGGGTCGTTAATTATTTGATCATCCTTTAAAAGAGGCGGAATTGAGGAACTAGCATTATCCTTCACTCGTTTAACGAATGACCAAAAGCTCTTGCTAGAAGTAGTAAGAACTTTAGCACGAACTTTAGAACTTTAGCGCTGCTCGTATAAAGCTTTTTCGCGCCTTAGTACTTTGGCACACGAAGATCTCGCCTTTTTGCGTAGCAAATCAGTTACGACGTTTTTGTTATACCGCCATATACTGAATGCTTCCTCTCTGGATCTGACTGCATTTTTGCACGTCTGATTAAACCAAGAATTCTTTCTTGGATTAACACGGATTTGCTTAGATGGAATGAAAGTTTTCATTCCAAGCAAAATAATGTTCAGAACCATTTCTGCCATGCCATCTGGTTTATTGTTCAGAAAACAAAGTTTCCAATAAAAATGCCGAAAAAATTCGTTGAGCTCAGCCCAACGAGCCTTTTCGTACATATATTTTAAACGTTTCGTGGCCATTTTTGAAACGTTATGAAGGTTAGCGACCGAAAAGGAGGCGGAAATGGTGCAGTGATCCGAGTTACCGAGAGGCGCAAGAATACTAACCTCATACTTATCAGGGTGTGAGATAAGGAAAAGGTCGAGAGTATTATGTTGTTGCCCTTCAACACACGAAATATGTGTTGGCTCGTTAATTAATTGCGCGAGGTGGTTGTGCGTGGCAAATAGCTCAACATATTGGCCCTCTAGGGTTGTACGGTTCGAATGGCGATTCCAAGACGAGTTGTGAATATTGAAATCACCAGCAACAACAATTTCACTGTTCGGACGGCTTTCTAGGATTCTCGATATGGAATCGGAAAGGGCATCGAAGCCGGAAATAGATTTATCCCTTCCCACGTTTGGGCTTTTGTATAAAAACCCGAAATGTCAGAAGTGTGACCAGATTTTGAATTTAACCCAAAGACAGTTAAATTCAGGATCATTTGTGCCTAATGATTGCTGGCACTGGTACACGACTTCATTACGAATGTACATCGCAAGGCCCCTATGTAGACTAAAAAAGGGTAGAAGAGAGTACCCAGGCAAATGAAAATCCTGCGGATCAGCATCCTCAGATACCTGGGTCTCACATAAGGCAAAAATATCAGGCCGATGGAGACAACTGTGTGCATACACAGAGAAGAAATTCGCTCTTTATCCACGTGTGTTGCAGAAATCGATTCTAAATCTTCCTGTCATTACAAATACAAAGATTCAAACCTTTTGTCTATTTTATAATACTAACACCCCTGTAAAAAACTGATGCTTTTGTGACTATTTAGTGACCAGTGTTATACCTTCGCCACTAACTAGTCAAACAACAGTCACCACAAAGGTGCAAGTAAAATAAAATTACAATTACTATAAAAAAAAGAGGAAAAAAAACTAGAAAAAAGGAAAGGTACTTTTTGTGGTACAATTTGCATCGTACAGAGCCATAAAAGCCCTGAGCTGGTCACATGCGACTTGTCGTGCCATCACTGTTATTATTATTGCATTTATTTTGCCTTGAATTGATATGTTTTTTTTCTGTGTTGATTTTATATGTAACTGTTACAAGAATTTATTGTTTTTGTTTGTTTTCTTATATGTATGTATGTTGATATTTTTGGTTTTATATTTTTGATTATTAATTTTTATTATTATTATTATTATTATTGTTATTGATTAAGTTTCTGTTCTTATTTTTTGTATATTTTTTTATGGCACACTTAATTAAAAAATTGACAATAGGCTGCTTGCTTTTTATTAACAGTTTAAATATTATCAAATTTTTTGTTTTTTCATAAAAAATCATAAAAAATGTGTTTCCAACTGAAGATGAGATGACGGATGAGACGACGAGTGTAAAATAATAAAAAGCAAAGCAAAACGAAAAAAAAACATTCCGAAAAAGTTTTGGGAACATATTTAGTTAAATGCCATATAAAGCTTAAAGACTATACAGGTCGGAATATTTTTTTTCAATATGTCTAACAAATACCTGCGAAGAAGCATTTGTGATTGCTGAGTAGCATTTGTTTTCAGAAAAGAAAACGCTATGTCATTCCGTTTGTAATTTCTACAATATCCATCAATTTCCGACTCCATAAAGTATATATATATTCTGACTTCTTATGCATAGCGAAGTCGATTTATCGATGTCCGTCTGCCCGCCCGTGTTAGTGTTCAATTTAGGTTTGCCGAGGCACTAGATCAGCTAGAAAAAATTTAAATGCGCAAATCGATCAGATATAGTGCCGAAGCAGGTGCTATTGGAAATCAATCAATCAATGGCCTTTCGACGCAGCGGGCAAAACACCACGGCTATCTCCAGTTTTTCTAAAAATTTGGAACAATGAAGTAACTCCAATTAAAAAACAAATATATGGGGCGATAGAGAATTAAAAAATAGGAAAAAAGTGGGTTTTAACAGTTTTTTCACTTTTGTGGACTTTAACGAACACTTTAATAAAACTATCCATATCGGTCCAGGCGTTTATCGATTGTTGATATATGTAAAAGTGGGGTTAAAAATGGGAATGATTAATATTTCTACCAAGTGAGTGAAGATAAATATGCCAAGCTAAATATGTTTCGACGTAACAACTTACGTCAAAACATATTTGCAAATATGTTTTTAATATTTGTGACATATTTACAAATATGTTTTTGTATTTAGGACAAATTTGTAAATATGTTTTCGTATTTGGGACATATTTAAATACTTTAAATATTCGTATAAAAGAGTATGAAGAGGGGTTTTGGAAGTTGTGGAAAAACTAAGATAGATTACGGGATGGGACCTACCACATTTTAAAGCTAATAAATCACAGATATATGAAAAATTTTCAATAATAGATTACATATCTGTGATTTATTAGCTATAAAATGTGGTAGGTCCCATCCCGTAATCTATCTTAGTTTGTCCACAATTACCAAAATCCCTCAGAGAAACGATGTGGGGTCATAAAAATTTTTCAATGATTTTTTTAATATATCCTAAATACTTTTCCAAAAATGTCTAAATAGATTACATATCTGTGATTTATAAGCTTTAAAATGTGGTAGGTCCCATCCCGTAATCTATCTTAGTTTGTCCACAATTTCCAAAATCCCTCAGAGAAACGATGTGGGGTCATACAAATTTTTCAATGATTTTTTTCATATATCCTAAATACTTTTCCGAAAATGTCTAAAAAGATAACATATCTGTGATTTATTAGCTTTAAAATGTGATAGGTCCCATCCCGTAATCTATCTTAGTTTGTCCACAATTACCAAAATCTCTCAGAGAAACGATGTGGGGTCATAAAAATTTTTCAATAATTTTTTTACTATATATCCTAAATACTTTTTCAAAAATGTCTAAATAGATTACATATCTGTGATTTATTAGCTTTAAAATGCGGTAGGTCCCATCCCGTAATCTATCTTAGTTTGTCCACAACTACCAAAATCCCTCAGAGATGTGTGGTCATAAAAATGTTTCAATGATTTTTTTCATATATCCTAAATACTTTTCCGAAAATGTCTAAAAAGATAACATATCTGTGATTTATTAGCTTTAAAATGTGGTAGGTCCCATCCCGTAATCTATCTTAGTTTGTCCACAATTACCAAAATCCCTCAGAGAAACGATGTGGGGTCATAAAAATTTTTCAATGATTTTTTTCATATATCCTAAATACTTTTCCAAAAGTGTCTAAATAGATTACATATCTGTTATTTATTAGCTTTAAAATGTGGTAGGTCCCATCCCGTAATCTATCTTAGTTTGTCCACAACTTCCAAAACCCCTCTTCATACTCTTTTATACGAATAATTAAAGTATTTAAATATGTCCCAAATTCGAAAACATATTTGTAAATATGTCACAAATATTAAAAACATATTTGCAAATATGTCACAAATATTAAAAACATATTTCCAAATATTTAACTCGGCATATTTATCTTCACTCACTTTAAATTGCTTGACTACAAACGTTTTAAAAAAAAGACAAATTAGTGCAGCCGTTCTCAAGTGACAAGATTATTAACGAACGACATTTAATTTGTTTTTATATATGTAGATATATGTATATGTATGTATCCAAGCATTAATTTTACAATATAGTTTTTTTTTGTGTGTACTAATATATTTCTAGAGCTCAGATATCTGCAGTTCTATTCATAAGTTTTAATTGTTGATACCTTACTTTATACGTGTTCCCCTTATCATATTAACAAGTGAAATTATTGTTTCCATGAAATTTTTATTTTCCATGAATTTCCCGTGAAATATTTGTCTCATTCATTGAAGCTATTAGTGTACATTGAATGTAAGAAAGAATAATAATCTCTTCGAAAATTGTAAAATTGAAGTTAAAATATGATTAAACAAAATTTTCAGAATGGATTTAAAGATTTTATTGCAAGAACTTGCCTCTAAGTAAAATTTAATTTTTAGTCTCGGGTTGTACGACGCGTCATACTCCTTAAAATTATGCGGGATATTGCTACTGGCCCTTTTAAATTAAATTAATTTGGTGACATATTAAATAAATAGTTACACTGTTGAGCTTTTTCCTACACTTTGATATAACGTCTGAAAAAATTGTTACAAGTTTATAGGTAATAAATATTTTTCTTTTGCATCTTGTCGAGTATAATGTCGCCCTGCACTAGAGTAACTGATGTTGTATTACAAAAATGTGTTGGGAACTTTAATATTCTATTTAAAATACATTAAAATTTGCGTAATGTATGCAGTTCATCAGCAAAATTTAAGTGCGAAAATCAAAGGGAAAGGTGAAAAAGTTTTGGGAAAAAATCATCCATAAAGATGTTTATGATAGGGGTGATTAAATTGTTTAAAATTAAAAGACTTGGTATATTTTTTCTTTTTCTTTAAAATACTTTTTTTTTAATTTCAAAAATTGAAATCGGATTTAAAAAGGTTCGAATATTGAAACTATTCCAATAATCGATGGTCTAGAATTTATACCAATCAATTGCTGATGATGTTTTACGTGGATTACAAAGCTTATAGTCATACAGACGACACGGTAACCAACTGCTTATTAAACTATTATGCTAATAGCTTATTAACTGCAATAGAAGTTTTTCTTAAAAAAAAACACAGTTTTGTTTTCCTGAATTTTGCATCCCCTATTTTGACTCCCGATTAAATTTATGAAATGATTAACTGTCAAACGAAATTTCATATTTCATTCTCTTTATGACATTTATGATTAGTATACTATTGGAAATCATCATTAAAGCATTGACGCTTTAGCAACGTTTCTAAATTATCCAGATTTACTTTAAAAATTGGTCCACTAACTCTCGCAATTTATAGACGCAAAAGTGTATCAGCGATTAGTCTCATTTTTGGCTCCAAAGGTTTGTAAATAAACAAAACTGCCGCATATGGAATGATATCATTTTTCAACAGTCTCCATTATATCCGGAAATATACACCGGTTGCTACGGTTGACACGCTGATGCCAAAATTGAAAATATTTTCTTTTAAAATGAAGCCTGTAGTGCGATTCACTATGCTTTTTAAACTACAATTGTTTTGTTTAAAAATGTTAACCACAAAATTAACCATTTTGCTATTCACTAACACTTTAAACGATATTTATTGGTGTTTAAAGCAAGCTGCTTCAGTCAGCTGTTATTTTTAGCAAAACAAATTGTGGTTTATTAACAGCAGCATTTTTTATGTGGTTTAATCTGTTTAAAAAAGTGTTTATTTATTATGTATATGTATTGATTTTATAACATTTTATTTATACGCCTCTTTTATTAAATAACCCTTTTTTAATGATTTTGTGAAATAAAACAACTTTATTCATTTATTTGTTTATTATTGAAAAAAAAGTTGTACACTGGCAGTGGATAACGTTAAAAAATTAGAAATTCAATCAAAAGATAAAGCATTCAATGAAATAAAAAAAAAATAAAAATAATAAAGTACAAAGCAAAAAATTCATTAAAAAATAATTAAAATAAAAAAAGCCACTGGTTGACCGCTTTAACCGCCCCACCAAGACTATTTAGCTTTTCGGACAATTCGCTCCACTTCTTGTCGCACTCCAATTTTCCATGGAGATTTTTAAATTTACCGCCAGCAAGTCCCATTCGACTTGAAAATTTAAAAGCATTTACTAAATGAATAAAATAGTAATATATTATAATTTTCTACTTAGTTTGCACAAAACTATTTAAAATTTATTAATCACAAAGTTTTTGTTTTGTTTTTTTGTACTCTTCTTTGTTATTTTCTCTTATTTTAACATTTCTCTTGACAGAGTTGCCGTGTAATATCAATTTGAATAGAGAGAAATATAAAACTGTTTACCATGGTTATAAATAAGTTAGTGAATCACATAGTGGTTAGTGCAAACAATAAAATGTGTGGTTAAAGTTAACACCTTTTAAAGTGTTAAAAGTTAGTGAATCGCACTACTGAGCTCACGTTACACTCAAGGAAGATTGTTATCATACCATAATCAATGATTAAAAAAAATAATTTTCTGGGATAATTATTTAATATTAGTTGACTTTTCAGAGTTCTTATAACCAAAATGTTATTTTAAAATCAAATCAACTCGTCAACGTACCTTTAGCAACATTTAAGATAAGCCAAAGCTGCTTATTATATTTAAAAATGTTTTTGATCAACCGAGAAGTGGACAAAAAAATCTTAAACAAAATACCAATAATTAATTGTAACTTTATTTTTGCTCTCTATGTGTACTTGTAAAAAGTAATCAAAATTAAAAGCAAATGGCAACAACTTTACACTTTTTTAACATTATTATTAATTAACTTGAAATTTACATAAGTTGTTTTTCAATATTTATTCCAGAGTTCTGCAGACAATGTTCAAAACTTTTCGTCTACACAAAAAAAAAAAACAAACAATATGCTGACAACTAAATTACCACCATTCTACCGGTAAAATTGGGTGCTATTTTTTCTACGACATGACATTTTTACGAAAGAAGTACTCTGTATTTGAACCAAAGTTCTCTCAAACCTTGATTCACTTCCGTCCAGTAGTTCTTACGTAATAAACTTTTTTATCGTTTTTCTTCAAGGGTATTGCGAAATATTAATGTATTAATTTTTTTTTTTTTTTTGGTAAAGGTAGGTACATACATATGTTGCAATCCAAAAAATGCACTAACTTTACTAGTTTATGATTTGTCCAGTTTTTCTTTAAATAACTCATTATTTGACAATATTTTTTGTTTTCTTTGACGGTCATTGTATGCAGCGCCCCATTTCTCTTTAGATCAAAAATATCAACAAGTTTCTACCCGTGTTTTAAATTTCATCAAATTTTGTTCAGCCGGTTAACAGTGATAGACACCCCAAGAAACTTATATATAAATATATATATATACGAGGGCTGCTCTATATATTTCTGGCCTAATAGTGAAAATGCGAATATTTATAATTAAAAATGGTTTTATTGTTTTTCAAACTATTCTCCAGCATGATTTATACACTTTTGCATGCGCTCAAACCAGTTGTCGAAGCACTTTTTCCACTCCGATTGAGACACCTCCAAAACATGGTTTTTGAATACTTCAACAGCTTCTTCTGGCGATGAAAATCGTTGACCACGCATTTTTTTCTTAATGTGCGGAAACAAGAAGAAGTCATTAGGTGCCAACTCAGGGCTGTACGGCGGATGACCCATTAATTCGACGTTTTGGCCGGTCAAAAACGCTCTGGTTTGAGCCGATGTGTGAGAGCTCACATTGTCATGGTGAACAATGACTCGTCTTCTCTTGTTGGTTTTTCGAAATTCGTCGATGACTTCAGGCACACAAATTGTAGTGTACCACTCAGAAGTGACCGTCCTACGTTGCTCAAGCGGAACAGTCGCCACATGACCAGTTTTGCCGAAGAAACAGGCGACCATTTGCTTCGAAGTGCTTCTTCCATGAACAACTTTCGTTGGATTTTGCTCGTCTTTGAAGACCCACACGGTCGATTGTTGTTTCGTTTCGGGCTCATACGCATAGATCCATGATTCGTCACCTGTGACGATCTTATAAACGTCTTTTGAAGCACCGCAATCGTATTTTTGCAACATTTCTTTGCACCAATCGACACGAGCCTTTTTTTGAGCGACTTTCAAATTGTGCGGGATCCAACGAGAACAAACCTTTTTTACAGCCTGAACACCTGGCAGTATCGAATGTATGTTGTTGGAAGAAATGTGCAAAACAGCCGTTTTTGGACGACCTTCACGGAATTCGTCTTTGAGCGAGCTTCGGCCACGATTAAATTCATTATACCCATTTTTCACAGTGCTATAGGATGGTGTTTCATCGCCATACAAAGATTTAAGTTCATCAATGCACTCTTGTCGTGATAATCCACGTCGAAAGTTATGAAAAATGATGGCACGAAAATGTTCACTTGTTAATTCAATTTTTTTCTATATTAATTTTTTTAAGTCACAGTAAACAACACATATATATATATAAAGCAAAAGACAAAAAACCTAAATTGTAATTTTTTTTGTAATAATTGCTAAATAAGCCGAAGTAAAACTTATTCTTTTATAATTAATATTATTTTTTTGATTGTTAATATAAAATAAGCTGCTGAGGCTGCTGTAGTCAAAGTGGTAAACACGTTGACTACAAACCTGGTTGTTCAGGGTTCGAATCCTGCGGCAATCAAAATACAAAAAAATGTTTTTTTCTGTTTAATGGTATAAATAGATATGCAGAATGAACAAAAAACGTGCAGTCTCCTTCGTCGGTACTTTCTCATAGCAGATTCGCCGGCGAAGTAAAATAAATAACTCTCTCTCTCTCTCTCCTTTCACCACCTGTCTTATCTCTTATCTATCCCCTTCCTAAAGAATGTAACACGGTTACGAAAAATAACTAAATAGGTTTTAATGCCTGAAGTGCTACTTCTCTTTTTTAAAAAAAAAAAAAAAAAAAAAAAAAAAAGCCAATAAACTTAAATTGTAACACTTTGGTAATTAGTGCTAAGTAAGCAAAACTTATTAATTGTCAATATAAAATAAGCCAATAAATTTAAGTATATAAAGCAGAATATTAAATAAAGAAACCACTCTTGGTTATACAACTGACACGAAAAACGTGCAGATTAACTTATATATATATATATATATATATATATATATATATATATATATATATATATATATATATATATATATATTTATATATATGTATATATGTATATATATATTTATATATATTTATATATATATATATTTATATATATTTATATATATTTATATATATTTATATATATATATATATATATATATATATATATATATATATATATATATATATATATTTATATATTTATATATATATATATATATATATATATATATATATATATATTTATAATATATTTATATATATAAAGATAGTTAATTTTAATAATCTAACAAATACTTTTATTTTATTATTTTCAGATTATACGGGAACGTTTGCCGTATTACCCAGAACGAAATAGTATAGTATGGAATACTTCACCAGGTGCTTTGCTTACGCTTCCAACATTTGGTGATAGTTCGAGGTATGAATCGATTTTAAGGCTTAAAGGTTTTTATAGCTTTTATTTATGAGTCAAGTTTTGTTCATAAATCTTGTTTTTCGTATTCTATATGAAGAAGTACCACCTACGAACATACCATCAAAATTAAGAAAGAAAAATTATTTAGTGGTAATGCACGATGTTGTTGCAGTTTTTAAGAGTAGATGAAGATTAATTTTTATTTTTCTCACCTCAGGGGGAAGGGGTATATAAATAATAATTTAAATTAGTAATAAAAATGCCCCAAACCAAGAAAAAAAAAAAAAAAAAAAAACAAAAAAAAGTATAATACATCCCTGTTCAAGGCTTTTTGCTACAAAATATTTTTTCCAAAACCGAAACCGATTTCAACCTGTATCTACTATAAAGTTTTATAAAATGTGCTATATAGGAAAACAAGGTAAAACAAACAATTTATGTATAACGATTACATATTATAGTACATTTTATTCTGCGCAAGTAGCCAATCACTTTTAATTAACTGTTTCCTAGATTTTAGATTTATTTTCTCTAAAATGTCCCTTCCAATTTGAAGCGGGGCTAAGAAGTGTACAAAGACTAGAAAGGGTAATCTATTTCAACGATGCCAAGGAAGGTTAAGCTGAGTACAATAAGCTAGTGACACAAAATAGGCGAGAAAACACAAAAACAATTAACTTTCACATGGCTCTCTTAAAAAAATATAATATACTTAAAAATTATTTCAAGAAACTTTCAAAATATTTTCTAACTTAAAAGAAAGAATACGTAAAATTGAAAAGTATGTTAAACCCCTAAAAGTTTCAAAATCTGAATCTTGGTAATTTTTCACAACATAAAGCTTTGAATTATAGCTCCTTAATAAAGTTGGGCATACATATTGTTGAGAAGATGCTTTATTTAGGTCTTAAAAAAAATAAAAATAATTGTCACCGACAAAGTAAAACGAAATGACCTATTGTGTCTGTTTACAAAGCTAGAATTTTTTTCAAAAACTTCTTATTCACAAAACAAAAACAACTAACATAAAGCAATAAAAATAAACGAAACACACAACTACACAAACACCTACATTGCATAACAAATAATAAAAGTACACAACATGTATAATAAATTCAAAATAATAATGAAAGGTTCTAGAATCAAATAACATTCATCATGTGTCTAAAATGATAAATGCGTAATAAAGAAATATCCTACTGCCTTAAAAATGGCGGAAGTTCTAGCATATTCAAGAACCGCTTTAACATTAGGTATATAACAGCCGGTGAAAACAGTGTTAAAACAGTGGTAAAGTTGCCGTATTTTTGCGTATTAATCGCGAATAAGTAAATAATCGTCTATTTAAAGTAGTAACTAAATTGTGTGTATTAAATTTGCAATAAAAGAACTGAATAAAATAAAAGTTTATAAATTTTAATAAACGTACCAAAATGTACGTAAATGAAAGACCGGAGCCATTAGAACAACGCTCACAAAGGCGTTTTTTTGTCATGCTTAAATAGATGCCCGTGGATCTTCTGGCCAAAAGGGTGGCGTTAAGAACTGCAGTTACATTAAATGTCATAGTTGCATGGAGCCATAGATCATGGAGACATGCTAGCGTACTGCGGATCACGGACGTAATTCCCGATTTGGTTGATTATTGCGCTCCAGACCTGACGGAGGCTCCATGTATATACACGGATGGCTCCAAAGGAGGGTCGAGAGTTGGAGGTGGAGTCCATAATGATTTTCAGACTCCCAAATGACTGTAGTGTTTTACAGCCGGAGATATCTGCTATTAAAAGGGCGGCATGCTTGTTAAGATACTATAACATATGCAATAGGGATAATTTTTATTGTACCGACAGTAAAGCAGCGATTATGTTTCTTAAAGGTGTGCTTACCACATCGAAACTTGTCTCTGAATCCCGTGTATCCCTTAGCGGGGTGGCGGAGATTTCAACAGTCACTCTAAAATGGGTTAGGGGACATAAGACCGACTTGGGCAACCATATTGCCAATGAATTAGCAAAAAAGAGGACAATGCTTGAAGAAGGTGCTAATGACACCTTCTGTGGCATACCCCTCTCTGCTTGCGGACAGTGTATTGACGCTGCTCTCTGGCTGGCCCAGGTCAAATGGTCTAACGAGTCGAGATGCTCTACAGGTAGAACTATCTGGCCCTCTTTAGACCGGGGCAGGGCGGCTGCGCTGCTATAGTTATCGAGGAGCCGATTGCGCGACATGGCGACTTCGGTTACTGAGCACTGTTTGTTTGGAGCCCATGCAAGAAGAATGGTTCTCCCCTCCTCGGTCTTTGCCCCGCGCTGGTGTAAATACGGCTGAGATATCTCGATCAGCATCTCTGAGTCCAGGTGAGGTGCATTGGATGGTTTACTGACCCACGGCCGGAGATTGCGACGTAGTCAACGGGATGAGTGCACTCCTTGGCTAGCTATCCCTACCCAGCGGGGTTTTTCTCTGCATTTTTCGGATCTTCTCTAGAGTTTTTATACCCGCGGTTCTTTCTTTCTCTTTCTCCTATCTTCCATTTTTGTTTCTATATCCTACTTCACTTTGCTTTTCTCTCTCTGTTTTCTTTTTCCCTTCTGACAGCAGCACCAAAGTGGGCTGTGGCAACAAGGCTGCCAGCCTAACCTAACCTACGTAAAATTTAAAAGCATCACAATGTAGAAATTTAAAAATTCAAGTCTCAAAGAGGAAGCTGCTGTCACTAAAAATGGTGAAGTGTCTATTCACATTAACTCCTCTTTGACGCAAACGACAGGATCCAGTGATTTTCAATAAGTTCCTAAGTGTAAGCGTAGTAATATTGATTAGGTAAATATGCCCAGTTTTTTTTTAATACTAAAATTGGAATAGTGAATCCTTGTCCGCTTATAACACACAAAGGTGAGTTAGACGTTCAGCAAGAAACCTGCAATTTTAAAAAAATGTAATTGTTCTCAGGCAACTGTAAGTTCTCCAAATTAAGGAAAATCATTTTGTGCGCCCTTATTTCTGTTTAACGAGAGGACTTATTAAATCAACTTATTTCTAAAAAAATTATTTAAAGTTATAAATAAAACTAGATATAAAAGCAAGCTTTTTCTAAAAGATGCATTATTTCGGGGTAAAAACATTCAGTCGTATTCATACACACCGCTGGAGCAAAAGCGTTCAGCAGACTTATTTTGTAAATCGCTAAAGCTAAATCTCCATCGTTAAAAACCTAAAAAATTTATTTAGCGATTTTTGGCTTAGAAAGTAATTCTGTAACGGATATTGTTTAATTTAGCAATGACTTAAAAAATGAATTAGCCGTAATTTTAGCATTTAAGGTTATCGCTAAAACTATTAAAATTTAAATTCTGTAAAACCAAGTAGCTATTATTTTTTATTAAAATAACAAAATTTTTAGCAACGAATATTTTAAGGTGCTGAGGTAAGTAAAAAATTAATGTTTTTTTAATTAAATGTTTTTTTGTTGAAATGGAAGAAATAACAAAACGGGTGACAAAAGAACAAAAAATATAAAGAATTTGCCCATGACAGGTGAAACAACTTTATGTATATCGTTTAAAGTAAAAACGGAAAATTTCCTTTCTTAGATTTGTGAATTCCTCCGGGTCAAAAAGTCTTGCTGAGCAATGGGACGCCCTAGCAGAAAATCTGAACACTTTCGGAGGAGCGTTAGAAAATAGTGAAAATTGGAGGAGGGCTTGGACAAACATGCGGTAAAATTCTATCTATTTTTAGGACATAAAGTTTAATTCCTTTGTTATTCAAATAAACAGAAGCAAGACAAAACAAAAGTTCCAAGAGTACAAAAACTCATTGGAAAGAAGCGGCATCAATGGCGCTCAAAAGTACAAACTGTCGGAGTTGGACGAACGAATAATTGGAATTATGAAAAAAGAATCTGTTGTTGGGCAAGAAACAGTCGGCGAACCACTTGTATGTTTTTCTTTCTTTCTTATTTACTTTTTGCTAGAAACATTATTTTTTCATTATATCCAGAGAGTTGCCGTTGTTTCTTTCCTAAGCGAATGCGAGGAACCTGTACCAAGTTGCTCTGCTGGCCTTGTAAGGAAACAATATTCATTTTAGAACTAAGATCCGAAAGAAGGAAAAGAAAAGAACGAGATACCGACGAAGAAATTTTTAATTAGAAAAACAAATTTTGCAGGAGAAATGCAGGAAGAATGACATAGCAGAGGTGCAAACCCAAGCCCTTAACTCTATAAATAAAGCATTATTGAATATTTTGAAAAGACTTCCATAATGACATGCATATCCATTTAAACATTTTTTATATTAGTTTTGAGTACGTGAAATAGTTTTTTTTAATACCTAATGTTATATAGTTAACACATTTCTTGATCGGTTTCATAATAGCTGGTGCAGTAATCTAACACATACGTATAAAGACTTCTTACTTACAAAATATTTTTCTTATAAAATAAATTTAAATTTAATTAGAAATCAAAAAATCAAATATATGAATTAAAAAATACTTAAAAATGTACACTCACTATAATATATTCGCTTTGTTTTGTTATACTTACGTACAATCTAAGAACTTTGAAATTTGTTACAAAGCATAAGGCGTTTTTAGTTTTAAATTTTTTTTTTAATTTAACTATTTTGAGCAGTGTTATTCTTTAATAATAATTTTTTTAAACAATTAAACTCGTAAATAAATTTATTTTAAAAAATTTGAAGAGTATTGTTGGATTAGTAAGTTTCTTGCTTGGAAACCATTTTTATCTTCCCTGATTTGAATAACAGCTCCATCTTCAAAATTTTTCGCAATTTTAAAAAATTATATTTTCATTATCATCTTCAGCTTTATAATTATAACCGTCAATCTTACCGACTGTCACTCCATTTTCAATGAGTATGTTGTGCAATATAATGCAAGAATTTATTGTTTTACCTGCTGCCACAATACTCTTTCTCTACTTAGGCAACGAAACCTATTCTTTAAGACGCCAAAGCAGCGCTCATTACAATTTCCAGCTTTGCGGTGTTGCTTGTTATAATATTCTTGAGCGTTGGTCAAATTTGCGCCTTGAATTGGTGTCATTAGATATGTTAGCAGTGGGTAGCCGCTATCGCCTATTAAAATAATTTCATAATTTTAAAGTTTTCATTTTGAGTACATACCAATAAGCCAGAAATTTCTCTCGCCACTGCTGTATTTCTGTTGGAGAAGTAATCCCAAAGCACCCGCTGTTATGGCACTGGCCTTGGTTAATGTGGGGGATAAGATGGATTTAAGTTAACCTTACGTAAAAGTGTGTACATAACTAGCTACCAGCTGCTTCAGTCTGTCGAGGGTTCCAAGAGTTTACGTAGAGGCAATCCCTATGCCAGGTGTAACAAAAAAAGTACACACTAGAACAATGATTTAATTAATACCATAGTTATTTAAAAACAAAACGGACATATTTCTGGGTAAATCGCTAGTCAGCAGTACGAGATTAATGTCTGCTCTGTACCCTTCCCTTACCGTGTCTTCAAAGGTGTCAGCGAAGACCCAAAATTCCATTCAGAACACCTTAGTTTTCAAATAGTTTCGAACTAACAATTATTGGGTTTATTCACATATTCATTATACCATAAGGTAAATAGAAATAAAATACATAGGCGATACAAACTAACTTATTTAAATATTTTCTTGTCAAGCTTATGATTGAACGAAAATCTTTTAAGTGTACTAAGTGTTATAAATATAACAAATATAACAAGCCAAATCATAGAGTTAATATGTAAGAAAATTAACGATCAAAACAAAAGATATAATCAAAGTACGTTATAAAAGAATGACAAAATAAATGAAATTATATGTAGGTAACAAGTATATACAAAAGTATAATAAAAAATATAAAGATATATAAACAAACTTACATGCTTTTTTTATATTATGTTGTATTCATATTTCTTTCGTTCGGGATTGAAAGCCTTCTCCTCCGGCGATGATATGTTTCTCGTTTTTTTTGTTTGTTGTTTCTTTGTTTTAAACTCTTTAGTTATTAGGTAATCCTTATTTGTATATACTTATAGAATTAAATATAATTGAAACGTTTTTTATTTCTCTTTTTTTATTTAATTTTTTGTTTTTGTAAGATAAGAATATAGTATTCTTTTACTTAAAACTTATATTTATAATTTATTTCCACTTTTGTGTTGTTACTTCTCTCTGCACTCTCTCACCACTAAACCAGAAATGATTTCGTAGTATTCAAAGTGATCGAACAAAGTAGAAGGAACAAGTAGCAAATGTATTTATATAATATAAATGCTACTTGAATCAAATTATATACGTACATACGGAGAAAGATTACTAGAAAAATAAATGTGAGTGAATTTGTTTGCAAACCAGGGATTGGCTTTGCTGGTTAATTCATTTAAACGATATATAACAATTAACAGCTAGCCATTTATATATGTATATTTTTAAACTTTATAAAATATAAATCTAATTTATATAATAAAAGAAATTAAATACATATATTTAGGTTTCACCAGACAGTTCCAGATTTTAGAAATTCAGTTTTAACATAAAAACACGAATTTTTAATAACGTAGAAAATTTCCAATTTTGTGCTCGTTGAGGATTGTTGATAAGCAAGAAAAATGAATTGCAAAGGTAATCTCATACAAAATAGCAAGGATGTTGATGATACTTCTGGTAAAAAAACCATTAGGTACGACCTAGCTTTCCTTCACGTGGTGAAAGCTTGAATTCTATAATAAAAACCAAGTTTATTTACTTACTAAAGACATTCCTTAAGAAAACCTACCCGGTGATGGTTTATAGGATGATTTTATTGGATTTTATTTTGTTATGAGATTTGTTACTGGTTCCATATAATTTAAACAGATAAACACTCTAGATAAATAGACAACCTTACTTTTTAGAAAATTCACACGTTAATGCCGGAAATAATTTAAGACGTATAGATGACACATGGATTAATGAAAGAGTAAATATCTTATGAATGAAAACTTAAAAGGCGTTTTAACTCATCGTACCAGGGGTCGAAAATTAACTTTATATATTGCGTTAGAATTTTTATTTTAGCGGTCTGCTATTTATATTGCAAATTTTATGGTATTGGTATTATAATAACATATAAAAAAAAAATTAAAAGCAAAAAGGATGAAAACAGATAGGATGATGAAAAAAAAAAAAATGCTAACAATTAAAAAAGAAAAAATAAAGTTGTGTCAAACACACAAAAAAAAAAAAAAAAGAAATCAACACAGTACAAGGCATCATGTGCTGTTCCACCAAATCTAGCATTGTAGTCTATAATTCTTAAATCCAAGTTGCACACTTAAGACGCCAAAGCAGCGCTCATTACAATTTCCAGCTTTGCGGTGTTGCTTGTTATAATATTCTTGAGCGTTGGTCAAATTTGCGCCTTGAATTGGTGTCATTAGATATGTTAGCAGTGGGTAGCCGCTATCGCCTATTAAAATAATTTCATAATTTTAAAGTTTTCATTTTGAGTACATACCAATAAGCCAGAAATTTCTCTCGCCACTGCTGTATTTCTGTTGGAGAAGTAATCCCAAAGCACCCGCTGTTATGGCACTGGCCTTGGTTAATGTGGGGGATAAGATGGAGTTAAGTTAACCTTACGTAAAAGTGTGTACATAACTAGCTACCAGCTGCTTCAGTCTGTCGAGGGTTCCAAGAGTTTACGTAGAGGCAATCCCTATGCCAGGTATAACAAAAAAAGTACACACTAGAACAATGATTTAATTAATACCATAGTTATTTAAAAACAAAACGGACATATTTCTGGGTAAATCGCTAGTCAGCAGTACGAGATTAATGTCTGCTCTGTACCCATCCCTTACCGTGTCTTCAAAGGTGTCAGCGAAGACCCAAAATTCCATTCAGAACACCTTAGTTTTCATATAGTTTTGAACTAACAATTATTGGGTTTATTCACATATTCATTATACCATAAGGTAAATAGAAATAAAATACATAGGCGATACAAACTAACTTATTTAAATATTTTCTTGTCAAGCTTATGATTGAACGAAAATCTTTTAAGTGTACTAAGTGTTATAAATATAACAAATATAACAAGCCAAATCATAGAGTTAATATGTAAGAAAATTAACGATCAAAACAAAAGATATAATCAAAGTACGTTATAAAAGAATGACAAAATAAATGAAATTATATGTAGGTAACAAGTATATACAAAAGTATAATAAAAAATATAAAGATATATAAAGATATATAAACAAACTTACAAGCTTTTTTTATATTATGTTGTATTCATATTTCTTTCGTTCGGGATTGAAAGCCTTCTCCTCCGGCGATGATATGTTTCTCGTTTTTTTTGTTTGTTGTTTCTTTGTTTTAAACTCTTTAGTTATTAGGTAATCCTTATTTGTATATACTTATAGAATTAAATATAATTGAAACGTTTTTTATTTCTCTTTTTTTATTTAATTTTTTTGTTTTTGTAAGATAAGAATATAGTATTCTTTTACTTAAAACTTATATTTATAATTTATTTCCACTTTTGTGTTGTTACTTCTCTCTGCACTCTCTCACCACTAAACCAGAAATGATTTCGTAGTATTCAAAGTGATCGAACAAAGTAGAAGGAACAAGTAGCAAAAGTATTTATATAATATAAATGCTACTTGAATCAAATTATATACGTACATACGGAGAAAGATTACTAGAAAAATAAATGTGAGTGAATTTGTTTGCAAACCAGGGATTGGCTTTGCTGGTTAATTCATTTAAACGATATATAACAATTAACAGCTAGCCATTTATATATGTATATTTTTAAACTTTATAAAATATAAATCTAATTTATATAATAAAAGAAATTAAATACATATATTTAGGTTTCACCAGACAGTTCCAGATTTTAGAAATTCAGTTTTAACATAAAAACACGAATTTTTAATAACGTAGAAAATTTCCAATTTTGTGCTCGTTGAGGATTGTTGATAAGCAAGAAAAATGAATTGCAAAGGTAATCTCATACAAAATAGCAAGGATGTTGATGATACTTCTGGTAAAAAAACCATTAGGTACGACCTAGCTTTCCTTCACGTGGTGAAAGCTTGAATTCTATAATAAAAACCAAGTTTATTTACTTACTAAAGACATTCCTTAAGAAAACCTACCCGGTGATGGTTTATAGGATGATTTTATTGGATTTTATTTTGTTATGAGATTTGTTACTGGTTCCATATAATTTAAACAGATAAACACTCTAGATAAATAGACAACCTTACTTTTAGAAAATTCACACGTTAATGCCGGAAATAATTTAAGACGTATAGATGACACATGGATTAATGAAAGAGTAAATATCTTATGAATGAACTAATGGTAGTTCTGAATGAAAACTTAAAAGGCGTTTTAACTCATCGTACCAGGGGTCGAAAATTAACTTTATATATTGCGTTAGAATTTTTATTTTAGCGGTCTGCTATTTATATTGCAAATTTTATGGTATTGGTATTATAATAACATATAAAAAAAATTAAAAGCAAAAAGGATGAAAACAGATAGGATGATGAAAAAAAAAATGCTAACAATTAAAAAAGAAAAAATAAAGTTGTGTCAAACACACAAAAAAAAAAGAAATCAACACAGTACAAGGCATCATGTGCTGTTCCACCAAATCTAGCATTGTAGTCTATAATTCTTAAATCCAAGTCGCACACCTAAGAAGGAGCAAAGAGTGTTTAGTACAAATAAATTAATGAGTATTCCAATGTCTTTATTTTCATCTATTTTGTTAATCACTTACAGCTTGAACATTTATTGAATGGCCTCCTTTTCGGCACACATAAACATGCGCAATGTTCGCACCAGGTCCTTTTATTTTAATGTGGGTGCCGTCAATTGCACCAATCACACTAGGGAAGTAAAAATTCTCGTAAAACCTTTTACATGCATAGATATCCATATTCACGTATGTGCACATAGTACATTGTTAATTAAATTTTGTATTACAATTTTATATGCTGTCATACATATGTAGATTTATTTGTATATACATACGATTGCTTAATTCTTTGATATTCTTTGTTATTTGTAGGAAACCGAACATACTTTCTCAGTAGATGTTCATCCAAAATCCAAGATACTTCTCTAACCCAACGACTAACTGTCGGTTGAGATACATTCAGAACAAAATCCTGACCCACTGACTGTTGATAGCTTCATAAAAAATTAAAAATAAGGGATTTTACCTTTTCCCGAGTATTATTTTACCTTGTGCATAGAAACGCAGTGCAATTAAAATTCGTAGTGTTTTGGATAATCTTGTGTTTCGCAGCTTATGTTTCATGTATGACGAAACTTCCTCAATTAACTCCCGACAAATGTCCTTAGGAAGTCTAAATAATGACCGGAATTGTTGGCATGAAATATCAAATGGATCCGTGCAGCTGCGTAATTTTTAGCTTTTTAGCGATCGAGAATTAGATTTAGCTACGATAATTACAGAATAAGGCTGCAGGTACAGTATAGGGAGTTTATACTATAAAAGCTATATTCAGATGATTGGAAAGGAAATTGAACTACTGTTTGCTAATAGAGTATACATTGTTTTAAGATTTTTCATTTCTTCTTAAAGAAGAGTCGCTTTGATATTTATTATGATATAAAAATTTGAGTGAAATACAGTGTTCGCTTTGTCAGTATTAGAGTCATATATCGCGGTATTGTAACACCCTATTTGCTTGAGTTAACCCTAGAAAGATAACGTTATTTTTTCGTACGGTAAAGATAACATTACGTCTGAAAGACGTATGGTTTCTAACATCCTTTTAAAGACTTAAAAAAAATAAAAATTGTCATAGTAGTTATTGAGATTATTTATTTATTGAATTTTCTCTTTGCTAACAAAAATTTTGGTAAATAAATCAACTGAGCATACTGAGCATATAAATTTTCTCTCACTACAAACCGCAGAGATAGAGTACAAAATTAAAAATTTATACGTCTGATAGACGTAACTTACTTAAGCAGGGTTAAATGTGATATGGTCCAGGCGAATGTAAGCTTATTTCAGATAAGAAAAACAGATATTTTTGCAATAACTTAACAATTTAGTCATCCTTCTAATTTTAAAGGCTGTTTTGTTTGCAACAAGTACATTGATATAAAAAAATCACTTCACGTAGGAAAAAGAAATCGCGTAGCTGCTAACAATATTCTACCTTAAGAAATTTAAGCGCTATCTATGCCATCTTTTGCCAGTCTTTTTCAACCTACAAAATCATGGTCTTTTTCCTTAACTTTAGATAAGAAAATAAGCAAGCTTATTAGAAACCATAAGAAACTTTAACTGGAGGAGGCAATGTCGTAATCTCCTAGTTAAAGTAGGAAATACGTATGATCCATAATGTATTTAATTTTCTTTCCTTTAATGTAAGATCGCGTATCGAAGTGAGTCAAAGAGTTGATTTATTTAATACTTTATTCTTAATAATATATATGTTAATATAACCGATTTACTAGAATCGATTTATAATAATTTTAACTCGACTAAATTAAAGAAGTAAAAGTGTTGTATTTGGCTATACCGAACCTTACATACCATTAACCGTGTATGTAAGTCTAGTTTACTAAAGTAACTCCAATAAAAACTATACAAGTATTGGAATAACAGAGAATTTAAATATAAGAAAAAATTAAGTGCTATATAAAATTTTACATAAAAATGTCACCGGCTGGCTCTCGATGGTTTAATCATTTTTTTTTTAATTTTATCATTTCTTGAAAAATATTTTCAGAAGCTCTTAAATGATACCTATATTTATATTTAAAAAAATATAGTCCACAAACGTGCTTTTCTATGAAAAGTTCAGAGGCCCATAACTCGGAATATATGAGCGAGCTCCAATTTTTTCACGTTAGTTTTTTCTTATTTTTTATTTTTCCCATATGTATATATATTTATACATACATATCTAAGTTTATGGGGTTGCAAATAGATATTGTAGAAATTACAAACGGGATGACAAACAAAGATATACCCGTTTTTTCACTTTTTGTTGAGAAAGGTATAAAAATGGATTATCAATTCTAAGTAATTTTTACCAAAATTTTTATGGTTTTTTTATTGAAGGTGATTTTTAATAAAAAAAATTTTCATGTGGCGATTGACTATGTAATGCTAACGGAAATATATTTTTTAAATTTTTACAACAAAACTTATTATATTTTGATCGCATATGTGATACTGCGCCAACATATCTTAATGGTTCCTCTTTTTTATACCATTTTTTAGTTAGTCAAAATTATATAGACTTCTTAAACATAAATTTTAAAACATCTGCTTACCTACATTTTCGGATCATTTCTCGCCTTAACTTCAAATTAATTATCAAACTTTAAGAATAATGTTAGGATTGGATTTTAAAACTATTATTTAGTTTCCAATAGAATACTCAGAAATGTAGAAATTAAAAGGTTTATAAAGGAATTTGCATTTACAATAAATTTAGTTAATGGTGCCTATTACGAGCATTTTCAGATCTTCGACTGTAGTCGATAGAGCTAATCGAACGAATTCTCATTTGGTATTTTGGCGCACATTCGAAAAAAATAGAGCTATTGTGAATTTCGCACAATTAGATTACTCACAATAGTACATATTTATTAGCTGTCATTCTAAAGAAATATTGTTTTAGTAATTTATAAACAAAAATTAAAATAATTATTAATGTTAATGACTACGACGGAATTATGGTTCGATGATTTAGCTCCTGTGTAATTTCTTCCCATTTTTTGCTGCTTGAACTTTTGTGCATATTCCTTTTGCCAGCTGTGGATTTTGTTCCATTAGAGAAACGAGCTTTTCTAATTGTTGTTTTGTACTTACAACCTTAGACCTGCATGGAATTAAAATAATTCAGTGTCACCATTTGTAAAAAAAAATTACAAATACTTACATTTTCAATAAGTTTTACAAACTGACACAAACCATCGATTGAAAATTCGTTGCACAACGAATTTTTCGACAGTGTTACCAACTCATAAGACGAATTTGACGATCAATATTGGATTTTCTTTAAAACATATTTGGAGATTTGTGAAAAATTAAATATAGATGTCAAAAAGAGTTAAAAATAATAAAAATTTATGTCTTGTTACTTCAGTTTATTTACTTTACTTTAAACAAAAAGAATTATTAAATATAATCATTAAAAAAAACAGGTAGAGCTTGAACAAGCTGTTTTTAAGCCAAAAATTGCTGCAGATAAAGCCTGGTCTTAACGGATTAAATAAATATAAGTAATATAAATATATTTGTTGACGGAAGTCGAGTCTACCGTCAATCATTAATATTACATAAACTTAAAAATTATTTTTTAGATATTTTTATTTAAAAATTAAATCCGAAATTTTAAATACTATTAGTAGCACTCTTAACGAAATTTCATGCTTACGCGTGTTTTCTGAAAAATGTTTATCAACTAATTGTATACTTAATAGAATATTAATTAATAACAAAAAAATCCGGTGGATTGGATTAAAGTTCTAATTTTATTATAAAACAGGTTTTCGAAAAAAAGCGAAAAATTGGAGTTAACGTTAAAATAAATATACACAGATGGACAAAAGTCACCCCCATTTGGTATTTAAAAGATTATAACAGCTCCCATACCCAGAAAATCATTGAAGCATAAAAAGTAGTCTATTTAACAAAAACTATTATTTATTAAGGTTCTATTTTAGTTTAAACGTAAGGCTAATTCAAGCGTTGTTTATAAAAAAATGGCATATAATGGTTGCTGTGTGGATTTTTGGTGGACAAAAGTCACCGTCATTGCATAACGTACTTCATCAATTTAAAGGCTAAAATAATTTTAGTAAGAAGTGTGTTTACCATTGTTTTTGATGACAGCTTGCAAACGTTTCTGCATCGAATAAGCCAATTTTTTGGTAATATCTGGGCTTATTTTCTGCCATTCCTCTTGCAGTGTTTGTTTAAGCATATTTTTGGAGGTAATGTGATGCTCCCGAACCCGCCGATCCAAATGATCCCATAAATGCTCGATTGGATTCAGGTCGGGTGACTGTGGCGGAGTTTTCAGGGTATGGGGAGTGTTGTACAAGACCCACAAGCGAAATATTTCTGCGATGTGCTTGGGGTCATTGTCATGTTGGAAGTAATAGTTTGACTCAATGCCAAGCTTTTGAGCACTTTTCTGAAGATTTTCTTTGAGGATATATAGATAAAGGGTTTTGTCCATTATTTCATCTATGAAGACGAGTTCTTCAACACCAGCCGCCGACATGCATCCCTATACCATAACTCCAGCACCACCATGTTTCACAGTTGCATGAATATGCTTCTCTGCTAATGCTTCGCCCTCCTTTCTCCACGTTAAAACACGTCCGTCCGATTTATATAAACAAAATTTGCTCTCATCTGAAAAGATATCTTTTTGCGAAGGCGAGACGCTTCGTCTGGTTGACCTTGCTAATCTGTAGTTTTTTTCTGCATACTCTGGCATTATAACCAGCGGAATTCAGCGCTCTGCGCACAGTACGTGGGTGGACAACTGTACCAGTACTTTCCTTTATCGCTGCAGCAATTTCTGTTGACGGGGTTTTGGGCTCTTGGCAGATATTTGCACTCTGGTTCATCTTTAAATCTTTTTATTATTCCAGTAATAGTGGTGCGTGGACGATTAACTAATAAACATATTTCCCGAATGGTCTTGCTTGTTGTACGCATTTAAAATAATTTTTCTTTCTTCAATTGTGGTTTCTTTCCTTTTTTGACTGATTTTTAACAATCACTTGGCGTCAGTAAAATTTTAAATTAATAACCTTTATAAAATGTATACAGATTAGTCTTAAAGCTACCATACTCAACGAACTCACTGATAAAATGAGCCAGATTGGTTAAATTTTACTTTTATTTATTTTAACGGGCTGAAATGACGGTGATTTTTGTCCACCTAAAATCCACACAGCAACCATTATATGCCTTTTTTTTTTAAACAACGCTTGAATTAGCCTTACGTTTAAACTAAAATAGAACCTTAATAAATAATAGTTTTTGTTAAATAAACTACTTTTTATGCTTCCATGATTTTCTGGGTATGGGAGCTGTTATAATCTTTTAAATACCAAATGACGGTGACTTTTGTCCATCTGTGTACATTCCAGATCAGGTCATTCTACTGTTTATGTACTTTTAAAGTTTCAAAATGATGTGTTTTCTAATCTTCGTAACCGTTTATGTAGTGTATTAATTTCATTAGAGGTAGAAAAGGCTTTCAATAATGTCTTTCACTATAATATTCTTTTTAAAATGATTGAAATCAAGTTTAATCCGAATATTGCTTTCATAGTTTGTTTTTTTTTTCTAGAAGAACACTTTGTGTACAATTTAATAATCTGATTCGGTATTATAAACTGTAGTGTTCCTGAAGGTTCGATTTCGGCACCGCATCTATACAATATTTTAATATGTAACATTCTTCACATTATTCTTAATTCTATTGGTCTATTGTCGCTTTAAGATAAGTTTCTAATAATATTCAATTTGTAAATCAATTTTTTAATAATTAAAATAAACGCTTCTAAAAGTAGAGCAATTTTTATGTCCAACGCATCGGTACTTCTTCATAGCATATTCACCGGCGAAGCAAAATAACTAACTCTATCTTTCTCCTTTACCACCTGTCTTATTTCTCATCTATCCCTTTCATCAAGAATGTAGCACGGTTACGAAAATAACTAAATAAGTAATAATGCCTGAAGTGCTACTTCTCTTAAAAAAAAGAAATGATGTTGCAGAAAGTAAAATATTGCATCTTTTAATGGATAATCGTAAGTTATATTGGAATCAACTTTAGCAAACTATTAAATTTAATTGACATGCAAAAGCTGTTTTCAAAAATCTTTTTTATTTATTTTTAAAGGTGATGTTTAACAAAAACTTGCCCAGTAAAACTAAGCTTATTTTATATAAAACCAGTATAAGGCCAGTTTTCTTACACGGTTTTGCAATATAGCTTCGTCTTTCTTTATAAAGGAAACTGACGTTTTTGACGTTTTGACGCAATTGAAAAATTGCGACATTCCTAGAAAGTTTATAAATACACAAAAATTACATTAAAATCATCATGTTTATAATTTTTTTAATGAGCGCAAGATGTTTAATTTGAGTAATATAAATAAAGGCTTTCACCCATCGGGTTTTTAAATCAAGAAATTTCTAGCTTTGATTATAATATTAATTGAAGGCACCGCTTTTTTAACAAATTTACGCCTGGAACTTACAGAGGCTGGTACAGATTATGAGGATTTTGTGTTTTATTTTATATTTTTTTATTCGATTTTGTGCGAACTCCTTTGTATTCACTTAACTAACCTTATTACTTGTACTTATCGCCTTGAAATTTAAAAAAAAACTGAATGTGCCATGACTTTTATGACTTTTGGTTTTTGTAGATTTTGCAAAAAAAAAAAACTTTCATTCTTAAAAGTTTTGTTAAAGTGTAAAGAAAAAATATTTCTGAGTGCCATACAATTTGTTTTTGTTTTGTTCCCAAGGTTGATAAGTCTTGTTAAAATTAAAATTTAAATATTATATATGAAAGTTTGGGTGCTAAATAACAGAGAATGTAATTTGTTTTGTTTAACACCAGAGATAGAAAATGAAATAAAATAAAAACATCATTTGTTTGACATCTTTATAAGTATATCTTATCCTTCTTTTGCACAGACTGAAAAGGGATAAAAATTTGGATAGACAACCAGTTTTCTCAAGCCCTTTCTTTGGGAGAACTTCCTGTTTTTTTGTATTCTCGGGTCTTGAAGCCTAGAAACATTGCCATTGCCAAATTGTATAATTAGAAAAATTACTAATCTTTCATGAAATCAAGAACTTCATATTAACAACCCAGGCTGCTACAAAATTTTAAGATCAAAACGGAACACAAATGTATACTGGTGCAAACGTTCATACATATCTACATTATAATATAGTTTCGAAATTCCTAGCATATAATTTAATATTATAAACTAACACAAATCGCACACAATCATACACACACACCAGCACACATGCATACTTATTTAATATAAATATAACCTTTATAGTTATATAAAATTCTAATTTGATAATCTGTGAAATACATTGCATCCAATATCAAGCTCCTTTGACAGCAGGCCTGCGGTCGTCGGAAATAGAATTTTGGTAGTGTGGTATAATATTTATCTTGTTTTTTTTTTATATATGTATATAATTAATTTGAGACTTAAATATTGATTACTTTAAACAAATTCGTATAATTTTTAATTAAAATTTCTCATTTTTTTAATTACCAATTTCTTTTGTTGCATGATTCATTAAATGTAATTAATTAGTAATTGTACTTTAAATAATATGAAACTTACACTTTTCTTTTATTCCTTATTTATAAAATAATTATGGGTTTTTGTTAGAATGAAAATTTAAGATTTCTTCCTTTATTTCGCGAAACATTTAGTAAATTAAAAGTTAGATTACGTGGGCTATTCAAATGTTCAAAAGAATAGCAAGGTCATAAGCGGGAATTGATTTAATATTTATTTATGATTTAATTTAATATTTCGGGGAAAAACCGCCAATTCTTTGAAAAGCAGTGATTAATCTAGTAAACCAGTGTAGTAAATTTGGGCGACCAAAACGACTTACTGGCACAGAAGTACGAGCAGTACTTCGAGAAGTTAAGACAAATCCTGTGTCAAGTGCTGTTCAAATAGCAAAAAATATAACAGAGACATCTGGAAAATCAGTCAGTGCCAGTATAGTTAGAAGGGAACTCCACAAAAATGGACTACATGGCAGAGTTCCTCGAAAAAAGCCATAGATTTCTAAAGTAAATCAACAGAAGCGCGTAGAATTCGCAAAAAAGTACAAAAACGAGGGTGTTGATTTCCGGAAAAACATAAAACATACCGATGAGAGCAAATTCGAAATATTTGGAATGAAGAAGCCTCCAAAAATAAGGCGTTCGAAGCTTTTCATGAAAAGTGTATTACAACTACCGTCAAACATGGTGGAGGTTCGGTTATAGTCTGGGGCTGTATGGCGGCAACTGGTGTCGGCAATGTAGTGTTTATTGAGTCGACAATGAATAAAATGGATTACTTAAACATTTTGAAAGAAAACGTTGCCCCCAGCGTTGAAAAATTAGAACTTCCTAACAACTGGGTCTTTCAACAAGACAACGACCCAAAACATACATCGATGATTGTTAAGGAATGGTTGTTATACCGAACGCCTAAGATTTTAGATCACCCACCTCTGTCTCCAGACCTTAACCCTATCGAACATTTATGGGAGTACCTTGATAGAAAAATCAGACAAAGATCCATTTCCAATAAGGACGATTCGAAAAAGGCTTTAACTGAAGAGTGGAACAAAATATCTCCAGACATTACGAGAAACCTTGTGGAATCAATGCCAAGAAGACTAAAAGCGGTGCTAGATACAAATGGAAAACAAACAAAATACTAAAAGTTAAGCTATTTTTAGTTTCTGTACCTAACTTGCTTATTTAATAGATTCTGTTTACTTTTTTTTGACGCATAAAAATAGCAGTATTTTAAGATGAAGTGAATTATTTTTGTTTTTGTTTAGTTTTTAATTTTGTTTAATACTGAATTAATTTCTTATTTTATAAGCCTCTTAAACTGTTAATAAACATTTTAATTTCTACTTAAATATTTCCTGTAATGAAAGCTTTAATGCAGATAAACCAACTGTTTACTTTTTTTTGAAGCTCACAGTGTACAAATTTACAGCTACCTAATTTTAATTTTATTGTAACTTAAAGTCATATTCTGACGGATTAAACAACCACCCCAATTTTCGACGAGTTTAGCTTGTATTATATCTAGCATAAGTTCGGACGAATATGTGGAAAAATCGTTACATAAATAAAATGGCGTCCAACGTGGGGCCCAGCAAATACATTTTTTATCTTGTGTAAATTCATCTTGTTTTCTTTATTTCATCTTGCTGCTGCTACAAATTATTTTAACACTTACATACATATATATGTAGATACTTATTATCTATTATTTTATTTTGTTTTCTAAATTCTTGACTTTACAATTTTATTAAAGATTATTTTCATTATCGAATTTCTTAATAAAACACATTCTTATAAAGTAAAATTTTAATTCTGCTTACATAAGTATTTAGTTTTGTTTGAGATTTAGAATTTTGAAGGATATGTATATTTTTTTTTCGGAATTTTACTCACAAATACATTTTACATAGTTTTCGGATTAAATTATTATTTTTCAGTTTCCAAATTATTATTCGCTGTAGATTATGATTGAGAATTTTGTTTCTGAGTTAACTTTTGTTACCTGCTCTCATAAGAAACTCGAATAGAGTGTTTAATTTAATTAATTTAATTTAATTATTATACATAGGACTTAAGCTGTGTATGATTAACTCATTTTACATTTTAAATCATATCGATTGTTTTCGTACTAATTGTTTATCAGATTATTTTAATATATATATATATATATATATATATATATATATATATATATATATATATATATATATTTTCTTTTGTTTTTGTAAAGGTTTTAGTTTTAAAATTATTCTAACTTTTGGTACTAATTAGAGTAGCGAAAATAAATATATTTGTTAATTTGTAATTTGATTTTAATACAATAGTCTTGACAAGAAGTCATTTGGATCGGCCAGCTAATGTAAGCTTCACTGTAAATTTGGATCAGGATCCAAATGAAAATGAACCATCAACTTCATCAGGTCGACCAAAAGTTTGGCCTAAAACTCAAAATAATGGAGCTTCTTCACAAAACGGGCAAAATAGTACTAATCATGTTAGGGAGATAGTTACTGAATCATTAAATAGTTTTAGAACTGGGATATTCGATTTTATTACGAATGAAATTCGATCCGCATTTCAGAACTTAAATCTTCACCAAAATAATAATAATCCTGCTACTCCCAGACCAAGTAATAATGACATTACCCATTCAGAGAGAAATTATGATATTTCTCACTTACGTACCTGCTAGAACTAACTCGGAATCGACACAAAAAACTTTTTATGCGCAGAAAGTTCTAAATATTACACGCAACTGGAAGTTAAAGTATAGTGGTCAAGATAACGAATTGACGATTGATGAATTCATTTATCGTGTTAACATTCTAACTGCCAATAATCTTCAAGGTGATTTTCAACTTTTGTGCAAACGTGCCCACAGTTTATTTGAGGGCAAAGCACTAGTTTCGTTTAAGTGTTTTCACCGTCAGCATGATCAAGAATTTAACTAGGAAAATTTAACCCATGCTTTAAGAAGACAATTCAAAATAGATTATAAAGATTTAGATATTGTTGCGAAGATGCTTTATTTATATCATAAAAAGAAATAAAAATAATTGTCACCATCAAAGTAAAACGAAATGACCTATTGTGTCTGTTTACAACGCCAGAAGTTTCTACAAAACCTTCTTAATCACAAAAAAACAACTAACATAAAGCAATAAAAATAAACGCAACACACAACTACACAAACACCTACATAACTACATAACGACTAATAAAAATAGACAGCATGTATAAATAAATTCAAAAAAATAATGGAAGGTTCTGGAATCAAATAACAGTCATCATGTGTCTCAAATGATAAATGCGTAGTAAAGAAATATTATACCAACAGATGGAGCAAGATCTAGTATATTCAAGAGCCTTAACATTGGGTATATAAAAGCAACAGCCATACATGCTGATTCATTCTTAGTGAAAACGTCAACCAGTGAAGATCTTGTGTTAAAAAGTGATGAGGAGAAAAAGATGAACAAGAAACAGCGTTATAGACTTGAATTCTATGTTTGCAGCAATGATGAAAAAAAAAGAAGAAAACAATCAGAAGCTTCAAAAATCATTTAAAGACAGCCTAAAAGGAATACAAGAAACCTCTAGTGTCAACGGCGAAAGACTTTTAGTAAAGGTAAATGAGAAATTTCAAGAAATATCAGAAGCCTTCAGTTAACGAGTAGACGTCGTGGAGCTGAGAGTCAGTGGCCTAGAAAAAAAAAATTAACGAGGAATTACATAAATTAGAAGTGCAAATGGGCGAACTTCAAATTCGAGAGGGACCGGTGAGAGTAATCTGTGAGCATGTTAGCAAGATAAATACTCCGAGCTTTGACGGCAGCGCACCTTTTAATGTTTTTAAGTTCCAGTTCTAAACAGTGGCCAACAAGAATAGATGGGACAATGATGAAAGAGCTATAGAGCTTATTTTGGCCTTAAAGGGAGCAGCAGCAGAGATACTCGAAAGCTTACCAGCCGGATGTAGAAATAATTATGAGGACATAATGGATGCCTTACAACGTAAGTACGGAGGTGAGCATAAAAGAGAACTATATAGAATGGAGTTACGAGGCAGGGTTCAAAAGGCGAACGAGACGCTTCAAGACTTCGATATGGAAATTGAACGTTTGGTGCAGCTGACTTACCCAGGCGAACATTATTCGTTTCTCGATCAGTTTGAAATTGAAGCATTTGTGAATGGTATACGAGATCCAGATGTTAAATATGCGGTTTGTGCTATGCAAAAATCAATCTTTGCAGAAACTATCTCGTACGCGCTAGCACAGGAGACCGCAAAGGTCATCTCAAAGCCACAGATGTACAAGGTGCGATGTCTTGAGATAAAAGATATTGTAAAACAAATACTTCAACTGCGGAAAAGTTGGCCACCTCCAGCGCAACTGCAGATCTACAAGGAAAAGATCAAGATCTGTTTCGCCAGCAAGGGACAACAAGCGGGCGAACAATACCAAATCGCTCGAGTCACCGTTAAACTAAATCGAGCTAGCGCTAAGGGGCAAGTGCTAGCTCCCACAACTAATGGCCCCACAATCTCGATTTCAATTTCAAGTCCTCACCATAGACACAGGAGCGTCTCAGTCCATAATAAGGCCCGATTTAGTAAAAGGCGCTGTGGAACCGTTAAATAATGTACGACTGCGCACGGCTACTGGGAACTTAGCCACTCTCTATGGAAAAGGCAGGGTAAGACTGACTATAGCAGACATCAGCGTTGACCATGTATTTGTTGTCGCCGACATAGTCGATGAACGGTATTAATCTGCACATGTGCGAGCAAATAATGATCTGGCGTAATGTGGAGATACCCTGGATGTTGGTTATGAGAGCAGGACCGCAGTAAGGAAGCTATTTGCCGTTGAACGCAAGAAATTACCACCTCAGACGGAAACTATAACATGGGCACGTGTGGAGGCAGATTGTGTGGATAACCGGTTTTGGGTGGTAGAACCAACAGAAGTAAAAGACGTCATTTTAACAGCTAAAGCCCTTGTGAAAATCTGCGACGATGGAGAAATTGTGAGAGTACTTTATCTGTCCAATAGCGAAAAGGCCATTAACCGAAATTTTGAGATAGGTCGATGTGAGCCAGCCGAAGCCATAATAAATTGTGCGGTAAATACAGTATGCCCCAAATTACAAGCCAGAGAAAGAGATTTACTAGCAGAACAAGTGCAAAAATTGGTGGCAGAACTAACATCTTCTGACAGAAACAAAGCAAAGCAGTTGTTGAGAAAACATGCCTCTGTCTTCGCCCTTAGTAATAAAAGCCAAGGTAGAACGGCAGTTGTGAAACATGAAATTAATACTAGCGAAGCGAGGCCTATAAAACAAGCACCGAGAAGTGTTCCCCTAGCAAAACAAAACGAGGTCAAGGAACTTGTCGGCGAAATGGAACCGAACGGAGTCATTGAGCCATCCTCGAGTCCGTGGAGTTCGCCAGTAGTTTTAGTAAAGAAGAAAGATGGCAGTACTAAGTTTTGCGTTGACTACTGGAAGCTCAATGACGTCACCAAGAAAGACTGTTACTCGTTGCCTAGAACTGACGATACCTTAGACACGTTGGCTGGAACAAATGGTTTTCTACCTTGAACTTAAAGAGCGGCTATTGGCAAGTAGAGATAGCCGAGAAAGGCAAGAAGAAAACTGCCTTTAGCGCGAGTGGTGGTTTATGGCAGTTCAGGGTGATGCCATTTGGGCTCTGCAATGCTCCAGCCACCTTCGAGCGTTTAATGGAACGTGCTTAGTGTATCTTGATGACACAATCGTAATGGGGAAAACTTTTGACGAACACCTCAAAAACCTGGATGAAGTATTTAAGCGTATAACAGCTGCAGGATTAAAATAAAGTGTTAAAAAATGTGCTTTGTTTCAAAAGGAGGTCAAATACCTGGGGCATCGTGTAACAGCTGAAGGCATATTAACTGATGAAGACAAAGTACTGGCAGTAAAGACATGGCCTCGCCCACAAAATCTTCATGAGCTGCGTAGTTTCCTGAGGCTTTGCACATACTAAAGGAGATTTGTGCCGAACTTTGCTCAAGTGGCTGCTAGCTTGCATGAGTTGACTAGAAAGTCGCAACCGTACCACTGGAGTGAAGCAGCGGAAGAAGCGTTCCAGAAGCTAAAGAAACTTTTATGTACGGCACCAGTCCTCGCCTATCCAATAGCTGGGCAGAAATTCATATTGGACATGGATGCAAGCGGCTATGGAATAGGAGGAGTACTTTCTCAGGAGATTAATGGAACAGAAAAGGTCATTGCCTACTATAGCAGAGTACTCTCGAAGCCCGAAAGAAATTACTGCGTTACCCGACGGGAGCTTTTGGCAGTGCTGGAGTGTGTTAAACATTACCACAAGTACTTATATGGTCAATATTTCATCTTAAGGACGGACCACTCCCCACTTCGTTGGTTGATGCAATTTAAGAACCCCGAAGGGCAGCTCGCACGCTGGGTTGAACGTTTGCAAAGCTTTGAATTTAGAATTGTACATAGAAAAGGCGGAAAACACAACAACGCTGATGCCCTTTCAAAACGACCATGAAATGTAGAGTGCAAGCACTGCACAAATGTCGAAAAAAGGAGTGCATCATTGACGTGCGGCTTACCCAGATTGGTCCAAGCGAAGATTGGTCGAAGGCACAGAATGAGTACCCAATTTGGGCAAAAATTATATTGGCTAAGCAAAATAACAGAAGATCAACCCTTAATGAAATATCGGGAGAAAGCCGCCTAGCAAAATCGTTCTGGGCTGAGTGAAATAGCCTGAAAGTGGTAGATGGCTGCTAATACCGATCTTAGTGAAAACGTCAACCAGTGAAGATCTTGTGGTGAAACAGATAAAACAGGGGTGAAGTTGCCATCGCGTATTTTTTTCGTACTAATCGCGAATAAGTAAATAATCGTCTAATTAAAGTGTAATTTAACTTAAGTAGTAAATAAATTGTGCTTATTTATTTTGCAATAAAAGAACTCAATAAAATAAACGTTCATAAATTGAAATAAACGTAACAATATATTAGAAGACATACGGCGAAGAAAACAAAGTGAAAATTTTGATGACTATCTAGACGCAATATCCGCGATGACAGATAGACTGAAAACTCCTGTACATGTTCAAGACTGATGCGAAAATTTAATTCGGAATTTAAAATATGAAGTAAGACATGAACTTCTACATTTGATGTTACCAGTGTATCTCGGCTACGTCGCGAGGTGAAAAATCATGAAAAATTCATGAAGGAAATCCAGTCAATACAATTTTGCAAGACGACGATATTAAAATTGATTGAACAAGATCTCAAGAACTCAGATTTAGCATTAGTAAACAAGGGTAACGAGGTTTCCTCAATTCATAATTTGAAATGTTGGAATTGTAACAGAGGGATGTTCGAAGAAAGTAATTCGAACATCCGAATCTATAGCACATGTTGAGAAAGAAAAACAATAACAGATTCTGACTTCGAAACAGAGCCAACCAGCGCAATACATCTACTTATGAGACCGTATCATATACGTGTTAGAGAATATGAAAAAGCGCTTAATCGTATTTTCGGACCTTCCAGATATAGGTCAGCGAAAAGGTTAAAAGAATTTTACCGGAAATTAAAATCGTATGATGGTTTAAAAATTTCATCAATTATTAATAGGGATATGGACAGTAGACCTTATATAAATTTAAAAATACAGAGTAAAATGTATTGTGCTCTTCTGTATAGTGGTGCTAATAAAAGCGTAATTGGTGGCAACTTAGCAACTACTGTTCAGAATAATGATAAATTTCGGCGTTGCAGAGGTAATGTACATACTGAAGACGGACAAAAACAAATTGAATTAGGAACTATTTTACTAGACATAACTTATCACGGACAGACTAAATCGATAGAATTTTTGTAGTACCTACCGTACAACAAGATTTAATATGCGGCTTTGATTTTTGGACTTTGGACTTAAAATTCTTGTTCCCGACATCAACGTGTTAGATTATACTGAAACAGATCCGGACAAAGTGGTTCTTAACCACGAACAACGACAACAGTTATTGCAGCGTTTCCTAATTCGGAGGTAGAAGGTCTAGGGTGTACCACCCTTATTGAGCATTACATAGACACTGATAATACTTAACCAATTAAGCAACGTTACTATTTAACTTCACCTACAGTTGTGATTGTAAAACCCGATAAAATTAGAATGTGCGTGTACAGCCGTAAGCTAAATTCTGTAACAGTAAAAAACGCATACCCTATACCAAATATTGATGGACTTATTTCAAGACTTCCTTCAGTTTACTTTATATCGAAAATTGATTTGAAAGACGCATTTTGGCAAATCAAATTAGAGGAAAGTTCTAGACCGAAGACAGCTTTTATAGTCTCTAATCGGCCTTTGTATCATTTTACAAGAATGCCGTTTGGACTTTGTAATGCACTGCAAACGTTGTGCCGACTGATGGACATTGTCATTCCGTATAACTTGAAATCACACGTTTTTGTTTATTTAGATGACTTACTAACCGTATTTCAGAAATTTGACGAACATTTAAAACATTTATCGGAGGTAGGATTACAATTGGAAAAGCAGGATTTACAATTAATATCAATAAAAGTAGTTTTGCTTTAAACAAAGTTAAATATCTTGGGCATGTAGTAGGAAACGGAGCGCTGCAAGTAGATGATGACAAAAATAAGGCCATAAGAGATTTTTCAAAACCAAAATCAATTAAACATTTACGACGGTTTTTAGGCATAACTGGTTTTATTCATAACTTTTCGGACTTAACATTTCCATTAACTGAACTGTTGTTCAAAAAGAAGACATTTAACTGGTCTGAAGAAACACAAAGAGCTTTTAACAAACTTAAGAACGAATTGACTGCCGCTCCTGTACTTGTACACCCGAATATAATAAAGAATTTATTTTACAATGCAATTTGATTGTTATGGAGTGCCACAAATTATTGTTTCCGACAATGCATCACAATTCAAGTTTAAAGACTTTAAACAGTTTTTGGACAAAAATTGTGTACAGCATATGCTTACAGCCGTATATAGTTCCCAAGCAAATGCGAGCGAGCGTGTAAACAGATCAATAGACGAAGCTCTACGCTCATATGTAAAAAACTACCAACGAAACTGGGATATATACATGAGTTGTATTAATTGTGCACTTCGCAATAATATCCACCAAACTATAGGCTTAACTCCATATCAATTGTATTCGAACAAAGCATGATAACTAACGGAAAGGACTACAAGCTGTTAGATAGACTTAATCTTTTGGCTGAAACTTATACACAGCTTGAAAGACAGGACGAGTTTACGATAATACGTAAATCTATTAGAGATTTAATGAGGAAAGCGTGTGAGAAAAATGCTCGTACATATAATTTAAGGACTCGCATCAAAGACTACACAGTTGGACAGGAAGTTATAAGACGGAATTTTAAAAAAATTTTAATTTTTAATTCAAAATTGGCGCCCATTGGCGTAAAGGCAAAAATTCTTCGGAAAATAGGACTAGTAAACTATGAATTTTAAGATTTGGAAAGTAAATATATAGAAATATATCACTCTAAGGACATTTAGACTTAGCTTTTACATAACTGTAACGTCGTTCCTTACAGAACCAGTTGACGGTTAAAGGTTAACCTAAAGCAATTTCTGTTTTGTGAGAACTCCTTTGTATTCACTTAACTAACCTTATTACTTCTACTAAGCACTTTGAAAATTAAAAAAAAACTGAATGTGCCATGACTTTCATGACATTTGGTTTTTGTTTGTTTTTGCAAAAAAAAAATTCATTCTCAAAAGTTTAGTTGAAGTGTGGAGAAAAAATATTTAAGAGTGCCATACATTTTGTTTTTGTTTTGTTCCCAATATTGATAAGTCTTGTTAAAATTAAAATTTAAATATTATATATGAAAATTTGGGTGCTAAATAACAGAGAAGGTAATTTGTTTTGTTTAACAACAGAAAAAGAAACTGAAATAAAATAAAAAAATCATTTGTCCGACATCTTGATAAGTATGTTTTATCCTTCTTTTGTACAGACAGAAAAGGGATAAAATTTTTAAAAATTTGGATAGACAACCAGTTTTCTCAAGCCCTTTCTTTAGGAGAACTTGCTGTTTTTTTTTGGGATTCTTGGGTCTTGTATAGTTAGAAAAATTACTAATCTTTCATGAAATCCAGATTTTCATATTAACAACCCAGGCTGCTACAAAATTTAAAGATCAAAACGGAACACAAATATATACTGGTGCAAACGTTCATACATATCTACATTATAATGTAGTTTCGCAATTCCTAACATATAATTTAATATTATAAACTGACACAAATCGCACACTATCAACGCACACAAACACACATACATACTTATTTCATATAAATATAACCTTTATAGTTTATATAAAATTCTAAATTGATAATCTGTGAAATGCATTGCATCCAAGCTCCTTTGACAGCAGGCCTGCGGTCGTCGGAAATAGAATTTTGGTAGTGTGGTATAATATTTATCTTGTTTTTTTTTTATATATGTATATAAATAATTTGAGACTTAAAAATTGATTAATTTGAACAAATTCGTATAATTTTTAATTAAAATTTCTCATTTTTTTAATTACCAATTTCTTTTGTTGCATGATTCATTAAATGTAATAAAATTGTACTTTAAATAATATGAAACTTACACTTTTCTTTTATTCCTTATTTATAAAACAAATATGGGTTTTTGTTAGAATGAAAATTTAAGATTTCTTCCTTTATTTCGCGAA
Source organism: Cistogaster globosa (assembly GCA_937654795.1). Lineage (NCBI taxonomy): Eukaryota > Metazoa > Arthropoda > Insecta > Diptera > Tachinidae > Cistogaster > Cistogaster globosa. The sequence goes on from OW569407.1 coordinate 40,057,976, forward strand.
ACATTTAGTAAACCAAAAGTTAGATTACGTGGGCTATTCAAATGTTCAAAAGAATAGCAAGGTCATGGGCGGGTAATGAAGAGAGAGACAATTTACATCTCCTTTCCCCTATAAAAATAAAGACCTTTGCGTTTACCTAATTTTTATTTAAAAATTTTTTGTTATTATTTTGTATTGTTTTTTTTTTTTTAATTTAATATTTGCATTCCAATATCTACATATGTATGTATACAAATTTACAGCTACCTAATTTTAATTTTATTGTAACTAAAAGTCATATTCTGACGGATTAAAGAACCACTCCAATTTTCGACGAGTTTAGCTGGTATTATAGGTAGCATAAGTTCGGACGAATATGACGCTGTGGAAAAATCGTTACAATTTGCTTGTAATTTATATTGAAGTATATTTTAAGAGTTTTTCTCTTTAGCTAAGTTAGCCCCGGAATCAAGGGCAATGTGCCTTCTTATTTTGTGCTAAACTTTGTTGGTTTATATTTCAAATTTTACGGAGTTTTTAACTTTTGAAAAATGCTACCTACATTTCACATGTAGATATGTACGCATAAGCCTCAAAATAAAAAAAAAAAAAAAACAAATTTTTTAATACATAAAGTAAAATCGCTAAAAGGAGAAGACTATTGCAAAAATTATTTTTTAAGCTGTTGCTTTAACAAAGCTGTTTTTCTCTTGGATTTTTTAATTTTTAATCCGCATCCCTATATATTAAATCCGCTTCGCACCTCTTATACAATATTTCTCGTGAATCTAATTTTCTTCTGCCAACACTGAATTTGTTCGGTTTTTCTTCTTCTCATCCAGTTACTTATTTAATGCCTATTTCCAGATCTAGAACTAAAAAGATTCTATTACTGCTAATTTCGGAGTTAAGTCTTCAGTTATGAATTAAAATCATATTCGCGTTTAATGCACTCATTTAATGCTTTAGGTGCAAATAACAGCGGATCTTGCCATTAGGCTTTTCAACAATCTGTAAATTATTTACAGGTGCGACAACCGATTATATATTGAATTTGTACCCTTATTCTATAATCAAGAATATGATTAGATCTATCCTTTAAATAAACTGAAAAGGTATTTGGAAACATCGTCATACCTGCCCATGAATTATTCGTTCTATTCCCTGTAAATATAATACTTTACACATTTTATACGGCATTTACAATCAATGAAATGAAAGTATTTTATATTTATACATACTTAACATCAGTGACAATATATTTTTTTGTTAAATAAAAAACTGTGTACAAATACACCATCACGCTATTCAGTTACCCGATTGTACCCAGATACATTCCATAACTCATTATACCATTATGCACAAAGCAATGACCTATACTTGCACAGCAATACCTACACAGTGTGTTTGGGTAACGAATTTAGTATGCGGATGTCGTTGGAAGTATACAATCGCCACCCTCTCGCTTACACCCCGTTGACGAGAACAGTGACGAATATTCATCAATGTTTTCATTCACAAAAATACTATGATGAAAAAAACACTGAAGCCATAGTTAACGGTTTTAATTCACAGCACTTACAGTCTTCTTAATCTTATAAAATTAACATTAAAATAGAACAAAAACTATAATTCACAAAAAAAAAAAAAAAAAAAAAAAAAAAAAAACAACGAAGAAGCCAGCAATATCATAAAGCTAAATATAAAAAAAAACAAAAAAAAAGCAAAATTAGTTAAATTTATATAAAACAAAAAAAATCACATTAATTCACATCAACAGTTAACAAACAAAAAACTAAAATGTGGATGTGTTCATCCGCTGGCCTAACACTGTTAATATCGGTTTTTGAGACCACTTATAAAATAGTTAAAAATTTATTGTCAATTTATATTCAGTCAAAATATTAAGCGTTTTTTACCTGAAAGTACTGAAAAAAAACTGTTTGTGTTCTTTAAAGCTCTTCTTTCCCTGAACACCATTTACGTTGTAGTCCATAATACCATCGTAACTCAAAATACGTCTTAAATTTTTTTGAACACCTGCAGGTTCAAGTATGCACCTTATTGCTTTAATCTAAAAAATATAATTTGAAACATTACTCATAACTACTTTAATAATGAAAGAACAAATAATCTTACATATTGTTTCTTGTTGTCCGGATTGATTCTATTATTGAACTGAACTCCGAATTGGAAAAATTTCTGCAAGTGAGTCGTCATCACGAAATTGTCTCAAACATTTGGTCGCTAAGACCTTGTTTTCTGCCAGGGCTTCAGCAACTAATTTCATTTGTCCTAAAAAACACATATGTATATATTTATTGATTAATAAAACCAATAAATAAAAAAAGTTGAAATTAAATATTTATTTTTGGTTTTTTTAAATATTTTGAATCTTTATTAAAGGCAAGTTAGCAGGAGTTGCTTTAAGTCTTGCTCTAGATTTGTTTTTAAAATTAGTTCAAATTATATACTACTTATGAGCAGATTCTAGATTTTAATTTTACATGGTTTTTCTTTAACACTGTAGGAATGTTTTTAAGAATTTAAATGTAATTAGATTTTCTTTAAAATTATTTATTGTTTCCCACAGCGACGAGTATTTTGGTGTAACCTAATATGCATGGTTAATTTAATATAAATAAATTTACTTCACATGGTAGCCTTTAAGTGTGCCACACACACACAGCAATAAAATCATTGTCACTTCAAGAGGTGTAAAGGCCGCAGTGTTTTAAAACAATTCATATGCGTTTGCCGGCCTTCGTTGATAAGTTTTTTAGTGACACATGATACTCTTTTGGCTATTTAATGAATGCACTTAAAATAATTAAATCTTTCATGTTGGTGTGGTTTAAAAGAATTAAATCAGATTATGCTACACCTCCACTTTTCGCAAGAATGTTCATATAACGATAGTTTTATGGACATTCTTTTACAAAATGTCTTTATTGTAAAATATAAGAACAATTAAAAATAATAATTAGATTTATAATCTTAACTATTAAATTGTTATTTGTAAATTGTAATCTAAAATATTTTTATCGCAGTTTTGTTTTTGCTTAATTTTATTCCCATCTTTGGCATAATTGTCTATATTATATAACGGACTTATTTTATCAATTTTATTAAATTGTTCGAATTTTTAGGAAGTTTTGAAAAAACTAGCTCATATGGACAGTAATTGTGAACTGTTGATGGTGTTGTATTAAAACAATATGTAAAATATTTTAACCGTTCGTCCCAATCTGTCTTGTCAACTTTAATTTAAGAGCGCACGTGCTCATTAAAAGTTCTGTGGCTTCTTTCTATCGTTCCTAACGTTTGGTGATGATAAGCAGTAGAAGTTATTTTTTCTATCTTTAAAAATTTACAATTTTCTTGTAATGTTTCATTTGTATACTCAGTGCCCATGTCCGAAATGAATGTTTTCATTGGACCGTAGGTGAGTATGAAATTTTCAAAAATTGCTTTAGCGATTGTTTTAGCACTTTTGTCTTGTATTGGTATAGTTACTAAGTATTTAGTTAAGTCACATATTACTGTGACAGCACATTCATTTCCGTAAATTGATTTTGGAAATGGACCTATTGTATCTACATACACCGTGTTAAATGATTTATCTGGTGTTTCTGTAATAGTCATTGGACTCTTTAAATGTTTTGTTGTTTTTGATGTTTCACATTTATGACATGCTTTTACGTAATTTGATATATCCTTAGACATATTTTTTCAATAATAATATCTTTTTATTTTTTCTATTGTTCTATAAATTCCACAATGTCCTCATTCTATGGGATCATCGTAATATTTCAGCATTATTTTGAGAATTGCCTTGGCATTCTTACTATCAATTTGGGTCACCTCATTTAGTAGCGCTACTTTAATATTCTTTAATATTTTATTGTCCATAATTTTAAATTAATAATTGAGATAAATTCAAAAATTTTCTCACTAGGTGCCACTTGTAATTTATTTATATTTTGTTTACCGGCCACATATTCGAGCCTAGGGAGAAACTGTCGTAAGTTAAAGTTCCCTTTAGTAAACAAATCATTTATTTGTTTATATGTTATTATAGATTTTCCTCGTTTGACGTAGCATCTTCCGGGGAAAATCTTAAGTTTATAATATTTTCTGACTACAGTGTTGTTTAATGGTACATATATACTGGGCTCATTATTTTTCTTATTATTATTATGCTGATTATTTATACTATTTCTATTATTTTTGTTCTCTTTTTATCGGTTAACGATCTAGTCGTGACTTAATATAGAACAAATTTTAATATTCATGTCTTTTAGGTCATTTATGCTTATTCTTGAAAATGCGTAGGCAACATAATTATCTTTTTCCCTAAGGTACTCAACTGTAAAATTGTTTCCCCTATTGCCGTTCTCAACTCAACTAAGTTTTGTCGTCTGTGAGTCAACCCGACTTTGACTCAACCAAATTATTGTTTGGTATTGTAGAACACAACGATTTTTAGTTGTGTTTGTTGTAGTGTTGCAGACATGATTTCATGTTGGCAGCACCATGCATATTATTTTTAAAGTGAAGAAAAGAAAACACAGAAGTTTAAATCAAGTTTTTATGAAATAAAAAGAATGGATTTGAGCATGGATTTATTTTTTGAAGACGAAAATCATGATGCTTATACAAATGTTCTACGTATACGTAGAAAAATACGCGATGATTGCAATCCTCTTGAACTGCTCAGTGCGAAGTAAGAAATGTCCAAAATAAGTAAAAAATATTTATAATAAATAAATTTTCATAGATTTATTAGCTATTTTCGGCTAAATAAAGAAGCATTTTCTTATGAAATAGACGAAAGTAAGGATCATTTGAAGAAACCTGTGCAAACAAGTCGAGATTTTAAGGAGTTTCAAAATTTTCACTTGACGGAGCAACGTTGCCAACACCGAAATTGTGTTCAGATGGTGCTACTTGATTATCTAGTGATAACAGCTGAGATACGCATTCCTCATTCCTATTGCTTGTTAGTTCCTTTTTTTTATTAGCAAGTTTTTTTTAATACTTGCTTTGTAAAGAATCCAAACCTATATGAACTAAAAATTCTAATAAAATGTCTGTTTATGATAATAAAAATGTCATATACTTATTTGTTGCCAATCGAATGACGTTCTTGTGGGTGGTTCCAAGCTACTTAATTCAATTGTAAGTCCTTCCTACGCTTCCGGGTTTTTTTCCATCAGCTGCACAAGTCACTCAAATTGGGCCTTTGTTGTTATTTTTAAAGTCTTGCGTGTATTAAATATTTAATTTATTATATCCAGATGAAAAAACACCTATACTTACGATTTTTCTATTTTTTTGTCTTTTTTGTATTATTTTTTTAAAGGAAATGTATTAAAAATTTAATAGAAATCTATAACCGACAAAGACTCAACTGCTAATAAGCAGTTGTGTATATTTATCGTTTTTGTCAGCCAAACTCATACAAAGTGGTGAACCGCAATACCATTAAACACAACCAAAAAATCGAGCACACAACCAAATAGTCAACCGCATTTAAGTTGTGAATGGCAATAGCGATCTATGAAAGACGACCAAATTATTAAAAAAGTTGTGAACCGCAATAGGGGCATGTATTCCTCTAGATCAAGTCTCATTATTTTTAATTTTGAATTTGGATTTTTCATTGAAAATAGATAAGATAGTGGTCTGTGGTCAGTACGAACAAGAAAATGTTTTCCATATGTGTATGATCTGAAATGTGTTATAGCCCAATGTATGGCAGTTAATTTTTGTTCGATTGTTGCTTTCGCCTTTAGTAAATGTTTTTGAGGCGTATGCAATATGTAAATCATATTCTTGGGTTAATACTGCTCCACAAGCGAATTTACTTGCATCTGTTGTAATGCAAAATTCTTTTGTGAAATCTGGGTATTGCAGTAAAGTGGGGCTCATTAATGCTTTTTTCAAATACTTAAACGCAAAATCACAATCTTTTTTCCATTCGAATTTAACATTTTTCTTGGTTAGTCGTGATAGGTGTCTGGAATATTCAGAAAATTTTTTTTCATCTGGTAATATTCCTCTATCTGTATATTTATGACCAAGATATGTAACCTCCTTAATGAAAAATGAACATTTTTCAGGATGTTATTTTAGGTTGAATTTGCGACATATGTCGAAGACGTTTTGTAGGTTTGAAAGCATATGTTTCTCAGAACACCATAGTACGACTAAGTCATCCATGTAAAGGAATGCTTGAATGGGTTTTAATCTACTGAATGCAAGTGTCATCATTTTTTGAACAGAATTGGGAGCAATTTTTAAGCCGTATGGTAATCTGTAAGAACTATTTGTTGTTAAAAACGATGTTAAGACTCGTGAATTTTTATCTAAGGGTATTTGATGAAATCCTGACATTAAGCCAAGGGAAGAAAAATATTTAGCTCTTCCTAATTGATCCAAAATATCTATTCTTGGTAATAGAAATTTATCTGCTACTAATTTCTTGTTTATTTGCCTATAGTCTATCACGAGTCGCCACCTTTTGCCTCCTAAATTAGGTAGTGATTTCTTTGGTACTAACAGAATTGGGCTGTTATATTCAGAGTAAGATGGTTCCACTATTTTATCTTTTATTAATTTTTTGACTTGTTTATCTATTTCCTCTTTGTGTGAACGTGGGATTCTATAGTTTTTAATGTATACAGGTGTTGTATCTTTTACTCTCAACTTTTGTTCGTAGAAATTATTTGTTGCTATTGTTTCTGATTCTAAACCGAAAATATCACAATATGAGCTGCAAAGTTTTGTTAATGTATTTTTAATTTGTACGGGGAATTTTTTCTCCAAAATTTTTAAAATTTTATTGTTTCTTTGAATGTTTGACTTTGATTTACTTTTAAATATGTTATAGTGTGAGATGTTTTCGGTTTTTATATTAAATTGGTTGAACTTACTGATAGTATGTTAGTGTTTAATATACGAATTAAAGCTTTATTTGCCGTTACTATTGTGTTTGCTATAAAAATACCTGGTTCTATTTCCTGGTAAGGAATTAATAATTCGGTTTCTGTAGATAGTAGTTTAACTTGGCGTATGACTTCTGACCTTGGTGGCAGAATTACATCATCACCATTATTTTGAATTGGTATATCTATTGATTGGTTAATGTAAAAAGGGCGTAGGACAAAGTGATCATACGTGTTGTTGAAATCTAAAATACAGTTATATTTTTTAATAAAGACCATACCAATAAATCCATCACATGGAATGGGAAAATCATTTTTAACAACTTGGAAATCGTGTGAAATTAGCCAATTTTTGTGTTTTAAATCAAAAAATATGTTTCCAAGTGATCGTATTTTACCTTGTCCTATTCCGCTTAGAGTTATTATATTGTTAGTATTTTTTTATATATAGAGACGTGTGTTAGTTTTATTATTGAAATGTCAGCTCTTGTATCTATTAGTAGGGTTATTGGTGTATTGGTTTTGTTTATTAAAAATTTTACGCAGTAACATAAGTTGAGATTAAGATTGTATATTTTTCCACTTATTGAATTTCTCTTAGGGGATCTTGTTAGTTTTCCGAATCAATTTGGTTTGATTCTGTTTCTCTTATGTAGTTTCCGTTCCTACGATAATTGTTAGGTCGTTGATTGTACCTATTATTATTATTTGACACCTATTATTGTAAAAAGATGGTCTATTATTTAGATTGTTATTTCGTGGGTAATTATTTCTTCCACGATAGGCATTTCCACGGAAAGAATTGTACCTATTATTTTGTCTCTGCCGGTAGTATAGTATAGCATTTTGTTGTCCAGTTGCTTCTGTGCAACTGTTGACAAATTTGCTTATAGCATTATTCGTGCTATTAAATTGTCCTGCTTCCATTATAAGCTTTACTTTATCGATGATGCAGTTTTTGGTAAGTGCTTTTACAGTAACTTGTGTAGAATATTTTGTTTCCAATTCGCATGGCAATCCGTATGCATTTTCCAAGGATTAACTTAAATTCTCAATTTCACTACAATATACGTTAACCGTTTTGTTATTTTGTTTAATATGCAAAATCTTTGCAGTGAGAACCTCTACTGATTCTCCTTTGAATGAAGTTTTTAGTTTTTGGATTATTTCGCTTATGGTTTTTTCATTGCTTATTAGGTTTCTTGCAATACCCTTCAATTTTGTTTTATTTGTGAAACTGCAGTTGACTCATGAGTTCCCTGTATTGTATTTACCAGGTTTAAAGAGTCAATAAATGACGGAAGATTTTCTGACTTACCGTCAAATTCTGGGATCAGTTTTGAAGCTATGTTTAATAATTCGACTTCCGTTTGACTCATATTGTTTTCAGTGTAAATTTCGACGTTGACGTTTTCGTGTATTGTATGTGGTAACTCAATATCTATGCATTTTTTTTGTATTGGTTAAATCAAGAAAAAACGCATCAGCAGCTCTTTGGTGAGCTGTTGTAAGTCTTTTGTAATTTACGTTAAATAAAATTTTTATTTCTTCCAAATATTGTTACAAGTTTTGTAGATGGTACTTGACTGTTTTATTTTTTATTGGTCTATCTTGATTTAAACATTTGTATGAATGCTCAAAATTTTCTTTAATATTTCTAGCTTTCCGTAGAATATCTTTCCAATCCATTAAAACAAACTAAACTTTATCTAACTCATTTGCTCCACTAGCATATTTCTTTCTGAGTGATCTTTTATGAAATATGTATAATTTCAGAGCTAAGTTTATAGCTGCCATTATTACTAACATTAATGTTAAAGTCCATAATGAGTTGATTTCTTTATTATGGTCTACTCTTTCTACTTTATTTACTACGTTAGCGTTTGGGTTTTCTATCTTTGATTCAGTTTTACCCATTTTGAAAACTAATTTTTTTTCTTTATTTTGTTTTAATTTATTTTATTTTTCATTTCTAATTTTTCTGCCCATCTAATTGAAGCTATTGTCTCTCCTTCTAATCGAGTTCTATCAATAATATCTTCCTCTGTAGGAGTTCCTTCTAGTCCTATTAATTTCCAGTAGCTTGTTAGTCATTCAATTTGCTTTTGTAAAGAAGGTTCGGGGGATATGCTATACCACCTAATCGGATTCTTTGCCTTAATTCTGCCCGTACTCCCGTTCATATAAAAGAAAAATTATTGTACAAGGACAATAAAAAAATTTAATAAATTTTTGTAAATATATTATATTTTTTTTTACAAAATTTAGATCTTAATGTATATGTTAACTATTTATTTACATTTTTGTTTTGTTTTGTTTTTATTTATTTATTTATTTTTTGTTTGTTTTTGTGACTTAAGTTATTTATTTAATTAACATTTTTTTTTGCTTTTGGATTTCCTTAATTTTGCGTCTTGTTACTGCGATCTGTATCAAAATTCTTTCCAGTTCCTCGCCCGCGGCATAGGTTTGTTGATGTTGTAGTGCTCTTAGTTGCACTTTTAGTATGCTCCTTCGTCCCCCTCTGGACTTCTGAATGTTGGTTAGCAGAAAGATTGGGAATTTTATATCTGGGATTTTCGGTTGATGTATTTTTGGCCGTGGTCCTACCGATAGGACCACTAGGACCATTTGTTGGGTCCTCACCCTTTTCTAGTTGGATCCCAATTTTAAAATAGGGATCCAACTAAGCTTAAGCTCTGTTTTTTGGATCTTATTATCCTTTTATTCAAAATAAGAATAAGCAACATTTGCTGTATTTTTCCTTATTATGAAATTGGCAGGATCGCCATAAAACCAATAAATAAAAAAAAGTTGAATTTAAATATTTATTTTTGTTTTTTTTTTTAAATATTTTGAATCTTTATTAAAGGCAAGTTAGCAGGAGTTGCTTTAAGTCTTGCTCTAGAATTTAGATTGATTTGTTTTAAAAATTAATTCAACTTATATACTACGAGGGCTGCTATATATATTTCTGGCCTGGCAACACTGAGTGCTGCCAAGTGCAATCTGACATTTCAATTGGAAAGTTTGTCATTTTTAAGCATAATCGTACTCAAAACGTTTTGACGTACGACCATTATTTGTGGATTATCACGACAAGAGTGCATTGATGAACTTGAATCTTTGTATGGCGACGAAGCACCATCCTATAGCACTGTGAAAAATTGGTGTAATAAATTTAATCGTGGCCGAAGCTCGCTCAAAGACGAATTCCGTGAAGGTCGTATAAAAACGGCTGTTGTGCCAGAGAACATTGGTGCCGTGCGTGAACTCATAATGCAAGATCGACATGCGACATACCGAGAGATAGAGACATCCTTGGACATTTCTTACACCAGCATACATTCGATACTGCATGAACACCTGGCCGTAAAAAAGGTTTGTTCTCGTTGGATCCCGCATAATTTGAAAGTCGCTCAAATAAAGGCTCGCGTCGTTTGTTGCAACCGTGTGGGTCTTCAAAGACGAGCAAAATCCAAAGAAAGTTGTTCGTGGAAGAAGCACTTCGAAGCAAATGGTCGCCTGTTTCTTCGGCAAAACTGGTCATGTGGCGACTGTTCCGCTTGAGCAACGTAGGACGGTCACTTGTGAGTGGTACACTACAATTTGTTTGCCTGAAGTCATCGGAGAAATTCGAAAAACCAACAAGAGAAGAAGAATCATTGTTCACCATGACAATGCGAGCTCTCACACATCGGCTCAAACCAGAGCGTTTTTGACCGGCCAGAACGTCGAATTAATGGGTCATCCGCCATACAGCCCTGACTTGGCACCTAATGACTTCTTCTTGTTTCCGCACATCAAGAAAAAAATGCGTGGTCAACGAATTTTGTCGCCAGAAGAAGTGTTGAAGTGTTCAAAAATCATGTTTTAGAGGTGTCTCAATCGGAGTGGAAAAAGTGCTTCGACAACTGGTTTGAGCGCATGCGAAAGTGTATAAATCATGCTGGAGAATACTTTGAAAAACAATAAAACCATTTTTGATTATAAATATTCGCGTTTTTACTATTAGGCCAGAAATATATAGAGCAGCCCTCGTACTTATGAGCAGATTCTAGATTTTAATTTCACATGGTTTTTCTTTTACACTGTGTATTTTGGTGTAACCTAATATGCATGGTTAATTTAATATAAATAAATTTACTTCACATGATAGTCTTTAAGTGTGCAACACACACACAGCAATAAAATCATTGTCACTTCAAGAGGTGTAAAGGCGGCAGTGTTTTAAAGCAATTCACATGCGTTTGCCGGCCTTCGTTGATAAGTTTTTAGTGACACATAATACTCTTTTGGCTGTTTAATGAATGCCCTTAAAAAAGTCAAATCTTTCATGTTGGTGTGGTTTAAAAGAATTAAATCATATTATGCTACAAGCAGTATAATTTTGTGTACCATAAATGTAACCAGTATTTTATGTGAATGTATCTACATATAGATAAAAAAAAATTACCTTGCAAAACGTTTAACTGTAATTGAATGTTTTTTGTTGCTTCCATCACTTTATTTAGTTTTTCGAATAAGTCGTTGTTGGAAATTTGCGGGTTAGTTTGTCTGTCTGAAAACAAAATAATTATAAAAAATATAGTAAGTATAATCGCCATACAAAAAAATACATGCTTTCGGAATTCTCAAAATTAACAAGCCTTATTTTTCTTGGCGAAGAATTCATGTTCTTATTCATCCTAATGTTTAAAAAAAAGTAACAGTTAGAAAAAGCATTAAAGGCATGTAAAATTTAAATAAAATTCGACTGTTTCTTAAAAGGAAACCTAACTGCTTTACATTCAATTTCACTTAACTGAAAGTAATAAACATCATTCGAAATTTTAGAATCTACCAAAAAAATTCCAAGAGTAATTACGTCACACGGCTCTTAAAAAAATGTTTAAAAACTTTCGTCCAACTAAAGTTCCTCCATTTTCTTTTGAAAACTCCTGGACTTGAACAGGTATTCCAGGTTCAATGTAGCAGATGTTGTTCGGTGATTTTGTTATTAAGTAAGAGCTGTTGAAGTAAAATTTATTTTCAAGTAAGTTAAGGCCTTTGTTTTTTTTTTAATGCAAAACTTTTCTTCAACAAAACCTGCTCCAAAATTTTAGATGGTCTTTTAACATATTTTTTTAACTCTGCAAATAATTCTCGAAGGAGTAGCACGAATTTTCGTTTGGATTGCCAATCAGTTCAACAGTTTCTTTTAAATGGGAGAGAATATGTACGTTGTATGACAAACTATTTTCTCCGAAAATCATTGGAAAGTTTTCTACGAACAAGTTTAAAAGAATTTTGATTGTTTTTAAATTATTACTGCATTGCTTTGGAGAGTATATCATTCTGTTAGAACAATGCAACAACAAAAACTCGTAATATACATCTTCATGAACCTCGTCTTTGAGAACGACGAGATCAGTGTATAGTAGAAACTGTCTGAACTCAGTGGCCTTCCAATATGATATTCCATCCAAAGATCGGAGCTTTCGTCCAAATTTGGATGAAATATGAACGTATTTGCGTAATCATGCCTAAATTGAGGTGTTCCAAGGGAGATTTTTGTGCTAAATATTATGGCAAATAGTGTGCAGGATATTTCCGAGCATAAAAGTCTTCACCTGAAATAAGTATTCCAGATGATGTAGCATATGTTAATGTCCCATCACATTTTTTTGCTATTTGTGTGCACTTTGAGCATACGTGCCACGATGCATGAGGTGGTGTGCTAGAAAAAAGGCACGTGCTGGAGCGTCACAGAGAACTGCTCTTATTTGCAATCTGTAAATATTTTCCTCTAGTGGTAAGCCTGTTTTTAAATAAGAAGAAATTTCCTCAACAAATTTCAACAGAAATTCTTCACGTGTTGCTGGCTTGCGTTTACCAACAAAAAATCCAACTGGGAATACTGACCGATCTTCCACATTGGTCAGTCTTATTAAAGTTGGCCAAAGTTGTACCTTTGAACTTTTAAAGAGGGGCAACCCGTCTACATTCACATCAATTATAATGTTATCAGGCAGCTTTAATGACATCGGCTATTTTCTTTAAGCTTCTTGGCATAACAATGTGGATATATGATCCACCTGAAACGTTCTCTACTATCGGTTTGTTGGAACAATAAAACTTGTAGAATGGAGTGACAACTATATTTTCTTCTCTTAGAATCTCTATTAAGTTTTTAATGCAACTTCGAGAAGATCTATGTTTCCCATTCCCCTTAATTAGTTTTTGGCTGATACTTAAATTGCCAGAAAATGTATCCACTTTTTCTGGTTCATTTTGGACAGAATTATGACTTACAGATTTCAATATTGTCACTTTAAGTTGTGGTATTTAAATTTTCTATGCCCACCCTCATCATCTTTTCTACAAAATTTTCCTTTTCACTTTTTATTATTCTTTTTAAGTGCCTTTTACTTATTAATTTCGTTACCTTTATTTTATAGAAAAACTATACAAACGCTACTTGTTTATTTCACAATTTTCGACGTCACACTTCTTGATCGAAACACAAAATAATTGTTATTTTGTGTTTTACTTTTTGTCAACCCCGAAATGACGCCGACGATTTGTTGTTGTACACATTTTTTCTTTTCAATGTAAATAATAGAATACGACAGAAAATGAAGTTTGTTCGCTTGCTTACATACGATCAACGAATTCATATAATATAAGGCTACACCAAGTAGCTACTGGCAATTGTGAGTGACGAATTTATTACAGAAAAAACGTCAATAGCAGTTTTGCCGAACAAGCGGGTAATAATCCACATACATTTTCAGTTGTGTTGCGTTATTAAAAAAACATAATTACGCCTGCTAAACGAACACGAACTGGACAGTTGCTGTGTGTTCGTTTTGTTCCAGAATATAGTAAACTGAATTCAGTTTTTTTTCAGTTCTGTGTGTGCTCATTAAACTATTTTAAGCATTCAAATGGTTGAAAATGAAAACTAAAACAACATGTCAACAGCTTTGACATGTGTGGTAAAAAGCTACTTCATCCATATGACTACATTTGTGTGATATTATTCTGGTTTACACTGAAATCATTAATTCTGCACAAAAGTACTCAAGGCGAGTTATGGCAATAAAAATTAAAAGAATAACTTGATAATAACTTCAATTAAGGCTATGAGCATCCTAATTTTCGTTTTTCAATATCAAGAGCTATCTCATAGTCTAGTTCAGCAGTAGCTTTCTCGTCATCTAAGCTTAGCTGCTGGTTCAATGTTTATAGGTGGTAACATATTATGTCATCCGATACGTTACATTTCGTTCTGAGTGGTATTTCTTGCCTACCTTCTAATGAGAAGTTTACATTGGAGAACTATATAATTTTTAGATTTCTGCTTGCACGCAATAGCGAGTAATCGGTCTTCTATGCATTTCATTAAATATGCTGTTCTTCTAATTTCAAGTGGGTCTCCAATTCGCCTTGTGCACTCTTTTAAATAACTTTTAAGTTAGGAAGTTCAGTTTAACTGCCATTGTCTACATTGTATTTCTTTCTTAGTTGAGGGTTGTTCGACAATAGCAGATAAATCTTGTTATACTTCATGTAAGTTCGGGTTGTGGGACCAAGTTCAATCCCATTTTGGAAATGCCGCACAAGACTCGGCGTGATAAGTTTTGAACCCACAAAATGTAATCAATAGCTGCTACGAATCGGGATTGTAGTGATTTGTAGAAGTCCTTGTACTGACTTTCAGATATAGCAAGTTTTGAAATGTAAAAAGCCAAACAAATAACTAAGCCTAACTGAACCTATTCGAGGCAGAAACTTGTAGCTCGAAGATAATCTTTACAGAAATCGCATAAAAATAGTGTTAGATTCGCAAATTTAAACGTATTGTTGAGCCTCCCTCTATATGCCCTATCACGGGGGCTCTTCGCGTCATAAAAACACACGCATTTATTTTTAATGAGCTTCTAGGTTTTCACACCATAATTCTCAGCAGCCAGCATTATCGCGAATCGTTGACTCACAAGGAAGTATTATTTTTAACTGTTGTTTACCGAGTGCACGAAAGCTTCGTTTGTGGTGCAAAGAAGACTGAATTTAAAGCTGACTTTTAGCCTTTGGGGTCTGAAAATGAAATAGGCGAAATTCCTGTTTTAAATAAAGTATTTTGTACCGTGTTAGGATTAGATTTTAACAAATCGACCTAAGCTTCTTATTGATGCAGTGCTTTTCCATAATTGTTGCATTTTTTTGTCGCTTTTGTGCTTAGCAGATCGTGTTGTACCATGTAATTCTCCGCATTCAACACAAATTATAGGCAATTGTAAATGGGCGTGTCTTAGACGTTTACGTAGCTCTACAATTATTAGTTTGCGGTGCAGTAAATAATTAAGCTTATAGAATAGGCGTACATCGTTTTTTTAGTGTGATGTCACTAGGCTAAAATTTAATTTAAAATAAAGACTGAGGATTTCGCTAACGATTCAAATGTTTGCTGCGTTTTTAACCTTGAACACATTTATCTGTAGACTAGATTTCATTAATTCTTCTGGCTTAGCGCTTGAATACATCCTTTCATTTACAAATAGAAGACCACTACCGCTCTTGAATTGGTAAGTGTTATAACTTTTTTACGGGTTTTCAAATTTAATCACTTTTAAACCTTTTATTTTTTTATAAGTCATAGCAGCTTCATTGCTGGGTAGCATTTGTTTGCTTCTACTTATTATCTCTTTTTACACATATATATGTAACATATTTCAACTTATAATCAGTGTTTTCATTTCTGCCCAAATTTATTTAAAGCTGCATTGTATGTAGAGGTTAAATATCTTTTGCATTATAGTTTTTGTTTGCATATAGAAACATGTATACTCGAATAAAAAAAGGACTGCACACGATGATCGCGTGATTAGAAAATCACGTTCAGTGGTAACGACATTACTCGTTTACGTTAGTTTTTGATGTTTAGTCGATGCTGTCTTATTTTCATTTTCAATAATATTTTAACAAGGTTTTAAGATGAACGCGGACGGGTAATTGGTTTTGCAGTCAACACAAACTGTAGTTACGCTTTCTTTGTTATTGTTTACACTACTTTCACCAGCATTCTCAATAACCCAGGCATTTCTCCCTTTTATACTAAATATTCTCTCAGTGATAACAATATTTCTTTTCTTATGTTTTTGTTTCTTGTATATTCAATTATGCGTAACACACGTGTCTTGTATATAAAAACATGAACGCTTGTTACAACAAGTAAGAGTGCAATATTCGGCTATGCCGCATCTTATATACTGAAGTGACATCGCACTGTGGTCAATATTTTGATATAGCGGCCAAAACTACTTTTGGTTTTTGTTCTCCGATTTTAAAGTTATTAGACTCATATGAAAGTAGACAGTAGTAAACCTCGGGAGCCAAAAAATTAGAACTCTATTTCAGCTATTTCACTGAGAACAGGGTGGTCCAAAATGGGCTTTTTCAGAATTTAGTAAATTTATGATATTTTTAGCTAATTTTTAAAGTTTTAATGATCATAACTTTTTTGTTTTTCAAGATTTTTGGACGAAATAAATTTTGTGTTGTAACTTAACTTATTTCCTATTACTGGTAAAAAAAATTGTTCTACTGTTTTCAGAACAATTTAAATATTTTTTTTAAAAAGGTCAAATTTCTCGGAAATTTCCTACTTCATAGAGCACAACTCCTGTGAGTCAAGCTGAGTCAAAACACAAATTTACTATTTTCTAGTCCTAACTCTCCCCTACATTCCTATATATACATGTCCATGCATCGGGACTGCACTTTTTGAGCTACAGCAATTTTTCTGGCCCAAGGTAAGATATTCGGTACAAATGAAAGTGGCTATTATGCATATATTTTGATGAAATTTTGTACAAGAGTTCTTATTTATCCAAAAAATAATTCTGTTGAAATTAGGAGAAGTTGGCCCATATTTGGACCTAGTCCACATAGAAGGGTGTATCAAAATTTTGACAAAAATGACAATAGAACTCCCAAATTATGTGGTATCTAGCAATTAATTTGGAAAAGGTAAAAAATGATTTTATTGCCATCTAATATTACATAACTTAAATACCTGAAAATTGCAAATAAATTTAAAACCAATGGAAGTAAGTGGTAAAACCAAGTACCTGTTATATTATTACCAGTACCTGTTAACTCTCAAATTATGTGGTATCTAGAAGTTCATTTGGAAGAGGTAAAAAATGATTTTATTGCCATCTAATATTACACAACTTAAATACCTATAAATTGCAAATAAATTTAAAACCAATGGAAATAACTGGTAAAACGAAGTACCTGTTATATTATTACCAGTACCTGTTAACTCTCAAATTATGTGGTATCTGGCAATTCATTTGGAAAAGGTAAAAAATGATTTTATTGCCATCTAATATTACATAACTTAAATACCTGAAACTTGCAAATAAATTTAAAACCAATGGAAATAACTGGTAAAACCAAGTACCTGTTATATTATGTTTCAAAGAGGAAAAAAAGATCATGTTAAAACTTCGAGCAATAGTATATTAATCCATGCATTCATTTTTTTTTCTTCATTATTGTTTCAACAATGGCTAAATTCAGTTATAGTGTTCTATCTGATATATATTTTGAACGGAAAGATGAAAACGACATTATTTTACATATAATGAATAATCCATTCTTCAAAATATGCGACAAACAAGAAATTAAAATTCATAAATTAAAAATAAAAAAATTTTTAAATACTTTAAGAAAACGGTACAATCAATGTTCCAGAAACAAGAAATTGTTTTACTCACGCAACCAAGAATGGCTAAGAAATAAACTTATTTTTAAAAAGGCATCAGTAACTACCACGGAAACTGGAAAAGGTGGTCGACCAGCAAAGCCAATTGATAATTGTAGTGAAAGATCACGAAGACGCAAGCTTAAACATGTCAATGAAGAAGTTTCTTGTAGCATCATAAAGGATTCATTTCTGCATCAAATTCAACCATCGAAAACTAAAAAGAGTAAAATTGCTATCATTAATAAAATAGTGGAAGCAAGCCCCAGACGCACAAAAAGGATTTTAAAAGTATGCCGACACCAACTGAAGAAAATAAATTTACTCCAGAAGAAGCATTTGCACTATTTTTGGATTTGAAAATGACTAAAAACCAATATACAGAATTGCGGAAGCGAACCAATGAAAAAATTGTGGAATTTTTCCATCATATCGAGATATAGTTTCTGCCAAAAAAGATTGCTTACCTTCACCAACTGCTATTGATGTAACTTCAAGTTCAGCAGAAATAAAATTGCAGGATCTTATTGAACACACTGCAGAACGATTATTAAAGACATTTGATGCTGACTATTTAAAGAAGTTTAAAAATTGCAGCATGACTTTAATTTCTAAATGGGGATGTGATGGGTCCTCTGGCCAGAAACAATACAAACAATGTAATGCGGAAAATTCATCAGATGCCAATTTATTCATGATTTCTTTCGTTCCATTACGTTTAACAAAAACATTTATTGGTTCAGAGCCGTCAACTAGTAGAGCTGCAGAGATAGATGTATGGAAGAATGAAATTCCATCGTTAACAAAATTTTGTAGACCAATAAAGTTTGCTTACAAAAAAGAAACTAAAGATGTCATAACTGAAGAAGTTGGCAAAATAAGAGATGAAACTAAAGAACTTAAACCCGTGATATTTGAATTTAATGATCAATGCATCGAAGTTAACTTTAAAATGTCACTTACAATGATCGATGGAAAAGTTGCACAAGCTTTAACCGAAACAAAGTCTTCGTCAAGCTGCACCATATGCCAAAAAAACATTAAGTCAATTGAGCCAACCACCAACACAAGACGATATAATGAAGCATATGAATTTGGAATGTCACCTCTTCATGCTAGAATTCGTTTTATGGAGCATATTGTTAAATTGGGATACGATTTGGAATTTGGCCCGTTAGGCGAAACAGTGAGAAACAACAAAGAAAATTTGGAAAAAAGAAAGCAAAAAAAAAAGATATTCAAGAAAAATACCGTGAGATAGGCCTTATAATTGACCAGCCAAAGCAAGGAGAAGGAAATTGTAATGATGGAAACACAGCAAGGAGATTTTTTTCCGATCCAGAAACTGCAGCTTCTATAACTCGAGTAGATTATGATTTAATACGACGATTCCAAATCATATTAGAAGTTATAGCATGTAGCAAAAAGATAGATGCAAAAAAATTTGGTCAGTATGCTAATGAGACAGCAACCCTTTATAACCAAAAATATTCTTGGAAACATATGCCAACCACAGTTCACAAAATTTTGTTCCATGGGGAACAAATAATTCAGCACAATATGCTTCCAATTGGAGATCTCTCAGAAGAAGCGCAAGAAAAAAGGAACAAAGACTACAGATTCTTTCGCGAGCACAATACAAGAAAAATTTCCAGATATTGTACTTATGAAGATCTTATTAATATTTTGTTGTGCACATCAGACCCGTATATGTCCAGTATTCGACAAAAATGGAAATCAACCTCATTAGAGTTAGATGGAGAAGCTAAACAACTACTGCAAAATGAAAATCAAAGCTATTTGGAAGAAATTTTTACTAATATTGTTTAATTAATACTAGTTTAAAGATTATAATTTGTTTCTAATTTTAGTATAAATTTTTATTAATATATTTAAATAAAATATATGTGCACTTTAAATCAATAATAAAAGTTTACTAAAAATTTTATCGATGTTGTGTTCTGCATATAATATATCCAAATGGTATTGATATTGTTGGGAATTTCAGTGTTATTTTTCAGTTTAATCCTCACAAGAATTAGCTTTCTTCCAAAAAAAAACGTACCTGTGGCCCCTGTGAATATTGAGACTAAATAAATGTCAGTGGCCAAATGTTGGCATTTTCTGACTAAAATTAAGTTTAGGAATAATAAATAAGTATTGGTTGTAAAATACGATTGAGGAAAATAAGAAATTATAAAAAAATACCTATTTAAAATGTAAAAATATTCAACTTTTACATGGAAACTCAACAAAAAATTAAAATGCATTTTTAACTCCACATTACTTACGTTCCTATCGGTCGATTTTTACGTTTGAACACGCAAATTGAAGCTTAAAGTCCCTCCTATTGAACAAAACAAAATACCAATCCGGTCAAAAGTTATAGAGTTTTGACCGCTATCTCGCGAAATTGACCACTGTGCGTCGGTGCGAGCGGTTGTATTATTTTGTGTACGGCTAATTCGCATAGTAATAAATAAGTGTTTTTTTTTTGTGTGTGACTGAAAACATCCCAGTGATTGAAAATAAAAAAATTAGGTCAACTGAAACAGCGGACGATACAAATACCCCGTAAGGTAGTAAATCCAGAAAAAAAAAACGCAGATTGGAATGGACAGGTACGTAACCATAATTAAACGTAAAAGGAGCCCGAACTCATCAAAGGTGGCTTCTGTACCGAAAGTGAGTAAAGATGATCAGACTTCTGACCGTGGAAACCGATTTTTAATACTGGATGGGCAAGCGTTTGATCCTTTAGCTACACCAAAAAATTTAAAGCCGCCACCTATTTACCTGAGGGGAAAAAATTCAATCACGCTAGTTAAGGATTTAATTTCTTTAATCCAATCGTCGTCCCAATAAAACGGGGTAATGTTTTTAAGACTAAAATTAAAGTTATTGGCGAGTCAGAATTCGGGAAAACAGGATTAAAAAGAATTTTTATAGATACCAACTGAAAAGTAGTAAAGGGCTTCAGGTTGTAATAAAAGGAATCGACTCTTGTGTGGATCCGGAAGAAATCAAAAATGAACTAGTTAATCTCAGTTTTAAAATTAAGAATGTTATGAACATAAGACATCGTGAAAAAATTCCTCAGCCTATGTTTAAAGAAAAGTTAGAAGCCGGAAAAATGAAACTCATCCCACTTATGATTAAAAGAATCTTCTGCACTGTAGAATTACTGTAGAAGAACCGCATAAAAGGGCTGGTCCTGTTCAATGCCTGTAGTGCGATTCACTAACTTTTAACACTTTAAAAGGTGTTAACTTTAACCACACATTTTATTGTTTGCACTAACCACTATGTGATTCACTAACTTATTTATAACCATGGTAAACAGTTTTATATTTCTCTCTATTCAAATTGATATTACACGGCAACTCTGCTAAGAGAAATGATAAAATAGGAGAAAATAACAAAGAAGAATACAAAAAAACAAAACAAAAACCTTGTGATTAATAAATTTTAAATAGTTTTGTGCAAAGTAAGTAGAAAATTGAAATATATTTTATTCATTTAATAAATGCTTTTAAATTTTCAAGTAGAATGGGACTTGCTGGCGGTAAATTTAAAAAGCTCCATGGAAAATTGGAGTGCGACAAAAAGTGGAGCGAATTGTCCGAAAAGCAAATAGTCTTGGTGGGGCGGTTAAAGCGGTCAACCAGTGGCTTTTTTATTTTAATTATTTTTTTAATGAATTTTTTGCTTTGTACTTTATTATTTTTATTTTTTTTATTTCATTGAATGCTTTATCTTTTTATTGAATTTTTAATGTACAGTGTTCAACTTTTTTTTCAATAAAATATAAATAAATGAATAAAGTTGTTTTATTTCACAAAATCATTAAAAAAAGATTTTATTTAATAAAAGAGGTATATAAATAAAATGTTATAAAAACAAAACATATACATAATCAACAAACACTTTTTTAAACAGATTAAACCACACAAAAAATGCTGCTGTTAATAAACCACAATTTGTTTTGCTAAAAATAACAGCTGACTGAAGGAACTTGCTTTAAACACTAATAGATATCGTTTAAAGCGTTAGTGAATAGCAAAATGGTTAATTTTGTGGTTAACATTTTTAACCTTCGCCTTACCAATACCCACCCGGGTGACTTTTTCAGTTTTATTTTTTCAATAACTTGGCCAATTTTGATTCGATCTAAGCAAAAATTTTACTCACTGAACAAATTGTTGAGTTATAATTTTTATGCATAAATATTATAATATTTTTAATTTTTCAACTGATTTTTTTTTTAATTTTTTAAAATTTATTTCATGGCTTACCAATACCCACCCGGGTAGGTACAGAACTAATAGTTATTGCAATTGCAATTTTTAAAGTTATTTATTTATTCTAAAATTCATATTAAATATTATAAAATTAGGAGATCAATATCAAGCTAATTTTACTTATAATTTATTCAATTTGATTATGCTTGGTAGCATTTTTCACATTTAGTCTGATTGAGGCTGTGTTCTGCACAAATAGGTTTTTTACAACTAATGCAAATTTGCCTTGTATTTCTTTTCTGTTTCTTGCAGTAACAAATGTAGCATTTTCCTTTCATTTTAATTCGACCAGTTGCATCTCTTTCTGGAACTCCATCAGGTTCAAAGTTGTTATCCTGGTTCTTAGCGGTAACTGATTCACCTAAAAAAAAGGTGTATTATCTATTTTTTGGTTTTTAAAATTTGTTACCCAAAATGCATTCCATGGCTGATCTAATTGAAAATCTTCCAATGACTTGTGGTATTTTCGACCTTGTCATTATTAGAGGACGGCATAGATCTTCACCAAGGCTCTCAATAAACTGCCTTCTCTGTGATCGCTTTACTGATTTTCCCCCATTATTTTCGGAATATATAATAAATGAAGCCAGTGCTGTTGTATCCATAATATTGAAGAAAACTGCTAATGGCCAGCGCAATATTGCACGTTTTGTGGAATACTGTGACAACATTTTATCCATAGTGTCCACGTCTTATTATAATATAATATTATTTCTGGCTTATTTTGTGGACCAGAATTATTTTTACTGTTGTGCATGGTAGATAATAACACAACTGATTTGTTTTTGGCTGGAACATATGATACCATTGTCACATTTTCAGAAAATCCGAATAAACTGGATGTTACTTCTCGGCTTCGAGATGGCTTAAACTCTTCTGGTATGTACCTTTTATTCTTTTTTAGTGTACTTACAACGGATAACTTTCATTGGCTAACGACATTGTTGTAAAAAAATTATCCAGTGTTTTTGTACATGCCGACAAGATCTTTTACAATGCGCTCACCTTGGTTAGTATCCCTTACATTATTAATTTTTCCGGTATATATTTGTCCTTGAAGTGGATAATATGTATAGGAATCACATGCCCACCAGATTTTGATGCCATATTTTGCTGGCTTAGAGGGCATATATTGAGTAAAACGCGTTCGACCCCGGAATCCAAATAACTGCTCGTCTACTGTAATTGATTCATGGGGTCTATAAAATGATTTCAAATTAAAATTTACCATCTCAAAGACGTCTCTTATGGCTGCAGCCTTGTCTTCCTGTTGCCGAGCAGCTCACGTTGCATGCCAGTCAAAACGAAGGAATCTTAAAATTTGCGCAAACCTGTTTCGTGACATGGTTGCTCGGTATAATGGATATGAAATTTTTTTCCACAGCTCTACGAGGGACTCTTGGCAAGAATTGTGGGCACCCATTATTAGCAAAATACCAAAAAATGCTAAGAGCTCTTCGTCTGTAATTGGAGTCCAAGTTCGCTGTTGCCCAATATTTTCAAAATTCCATTTATTATACTCAGCTTCGGCTTTTTTGTTTGAAAATCTTCGTATTAGATCTCTAACAGTGTCACTAAGAATGCAATTGAATATATCAACCCTGGATTAGGACCCATAATAAGGTTTTCGCGAATAATATGGACGGATCGCCGGCGATTTATATTTGGTTCTTCTTTGTACCATTTGACATTATCTTTAGTCTCGTAATAAGAATTATTCACACACGATGGCATCGGGATTTCACTCACTATTTCATCTGTGTCATCACAATCACTTTCATCGTTTATCTCAATTTCGTAAGGTGCCTCTTCTATATCAGAATTTTCAACTTTTCGTTAGGCATATAGTCTTCGTCTCCATCATCATCAAATGAATCCTCAGCTTCATCCAAATCTGATTCAGCTTCAATCAATTGTTAAAAATATGCTTCTCTTTCTTCTAGAGACAACCTTTAGTAACATAAATACCATAATTATTTTGAATTAAATACATAATTTAATTAAATATAAAAAAATACCTTGAAAGAGCTCTAGCAGAAAGATACGTATTATTATTTTCATCATTCATTTTAAAACAAATTGCGACCACCTGCGAACGCGCCAACATAAGAACTAAAATGCATACGAAATAGAAAAGCGTTCAATGCTATGTTTCAAAGTTCAAATGTGTACTAGCTTAAATATGGGAAATCCCCAATTTTGGAATGCTTATGCATAACAATAATATGCGTAATAATATTAGCATCCTTCCATAACGTTTTTTCTGCGCCCTTGCTAAATATGCTCATTATCAAGGTGGATATATGGGGGACTATGTCGCATTCCCCCTTGGCGGTCTGGCCCGTCGTAGGCTGTGTACTTTCTAAAACTGAATAACAATTACATGTATACTGTACGCGATGAAAAAGGCTTTCTTGCTCATAAAAAAATGCGAAAATGTGTTGTACCACCCGGGTGGGTATTGGTAAACGGCGTACATAAAAACCTTTGGTAAGGCGAAGGTTAAACGAAACAATTGTGGTTTAAAAAGCATAGTGAATCGCACTACTGAACTGCCAGGAATTCGGTCACACCAAGATATATTGTAAATTACATCCTGTCTGCGTCATTTGCGGTAAACTGCACAGCACTGAAAGTTGCAATAAGTCAAAACAAGATCTGAACGCCAAACAACGTGGCAAGTGTGGAGGAAATCACACAGCAAATTACAAAGGATGCCCGGTCTATTCAGAAATCATAAATGCGTCCTCTCGTAAGCATCACGACAGTAAACTGCCTAAAGTCGGCACAAACATTCACAAATCAATTATCTTATGCTAATATTGTCAAAAGTCATGTTACAACGACACAGAAAGATTATCTTCAGAGTTCTCATGTTAGACCAAAAAGCGAAGTTCCGGGCTCAATTTCAATTTCAGTCGATTAGAGGCTGCAGTAGAAACCTTTTACCAATCAAATTACATTTGTGATGCATAAATGATGAAAATGCAGTATGCCATTTTACAGGCAGTTTTAAACAATCCATGAACTCTTCAAAAACGTGTTTCTGGAATGCAAACGGCATACACCATTTGCTGGATGAGTTTTGCGAGGACTACCTCCAGGCAACAACTACTTGCATTGACAATTTTCTTCGTGTTCTGGTAATTTCATCGGATTATGCACCATCAGATCATCACTTCTTCAAATATTACAAGTCTCTTGGTTCATGTTTTCTAGCGGCTGGGGACTATAATGCCAAGCATACCCACTGGGGCTCGAGGCTAATAACCCCAAGAGGTCGCGCATTGCTTCAAGCGGTAGCCAAAATGCATTTGGACGTCAACTCAAATGGTTATCCAACCTACTGGCCAACAGATAGACAAAGGATTCATGATGTAATTGATTTTGGAGTAGCAAAAAACATTTCTAGTGAATTTATCAATATAGAACCATCTCTCGATTTATTGTCTGACCATACACTAACAATAGCAACAATATGGAATTCCTCGGACACTGCTTTTTCTGCTGAGTGGCCAACAGCTACACGTATAAACTGGCTAAAATATAAAAAGTATTTAAGTACACACCTATCGGAAAACATAATCTTACGCACGCCAGAGGATGTGGATGAATCACTTGTGATTTTTGATGAGAACCTGAAACTGGCTAGACAATATGCATCGACAACCATACCTAAATCAAGGTCTAGAAGAATCTACTCAGTTGAAGTTGAGCAGCTTGTGGCGGAAAAAAGAAGAATTCGCTGGCAATGGCATCAATACCGCTCCCCAGACCTCAAAAGAAGGCTGATAGGAACCACCAAAAGGCTTCAAGATCTGCTTGAGTCCCAAAGAGTCAGTTCCCTCCATAAATATATGAAATGTCTAAATGCAACTCCACAATCGGATTACTCTTTATGGAGTGCGACTCGAAACCTTAAAAGACTAGCTCTACAAAAGGCGCCCTTATGAACTTTAAGAGGGAGTTGGGCAAAAAATGATGAAGAAAAGGCAAACCTATTTGCAAGCCATCTTGTGAGTGTTTTCTCTCCGAATGCATCATCAATGAGTACGACTCTGCCTCCCATCAACCAGGAAGTAGCGATCCCTCTTGGATTTACTATAAAGGAAATTATTAAGATCATAGCTGTTTTGAAGCCAAAGAAATCCTCTGGTGTAGATGAAATTAGCAACCTGATGATTATTATAATGCCAAGAATAGCATTTAAAATAATAATTTACATTTTTAATGCTATACTTTGACTCAATTACTACCCACAGCGCTGGAGAATGTCACTGATTATAATGATTCCTAAGCCTGGAAGAGATTACACACGGGTAGATTCTTATAGACTCATAAGCTTGTTACCTAGTATCTCTAAAATGTTTGAGAAACTTTTGATCAACAAATTGAGACCTATTTTGAATAGCAAAGGGTGTATACCTCACCTCCAATTTGTTTTTACAAACGGCCACAGCACTATTGAACAAACCCATCGACTCAACGTCGTTAAGAAAACATTTAAGGAGAAGAAGTATTGCTCGGCGCTATTAATTGACGTCTCCCAAGCTTTTGATAAGGTGTGGCATTAAGGCTTGTTATATAAGATACGGCATTGCTTGCCCGGGAATATTGCTGACCTGCTGGAGTGCTATCTATCCTCACGTAAATTTGTTGTGAGATATGGCGACTATATATCACCACCCCAGCCAATAGAAGCGGAAGTTCCGCAAGGCAGCATTTTGGGACCGCTCTTGTATTTATTGTTTACCTCTGAAATGCCAACTGATAGTAGCGTACATACCTCTACGTTTGCTGATGGTACGGCCTTTTTGAGCATCCATGAAAATCCTGTGGAAGCATTTCGACGTCTACAGAGTCACGTGTTACATTTAGAAAAATGGCTAGAAAAATTGGCGCATAAAAGTGAATTAACAAAAGTGTGTACATATAACTTTTACTCTATGTAGGGACACATGCCCACCTATAACCATCAATAATCAAGTAATACCCCAGCACTCGAATGTAAAATACCTGGGAATCCACCTCGATAGACGTCTCACCTGGAAGAACCACATAGATGCCAAGTTGACTCAGATGAAATTGGAAGCAGCGCAGCTGTACTGGCTTATTGGAAGAAACTCCACTCTTGAATTTAGAAATTAAAGGGTGTTTCCATATTTGAAGTAAATTGACCTATATGGGCCTATCGCATGAACCGTTATATACAAACACTTGAGTTTCAACTACTTTGTCTGGTATATTAAGAAGTATAAATATATAAAATTATAAATTATAGCGTGTTACAATAGTTCTTATTATTTTATGTATATGACAAAACTGTTGAACAGTTGTAGACAGTTGATTGAAATTTGTACAGAACCTTTATTTTTAAGTAGCAAACTTGAAATTAGAAATTAAACAGTGTCCCTAGGTCTGATGTAGTTTGACCTATATGGTCCTATCTTTTAAATCGGTTCAGACAAACTCTTGAAAATTATGCAGAATATCTATTATTATATCAAGTATAATAAATTAAAGGGTGCCCTAGTGGTTGTAGTTTGATGTATACGGACAATCTTTTGAACAGTTAGGCACTAACGCTTAAAATTTTAACAAATTTTGGATAACTGTGTCAGCAATTAAAAGTGTAAAAAATAGAGGTTGACTACAAAACTGCTAAATCTTGACGCAATCTTTCTCGAATATAATATGACTAATGTATAATTACCCTCCTAAAGAAATATGATTTTAAGTTTGTTTTGAAGTCGGTTTTTTTGCAAGAATTATCTTTTGAATATCCGGACACACATCTGTATACACATCTATGTTTGAATCTGTGCATGATTACAAATACTGTATAAAGCTCTCTTATGTTTTGGTTGCGCTTACAGAACATTTTCGTTTTCCTTATCCCCGCTATCATAAGCTTATAATTTCTGCCTTTTTTTTTTTTTTTTGTTTGGAGTGAAAAATCTTTATAAATTTATTGTCGTTACTTAAACTTCGCTTTTAATCAATTCATCAAGAGGTTTCTGGAATTAATAATGTGCAAACAAAAACTAAACTTTATCTTGCTCCGACAATCAAATTTCGGCATCCTGGTGGATATATAGGCGCATCAAAGCTGAAAATTCTTGAAACAATTGAGTTCGCAAATTCATTCTTCTACAAGCCACAATTTAGCTTCATTTTTAGATAGATAGTCGGTGGTAAATTCATTAGCGAAACCCGTCAAATACTCGCAACTTTGAAAATTTTTAATAGAAAGCATATTAAAAAGGCTTTAGGAAGTTGAAGAATACAACATTAGCCCTTCAAGTCTTGCAAAAGAGGAAGAGGCAAATAAAAACCTTTCTCTCAAAATACTAAAATTGGCACGAATGGGTGCATTCAAGTTCGGCTGCCATTTTAATAAAGTCCATATGGCTAAGACCAGTCTAATAAAAGTTGTAAAGGTTAACTTCTGTCGCTCAAACGTAGACTGTATCGCAATTCTACATTAAAATCTATGTATGTCGAACGCTTTAACGAAAATGTGGCAACCGGTCATATTGGATCTAAGTTTACGGGGTGGTTGATAAATTGAAAAATTATTTTTCAAATGTACGCGGACTTTTTCCAGACAAAACAAGAAAAAATAAACGCTTGCAGAATGTAATGCTGCATTTTCAGGACCGTCAAAACCATCTTCAGCATTCTTTGCATCCAACACCTTGATTTGCTTATATTGTAAATATCATCCATTTAACTAACTAATCAATATTAATTTGGTTGGACGAAATTCACACACAACTCAACATTTGTTGCAATTTTGTACTACACCGTCGGTATAGTCACGAAACGCAAATTTTATTTTTAATCATTCATACTTGGTTTTCTCACAACATTATAGATGCTGTTTCAGTATCATATCAACTCTTGATGAGTTAGGTATGAATGTTAATGTGATGGGACTAAAATTAAAAAATAATTAAAAAACAGCCAAGGCACAGCGCATTAACATTCAAGTTAAATACGTTTTTTAAAAAACGTAGCATGCGATAAAAATTTTACCCCCTACATACAGTACAAATTGTATGGTAAATTAACTGTTTTTTTTTTTTTTTAACAAAAACGTTTAAAGCGACAAAACCCTTCGATCTCGGCGAATCAAATCAATTGTGAAATCAAGGGCACATATAGAGCTATTAAACTGTAATCAAAGTTTATTCAAATTGAATTTGAGAATTTTTTTATAAGACGCGGAAAATTGACGTAGTGCAATTTTCTCATATACAATGAGTTCCGTGAGAGATTTTGTTACTGTGGCCAAACCCTTCGATCTCGACGAATCAAATCTTTTGGGAAATTAAGGGCACATGTAGAGCTATTAAACTGTAAACACAGTTTATACAAATTGAATTTGAGAATTCTTTGTATGACTCAGAAAATTGACTTAGTGCAATTTTCTCATATACAATGAGGCCAAACCATTCGATCTCGGCAAATCCAATCAAATTAAATTTGAATAAACTGTAATTACAGTTTAATAGCTCCACATGTGCCCTTGATTTCCTTATAGATTTGATTCGCCGAGATCGAATGGGTTGGCCACACTAACAAAATCCCTCAAAAAACTCATTGTATATGAGAAAATTGCACTAAGTCCATTTTCCACGTCTTATAAAAAATTCTCAAATTTTATTGCATGCTACATTTTTTTAAAAACGTATTTAACTTGACGTATTTGTCTTCACACCCATTCTGTCTTCCACCATCCAAACAACTATTACTTCAAAACTTTTCCAAAATGTGTTTTTGTTTAATTGATAGATGAGCGAGTTGAAGCTGATCGTAAATGTGTTAATAATAATAATAATAATATCTCTTAAAAAACTTCGATTATACACATAAGGAATTGCAAATACGGCGTCATGTTCTGCTAATATTTTTATGAATTGAATATGATATATTTCAATTTGTTTTTTTATTGGCAATCAACACAAAGACAATTTTTGAATTCGATATGTGCAAAAAAGTAAAGACAGACAGACAATAATTCCAAAAATATATGTTTTTTTTATTCCATATTGGTAATAATAGTAATCTACACAAAATTTTTAAAACGTATTTCATCCACAGAAATGACCCGGTTACAGTTTTATTATATGTGTAGATTATTGTTGAAACTAAAACAAACTTAAGCCCAGATATCCCAATCATTATATTTAATATCAAATACTGTCGCTAAACGATTTATTTTTATATGGTCTAGAGTGACTTCAACAGTTTGCTCTTTACTTTACACTTTACCTTTCACCTATCTGGCCAAACATTGAAACCCTAGCTTCTTCATGATAACCATCTAACAATGCCTGACAAATTTTAGTATCAATTATCATAAAATATTCGTCCCAAGCCATATACAAAAATTAAATTTTAAGAACATAGTGCTGCCTTTTTTTAGGGCTCCTATGCTTTTTTGTTGCTTTGATTTATATACAAACTATTTAAAAAGGGGCGTGACCTTAGGTGTCCACCGTAGGACGCCAGCGGTGCCCAACAATTTTATAGGTAAGGGGGATACCAATGCAATAGTGTGTGGGAGGTCAATGGCCAATGATTATGTGGGAGCGTTATACGCTGAGAAGGTGAAAATGGATCCCAAGAAACTAAAATACCATAAAGCAGTAATAAATTTCTCAGCGCCAATGAACTTATGATGGAGTTCTCTTCAGCTTCAGCTCACCACATGAGAGTCTCTAAAGGAGAAAAAAGATTAAAAAATTTTAAATCCTAACAAGTAAATCGAAGTTCTTTTTGTGCGGCAGGTGAGGATAACAGACATATCGAGAACAATTAAGTTTTCCGCGGAGGGATCGATGGACACCCGGTTGTAAGAGAACAGTGGGCATGTTGGCCAAACGATTGTCAGTGAAAGTTATTTGGTCCTAATATTTTACATACAAAAGATTAATACATATATACATATTTATACAATGAGCGTCTTCTGGGGTTCATTTACCAACTCTGGAGTAAATTTGTTGTCCTCTGAGGTCACCGGCTGACAAAGTGTCTGTTTATCATTTTTATTCGCAACAGAAAAAAAGCATTGAGGTTTAAAAACCTCATATATTTTGAAAACATTTCCTGGTTTCTAAACAGAAGGTAGGTTTCTTGCCTTTTATGATCTGCCCAATTTATGCCTTAAAATAGGTTGTATAATGCCCCTATTACCGTTCTCAACTCAACTAAGTTTGGTCGTCTGTCAGTCAACCCGACTTTGACTCAACCAAATTATTTTTTGGTATTGTAGAACACAACGATTTTTAGTTGTATTTGTTATGGTGTTGCCGACATGAAATGCCGATTTTACCTTGGCAGCACCATGCATTTTATTTGTAAAGTGAAGAAAAGAAAGCACGAGAAGAAGTTTAATTTAAGTTTTTATGAAATAAAAAGAATAAATTAAAGTGTGAATTTATTTTTTGAAGACTAAAATCATATGCTAATACAAATGTTCTACGTATACGTAGAAAAATACGCGATGATTCCAATCCTTTTGAACTACCCAGTGCGAAGTAAGATATGACCAAAATAGGTAACAAATACTTAAAATAAGTCGTTTTTCATAGATTTATTAGCAATTTTCGGCTGAACAAAGAAGCATTTTGTAATGTAATAGACGAAATAAAGGATCATTTGAAGAAACCTTTGCAAACAAGTCGAGATTTTGGAGTTTCAGAATCCTTACTTGTTGACGGAGCAACGTTTTCAACGCCGAAAGTGTGTTCAGATGGTGCTACTTGATCATTTAATGATAACAACTGAGATACTCATTCCTCATTCCTGTTGCTTGTTAGTTCTTTTTTATTATTATTATTAGCAAAGTTTTTTAATACTTGCTTTGAATCCAAACCTATATAAACTAAAAATTCTAATAAAATGTCTGTTTATAATAATAAAAATGTCATATACCTATTCGTTGCCATTCGAACGACGTTCCTGTGGGTGGACCCAAGCTATTAAATTCAATTGAAAATCCTTCCCACGCTTCCTTACACTGAGTTTTAGTCATCCCAAATTTTTGCTTTCCTTTAGTAATTTCTGCATTTTTTCCATTAGCTGCACAAGTCACTCAAATTGGGGTTTGGTTGTTATTTTTAAAGTCTTGCGTATGTGTATTTAACATTAAATTTATGATAATAATATCAAAAAACACCTATACCGACAAAGACTCAACTGCTTATAAGCAGTTGTGTATATTTATCGTTTTTGTCAACCAAACTCATACAAAGTGGTGCACCGCAATACCATTAAACACAACACAAGCAAAAAATCTACCACACAACCAAATAGTCAACCGCATTTAAGTTGTGAATGGCAATACCGATCTATGAAAGACGACCAAATTTTTCAAAAAGTTGTGAGCCGCAATAGGGGCATAAAGCTTATAATTGCGAAAACGAACATCATAAGATTGACTTTTCTAGATGTTAGGATCCATATATAATGCATACATATATATATGTAAATATATATATATATATATATATATATATATATATATATATATATATATATATATATATATATATATATATATATATATATATATATATATATATCATATACTAGCAGTGCCCCCCAGACTGCGTCCGTGTGTCATTAATAATTTTCTGGAAACTAAAATTTTTTTAAATATTTATTGTAGAGTTTAGTAAACAATGCTAAAAATTCCGTATCTACAAAAATAAAATTTGCTGATAACTGTTTTAAGACCATTATACCGGTAAAATTTGCTGATTTCATATTTGTATCTCTATTTTCTCTATGAAATAACCAAGGTTCTAAGAGAGCTCCTCACGAAATTTTATTAAAATTCATCTAGCAGTTTTTACTTGATTCGAACCCAGACATTTAGAATAAAAGATAGTTGTTTTGTATTCCATACTGATTACAATTTCAGTATTCCATACTGATTACAATTTACACCAACAACAAAATTTTCAAAGAATATTTCATGACGAAAGAAATGGATAGATAGATTATTTTAGACTCTATTAAAATAATAAAAATAAAAAGAAACGTATGTGTACTCGTATCATCCCTTCCATTATGTAAAATTAAATGAAATATCTTTTGTATTAATTTGAACTATTAATTTAAATAATTAACATCTTAAATTAAAGCGTATTAATGAAATGAGTAAATCACACTAATGGAATTACTGAAGTTCTATTGTTTTGATTTTAGATTTATGCCCTTCTCACTGGATGACATGAAATTGAGAACAAGAGACAATTATACAGCCGTGATATATGTTCAAATAGGTGCACTACTAGGTCCTAATAATGCACTTTATAAACTAGTCAAAACGATAACAAAAAGTCAATTTATAGATAGAGTAAGTTAATTTTATAAAATTCTGTACTTTGTAGAATTGTTTCTATATCTTTTTATTTTGTGTATAGATTATTGTTTTGTGGGCAGCTGACCACCCGATTCCATCAAAAAAACGTTGGCCTCCAACATTTCATATACCATTTCGTGTAATACCACTCGACAGTTCATATCAAACAAAATCGGTTTTAGCTCCTGACGTTTCTGCGTCTAGAGGAAATCTGGTTGAATTAGGAAATAATGGTGCCTTGAATGATCGTTTAAAATCGCAATACAATAAAAACAACATTTTACCTGAAACCGAGGTACCAATTGACAACATCGCTAAAGCGTCCAATGAACGTCCCAGCATATCCCAACGATTTTATCCTTTTGATGAAATACAAACTGATGCCGTACTTTCATTGGATGAAGATGCAACTCTAAATACGGATGAATTGGATTTCGCCTACACTGTGTGGCGCGATTTTCCCGACCGCATTGTCGGCTATCCTGCTCGTGCTCACTTCTGGGATGATTCCAAGGTTTGTTTGTATATAAGTATTTAAAAAAAATATAAATATAAAAAAAAATAATTTTAGAATGCTTGGGGTTACACATCTAAATGGACAAATTATTATTCTATTATTTTAACTGGAGCAGCTTTTTATCATCGCTATTATAATTATTTATATACAAACTGGTTGTCCCTATTACTTCTAAAGACTGTGCAGCAATCGTCCAATTGTGAAGACATCTTAATGAACTTTCTTGTGTCGCATGTTACTCGAAAGGCCCCAATAAAGGTTACCCAGCGTAAGGGTTATAAAGATCGTGAAACTGGTCGATCTCCCTGGAATGATCCAGACCATTTTATTCAACGCCAAAGTTGCTTAAATACATTTGCAATCGTTTTTGGGTAAGTTTTGACGTCGTATTTTAAATTTTTAACTTAATTTGCTCTTTTAAAGCTTCAAGCGAATTTTAATTAGATTTTACTCATAGTGCGGCTCGCAATCGTTTTAAATTGTTCAAGTTTTAAGTCTTTTAATAAAACCAAAAAAAAATTTCATAGTTTTTGAAATTTTTTTTTACTACGAAATAAAACGGTGTACGCCATTCATTAACTCTCTGCGTTTCATAATGTCAATGATGCGTCACATTGCAAACAAGTTTTTAACAATGTTTGACGTTTATAGCTGCATATCGCTGGTCTCATGTAGAAAGGCCCTATCTCGAATTTTTCCAAATTTAGTTTTTTCGTAACTCCAATACATTTTACACCGATACACCCTTGTAAAAATTTGAATGTAATAGTTTTAAAAATAAAAATTTCACCTTCTCCTGTAAGATCACAACTGTGTGAGCTAGGGTCACTGCTATGCTATCGTTGCATAGAAGCTATATATATGCTATACTATATTACAGACAGGGACAAGATAATCGGAATAACTATTTCCATACAAATTACACAAATTTCCTTAGAAGAAATAATTATCCAAAAAATAATAACAATAACAACACTAATAATTATAACACTAGGTACAAAAATAATTACAGTCAAAGATCTAACAACAGCTATAGAAACAGGAATTATGCTTCAGAAACAGAATCAAACGAAATTGATTCGGAAAACCAGGATCTTCGCCCAAGACCAATTCAATAAATAACAAGGTAAACCACTTGAACCTCAACTTATGTTTCATTGTTTAACTAGGAATAAGCAACATGAACAGTCCGGTAACCTTACTAATTGACGCAGGAGCCGATATTTTACTAATAAAAAGAAAACATTTCAAGAAAAATCGAATAAACACTAATAAAACCACAACATTAAGCGGAATAGGACAAGGTAAATAGTCAATGGAAGTATATTTTTCGATCTATAATATACAAACCTTTTAATACCACATAAATTTTAGGTAGTACAAAATGATTTCCCGATTCCATGCGATGGCATTATCAGCATGGATTTCATAAAAAAATATAATTGTATAATAGACTTCAATAACGACTCTTACCTTATCCTACGACCTTTTAATATTCCGCACCCAATAGAAATACCAATCACAAATAATGGTGGTGAAATAGAACCAGGAATTTTTATTGCAAACACATTAGTAAAGACAAATAGAGCTTTTATTCGTATACAAAATATTTGACAGAAATTCTTTGAAACAAGCGCATAGAGACGCTAAAGTCTTGCAAATTTTAAAGAAAAATTTTCCTGAGCAATTTAATAATTCATTGACAGAACTTTGCAGTTTATATAGTTATATTTTCGGTTTGGACACAGAAGCGATAACCACTAATAATTTTTATGAACAAAAGTTGAAAGTCAAAGATACACAATCATTAAGAACTATAGAATACCACATTTACACAAAGAAGAAATTAATAGACAAGTCGAAAAATTAATAGAAGACAAAATAGTAGAACCTTCATATTCGGAATACAATATTCCGAAGAAATCATTACCTAATGCAGGAAATAAAAGATGGAGACTTGTGGTGGATTAGAGACAAATACACAAGAGCAAAGTATTTTTCATGTTTAGATCTTATGTCGGGATTTCATCAAATCTGTCTAGATAAAAACTCAAGGGACTTAATGTCATTTTCAACAAACAATGGCTCTTACACATTTACAAGGCTGCCATACGGTCTAAAAATAGTTCCAAATTCATTTCAAAGAATGATGACACTTGCTTTCAGTGGACTAAAACCAAACCAAGCTTTTCTATACATGGATGACTTAGTTGTCCTTGGATGCTCGGAGAAACATGTGCTATCAAATTTGAAAGACGTTTTTAAATTATATCGAGAACATAATCTTGAGTTACACCCAGAAAAATGTTCATTTTTTATAAGGGAAATAACATACCTTGGTCACAAATATACAGATAAGGGAATACTTCCAGATGATAGCTGAAAAATAAAAATAGTCTTTTTCATGACTTCTTTAGTGAATTAGTTATTTGTAAATAAAATAAAAAATTAATATTTATGCGTCAAAAACCTTTACATATCAGTACACAGTTTTCGGTTTTTATTGAAAAATAGGTAAAGTATATAAAGCCAAATATTTTTCGTACTTAGTCAAATCGACTATATAATGATTTTGTTTTTATTGATGGCCACATTAAACTAAGAGCGTTTTACTATGCCTTTACAGTGATACTAATAAAACTCAAATATTTAGATTTTATTTATTCTACTGTGCATTAATTTTGTACATATAAAAATAAAAAAACAAACCCATTTGTTGAAAGTTAAAAACAAAGGGATTAACATTCCATTATGGGATAAATAATAGTAAACTATTAAAAACAGACAACGTAAAAAACAACATGTATTTTATAAGATTAAAAAGAATTTTAGTAAACCAAATCAGAAAAGAGCAATAATAACATTAAGTTCGGCAGCTAATATCTACAACATCTAACAACAAGCGTATTTATTTGGCAGCAAATACCTAAAACTTCAAATATGCATTTGCACAATATGTTTAACTCAACTGAAAAACCAGGCACTTCTAAACAGAACCGGTTACAATTACTGAATGATAATGCTAATAAAGAAGACATAGCAAAATGTGAAGATAAATATTCTAAGCCGCCTCCGATCCTTATTCCCAATGCAACAATATTAGTAAAATGTTCAAAGATAAGATAAATAACAAATATGGACTTTAATTACAAATCAATAAACGATAGCCAAATAAGGCTTATGATTAAAATTTTTTATTCATACAGAAAACTAATAAAGTATTTAGAAGAAAAGTCTATTAATCTTAATGCATATCAATCAAAACAAGAGCGTGCGTATATAGTTGTAATATATTTATCAAAATGATTTCTTTAAGGAGTGGCAGGGACCATTGTAAAAAAGGTGGCCAATGTAAAGTTTTATAAAATGTAAATTAAAAAAAGATTAAGTATTTACCTAAAACGCCCGTTTTGGTTTTAAGAATTAAAAAAAAAGCAAACGTTTCTTTTTACTTTTAGATTAATTCTGATTTTATTTTCAAAAATATTATGCTTATATACTAAATTATTATGATGCCTTGGGAACAAAATTTGTGAATATCCAAAACGCAAACAAAATAATTTAAATCGTATACTTTTACTATGTGGGAAAATATTAAACCTAAATAAAAGGTTCCTAAACTACTGAAAGAAATGCAAATCACACACATTTCATTAGGGTGCATCTCATAATATTGGAACTAAGTAAATGGTTATTAGGGTGGTATGAGTACATATAAATACACATTACTACATTGATGCGTATAAATGCACATACACTACAGAGTAGTGAGCAAGGATTTGCACTATTCAACACCAACTGAAGATATTAACATCAAGTTATTGCAAACATGACATCAAATAAGAGTTTTTATTAATGTAAGAAGTAGAATAACTTAATTTCCACTTTAAATGTGTTTGTAAACTTGGACCCAAATCAATCACAACAAAAAAAAAATCAGTTTTAATGAAACAAGAAGACACCAATGTTCCCAAATTAGCAACACTCTGGGGTGGAATCGTTACATCCGTAATCGTATCGACATTTGTACGTGATACGTTAAACGTATGAACTAATGACATATGGCATACGATTGCAAACGGATCTCATTCTTTTGTTTGAATCAGTATTTTGAATATCCTTGTTTTAAAAATTTTAACCGCCTACAAAGCTGGCTGCAACCGTTAACAGTTCTTCGCTGGGCATTTGCAGTTTTTCTTCAATAAGGCCTTCTCCAGTCTGTTTTTTTTTTCGAAAACTAAAAAAAAGTTTTGCTTTGGTTAATATTTTTGAGCAGCCTTAAGCATAAAATTATCAATATATGTTTTTTTTCTCAAAATACTTATTACATGTTCACACCATTAACTTTTTTCCCCTACTTATGCAATGCATTTTGCCAGAACTAGGAAATTAGATTGTGGGAAGGGGAATAGAGGATTTGAATCTTTGCACATTGAAAGTGGCAGGAAAGACCTCTGCAGGAAGTTTATTCCACATACGATCTTTTCGGCTAAAAATGAATTTTCTCTGTAATGTGTTGTGCAATTCACTGGCCAATCGACCACAAAGGGATGCGCTCTTGATTCAGATCGCATTGCGCATTTGAAATTACGGTTTTCAGGAGCAAGTTCCCTGATTTCATAAAAGCACATTCCGTTGTAGTAACGATAATACAGTGAAACACACCCCACATTGCGTCGATGCTCCAGTGAGTCAATAGAGGTGGATACCCTACTGTCACCGATGAGCTTATTCGCTCTCTCCTCTACGCGGTCGAGTAGCTCCAAAATAGACTTTGAAGCACCGGCCCATACATGAGAGTTGTATTCCATTTCTAGTCTGATAAATGTGACATAGATAGTAATGAGATCAGATGGAGTGAAGTATTTCTTACATCGTTTCAGAAAACCTAGGCACTTTAATGCTTCTTTTGCAACATGAAAAATATGCTTGTTCCAACGAAAATCGCATTGAATTTTTATGCCAAGAACATGGAGAGCTTTTGATTCCTTAATATTAATATCACCCATAATTAAAAATGAGGTAGCATGTTCAGCAGTACGCCTGTGCGAAAGCTGTTGGACTCCAGATATTTTAAAAGATGAAAATTAAGCATACTTTCCATTACTTTGGAAAGTGTAGAGCAACTTGCGATTGGGCGGTAAATTTCAGAGTTGCTAGCTCTCCCTTTTTGTGGACTGGTATTACATTAGCAACCTTCCAACATGATGGGAACTCACGCTAATGTCGAAGAGCACTGCTTCAAGTCCAGTGCTGGAATTCCATCCGTTGCAGGGGACTTGTATATGTTGAGATCCGCTAAAACCTTTTTAACTGCACGTGCTCGAAAGAATATATCTGGTATAGTTACTGAAACTCTTTCCAGTGCAGGCAGTGGTTAATTGCTCTTCGGCAAGTAGGAGTTACTTGCAAAAATTTCAGTCAAGAGGTTAGCTTTATCAACTGGGTCGTTAATTATTTGATCATCCTTCAAAAGAAGCGGAATTGAGGAACTAGCATTATCCTTCACTCTTTTAACGAATGGCCAAAAACTCTTGTTACCCCGAGGAGTAGTAGGAACGAAGGCGCTGCTCGTATAAAGCTTTTTCGCGGAAATGGTGCAGTGATCGAGTTACCGAGAGTCGCGAGAATACTTACCTCATCCTTATCAGGGTATGAGGTAAGGAAAAGGTCGAGAGTATTGTTTGTTGCCCTTCAACGTACGAAATATGTGTTGGCTCGTTAATTAATTGCGCGGCGAACAGCTCAACATATTGGCCCTCTCGAGCTGTACAGTTTGAATAGCGAATCCAAGACGAGCTGTGAACATTGAAATCACCAGCAACAACAATTTCACTGTTCGTACATTTTTCTAGGATTCTCGATTTGGAATCGGAAAGGGCATCGAAGCCTGAAATAAATTTATCCCTTCTGTATAAAAACTCGAAACGTAAGAAGTGTGACCAGATTTTTAATTTAATCCAAAGACAGTTAAATTTAGGATCATTCGTCGTGCCTAATGATTGTGGCACTGGTACACGACTTCATTACGAATGTACATCGCAAGGCCCCGATTTATACTAAAAAAAAGGTAGAATAGAGTACCCAGGCAAATGAAAATCTTGTGGATCAGCATCCTTAGATACCTAGGTCTACCATAAGGCGAAAATATCAGGCCGATGGAGACAACTGTGTGCATACACAGAGAAGAAATTCGCTCTCAACCCACGTATGTTGCAGAAATCGATTATAAATCTTCCAGTCATTACAAATAGCAAAGATTCAAACCTTTTGTTTATTTTTTAATACTAGCACCCCTGTAAAAATTGACGCTTTTGTGATTATTTAGTGACCAGTGTTATACCTGCACCACTAATTAGTCAAACAGCAGTTAACACAAAGGTACAAGTAAAATAAAATTACACACAAATCACATGCGACCCGTTGTGGCATGTCTGTAAATTTTTTGTTATTATTTTTTTTTGTCTATGTGGTTTTTTTTTGTGTTAATTTTTTATGTATTGTTGTTGTATATATTGTTTTGGTTGTTTTTTAACTGTTAAATTAATTTATTTTTGTTTGTTTGCATATACTTATGTTACTATTTTTGGTTTTAAGTTATTCACCCCTATTCTGTGTTTCGATTCGAATTTAAATTTTCTCCGTCTGAAAACTTTGGCATTCTGCGTTTCGATTCCGCTCAGTCCATTATATGTATTCTGCATTACGATCGGAGCTCCGTTTTTCTCAATTGTTTTTTTTTTTTTTTTTTTTTTTGTTAACGGAGGGGTTTTCTTTATTTGTGTTTTTTAGTTAAAAAGTTAAATTTTGAAAAAAAAAAATGTAGAAAAAAGTAGAAAATGATTTAAAATATTTAGAAAAAAAAACACCTAAAATTATTTTAAACTAATTTATTTAATTAAATTAATTTTCTTTTGCTTTAAATTGTTAATAATTGTACCCGAATATGACGTGTTTATTTATGTATTACGGGTCAAAAACAACAACACCAGTGCAGTGTGAAAAACTTGCAGATGTGATGGCATCTAAAGAAGACACTACATGTGGATACCACCAATCAAAAGAAGAAGTAGCAGCGTTCTGGGAGGAAGTTGTTTATTTAATAATTTTTTTATTAAACTTCATCTAGAAATTAGTTTTAATTATGTAAACATACAACTTTTTGTATTAAATTTGACATTTGTTTATGAAAACAAACTGCTTATTTTGCTATTTCATTTCCACATTAATGCTATTAATTTTGTAAACGTTGTTGTCTTTCGATTCCGTTTTTCTTCAGAATACCAATTTACGATCGCAACGGAGACTTAATCGAAAGCAGATTAGGGGTGATTGACTTTTATTATTATTATTAAGTTCCTATTGTTTTTTTTATCTATTTATGGCACATTTAATTAACAATTAACACTAAGCACAACATAAATTAAAAGAACGACAAAACAAAAACGCATGCGGGCAGGAAAATGACAGAACACAACTCAAACTGGTGGTATTTCTGCATTCAGGCTCTTAGAAAGCTCAATTAGGAAGCATTTTTTTTTTTTTTGCCAAGTTCTTGTATTCATTCATCAAACCGATATTAAACTTTTGTAATGAGTCCTGGATAATGATATATCTTTTCAAATAATAAATATTTTCAAAATAATTTTATCATAAAAATTCATTAATTAAAGTCGATTATACGTATCATTTTTAGCGAACTTTTAGTACTAAATTAGTTCGAACTAAGTTAATGGATGGTTACTCGCAAAAAACTAATAGCCCGTTCAGGCTGCCACGAAATTATGTAATTTCAAACTGAAATTACGAACGAAATCTAGAGTGTTTATAGTGGGTTATTTGACACTTGAGTTAATTTCAGAAACAGCTGTTCGTTTTTATGTTAGAATTATATTATTCTTTTGCATTCAAGTTTTGTACAAAATGGAAAAAAAGAAGAAGAAAACACTTGATATTAATTAAATTGGAAGCTTTTAATAATAAAATATCAAAAAATAAATTAAAAATGTTTAAGTTCTTGCAGTTTTCATAATCCATCACTATGGTTATTATGCATACATGCTTGTATATATCAATGTATGTACATACGTGTATTCCTGTAAATAAGTTCATGGTTGCACACAAAGTAGTATTTTACACAAAAACAGCGTTGTCTATCATAATTTCAAGTTAATTTCGTTGAAATTAAGTAAAATGAGATAATTTGGGCAATGGTAAAATGTATGCGAAATTACGTAATTTCAAGTTGATTTCGGCCGAAATCACGAAATGACATAATTTCGTGACAGCCTGAATGGGCTATAACGTTCAGTTATACGATAACGTATATTATAGTCTCCAATATTGTAAATTATCAGTTAACGTAAGTCATAATTCAAACAACCTATTTTCACGATACGTGTTGTACCTTCAGGAATGTTCCGTTTCCACCCCTGATTTTTATTCTTCCAATTTTAATTACTTTAATAAAGCCAATAATAATTGATGGCGGAATGTCATATGCTCACCTGGTTAAGGGTACACGCAAGTATCGAAAATAGATTTCTGAAGGCATTAGAAACAATGATAGGCAAAATATTTGAATGATGAAGCAAATAATGATAAGTTATGCAAATATATTTAAGAATTGCAACGTGGGATTCAAACGATGCTTTCAACCATACAAAAGATATAGAACTCTTTCTTAAGTCTAACTACTGGGAGTTTCATACACTTCACAAAAAAAACATTTTTTTAAATTAGAAACTAAATATTGTGGAAGGTAATCATTGTTATGGTAAAGCACACGCTGACGCAGCAGTTTAAGTTAAAATTTAAAATCTTAGTACCTATTATAGGCGGACCGTAGATTTTGGAAGTCTTCAGGATGCAGCAGGATCGCCATGTAGTTACCATGTAGTAAAACAAAGTTTTTTTCTTTGTGTATTTACTAAGTACTCCGCGGCTAGAGCTACTAAGCGATTCTATTCTAATGTTCTTCTTGTATACTATTTGGTTGAGTATTTTTCCAAATTACACTCAACCTTTTATTTCTATACTTAACCTAGTTTATTCATCTCTTAACTTTAGTAAAATACCAGGCAATCATGAATTTTAAGTAATTTACAAAATTTAGGATTGAGTGAAAATATTAAATTCTTATCATTTCTATTTTTACAAAATTACTTAAATATAAAAAATATTTTGTGTGCAATGGGAAAATGCTGATCGTTGCATTATTCTGCATACCACTTGGCTGTTGGTTTATTAAACTGCATGTGTGCAGTGTAACATTGTTGCGAATGCAAATGTGGCGGCAATTTAGACTGTTTATTACAGTACTTATGTGATAGTTACATCAACCGATCAGTGACACTACAAACTAATGAGACTAAAACGATAGAAAGGTCAATGCGTGAGAAAGTACTGCGGCAGCTAAAATGTGTTGGAAGACCATTATTCAAGCTTGCTAAATTGAAGTCTAACTACAACTTTTCAATAATTTCCCTTCTATTATTTGACGTGGTTGATCTCCAAACAGGGCTTCAAAAATTAAAGTTGGAGTGTTTATATACATATGTCATTAAATTGATTAGGTCAGCTAATGCGTAAGGAACTTGTGGAGGAAAATACACCGAAATAATAGAGAAGTTTATGGATAAATTTATTTCTAAACTGATTAATTGGCATTTATTGATTGCAGTTTTTTTGTATTTTGTTTCCTGCAGCAAAGTATAACTGGGAAATAAGTAATTGTAGCTGAGTGTAGTTATTATGACAAATAGAATCATACAATCGAACATTTATGACAAATAAAATCTTAATATTGCACTTAAAACTGATTATACTTTAAACATGTTGTTTTATAACACT
Source organism: Cistogaster globosa (assembly GCA_937654795.1). Lineage (NCBI taxonomy): Eukaryota > Metazoa > Arthropoda > Insecta > Diptera > Tachinidae > Cistogaster > Cistogaster globosa. Next base: position 40,101,708 of record OW569407.1, read on the forward strand.
AAAACAAAAATTGACAAATTAGGTAAATCTAACGTAATATACATAATACCTTGTAACGGTGACGGGTCTAACATATGTGATAAAATGTATGTTTGAGCGGTGAAATCTAAACTAAAAACAAGGTTGGCTGCACACAAATCTGGTTACAAAACAAGAAAAGAAATAAGTGAACAAAAAAAAGCATTAGCAGCCCACTGTGCCATAAGCAAACACTCCCTTGACTTAGATAATGTAAAAATATTACAACAAGAAAGTAATTATAAGAAGAGATACATAATGGAAATGCTTCATATAATAAATACTCCCGAGAGCAAAACAATGAATTTTTAGAGAGATACTGAAAAATGTGCCCTTTTAGTAAATATAATAAAGCGTCAAGCGTCAAATTAGAAGATTAAACTTGAGTTCAAATGTATAATTGCGTTTTGCTGTTGATTATTAAGAGAACTTATCGTATATACATATTGTTGTAGTTTTTAAGAAGTGATGGTTTTGGATGAAATATATATTAATTGTATTTCTCGATTCTCTAGAGTGAGAAAATTAAAATAAAAATTCAATTTTAATAAAATGTAGGATAATGTCCTATCATTAATACAGAAACAGGAATAGGTACGTGCGCACACATGGGTTTGCCGCGTTTAAGAGTACAGGTTTTTATATATTTATTTGCATATTCTTTTAAAAAATATTTACCTGGTGCATTAGAAAAAAAGTCAGCTGCTTAAACAAAACCGCTGATTTCAAAGAAGAAAGTAATAAAACGCAGAAGCACTTATCAGAAGAACACAATAAAACAAGAGATTTTTTGCGCGACGTACAATAATTGTGTGCATCATTTATAGCTGTTGTAATGAAAATGGTGTACAAATTGTAGATAAGTGGATAGTTAATTACCTTTTCTACGCAGCTGTGCCTAATTTATTGCAGTAGTTATTCAAATAAAAAAAATTCTGTAAAAAATACCGCATGCAGACCCTATTTATGCGCAGGATGTCTACAAAACTTTGCCAGTTACTAAAAACCAATCGTTATAGATTAGTTAGTTATAAAAAGAGTGAAAATAATCCGCGTGCAATTTTTTTACAGTCTCGAACATTTGGTTTTTCTTAAAAAATTTCCATATTCGAACAATGCTGACTGTAGAGTGCTTTATTTTAAAGAAAAATATAAATTTATAAATTTACTAAAAAAACGTTAAAAATCTACTTAAGAAACTGAAAGTACTTTTTAACCAAAATTTCACATTTTTTAAACCTTTTAAGATATTTCAAATTAAAAAAAATATAATATATAAATACCATAATGAAGTCAAAGAAAGAAACGTAATGAATGAAAAAAGAAAGAAAAAAAGTTTTTCTACAAGTTATTTCTTACAGTGTTAGCTTTCTAAATCTGTTTTTTAAATAGTTCTTTTTATTTAAAAACAACTACAGGTGAAATACCAAAAAATTTCAAGGTAAAAACTTTGTATTGTAAATATAAAAGTCGAATTTCTCTAAAAGTATAAATTTTTTAAATCGGTTCACTTTCAATAAATTTATAAGTTTGGATACATTTTTTAAATTCGAAGTTACCTACTTTGACGTCCTGTGGTACTACCCTAAACTGAAACAGAGTAAATCCAAATGCAATAGGCGAAAAGCTTATGACGTCTTCTATAAATCGCAGATTGTTTCATAAAAATCGGTTAAATAGTTTAGAACTTCCAGACTTTTATTCCATTTTTTTTTTATTTCACGCCACTGTGCGACTGTTAGTCGAAGACTGTAATTTTTATTTATTTTTTATATTTTATATTTTTTTTGGATAAACTTAGATCACTTGTTTGATGAAGCTGAGTGGCCTTCTGATAATTTGGCACAGTATGTTCTTGTACAAAGTGTATCGGCGTGTGGGGGAAGGTTGCAGTTATACATGAGGGTAAGTTTTTGCAAAGTTGAGTAGTATGCCCTAATAACTGACAACTTTTGAATTTAATTGGATTTGGAATTTAAACACGTAACTTTACTTTATACCAAGGGATATCAAGAGTTTCTCGGAGCGTATATGGGTCAAATTTGAGCAATTAACTCCCTACGGAATTTCTTACCGTCCACAAACTTTTCATATTTATAAATATCTACTACACCTTGTACTAAGTTCGCTTATTATTTCTTTTTCAAGTAGGTATTTGAGATAGAGAGCGTAGATGAATGTTTTAGCTGTCTCATTTTCTCTAACAAGTAAGAGTAACTTACCGTCTCTTAGTTGGTTCATAGACAGAATATTTTCGCTTATGAGGTAAAGAGCTCTATGAATACCGAAACATAAATAATTAAACAGTGGGTTTTTTTACAGCACTTATAGAGATGAACATTTAACTAGTGGTTCTCCTCTATTCCTTTTTGTTTTATTTGTTTGTTTTTGGGGACTATGTGAGGGGGCCTAGAGGGCATTATTACATTTAAGAACGTAACTCAATTCAATAATATTGCAGCGACAGTAGCGTAAAAAATTCTATTACAGTGCGAGCTCGGCCAATTGCATTTACCGAAAAAGTTGCAATTATCGACCACTTTTATTGCACCTGAAAATACCCCATTTTTAATAAAAATAAACAAATTATCTGTAAAAAAAACAATTTTTTTTGCTTGTTATTATTTGCGTTAGTGCACGACAAAAAAGTTAGCCTTTCTTTGGATGCTTTATTGCCAGGGGCTGATTTTTCTCTAGAACTTACCAACGTCATATCTGGTAAAAGTTTATAAAATAAACCAGATTCGTCACAATTGTATATCTGATCTGTAGTTAGACCTAATTGATCGATTTTTGCCTGGAACTCTTTTATAAATGGATCCACACTTTCTGTCCTGTTTGAGAGCTTCTCTCCGCATACTTTCAGTCTGCGTATGCCGTGCCTCTTTTTGAAATTTTTGAGCCATCCGAGGCTTGCATTAAAGTTTCCAGGTTTTTCTTTTATTTTGCTGTGAAAATAAATGGCTTTGACTTTAAAATTTGTTCAGAGACTGGTATATTTTTTGATCTTTGCTTTAAAAACCATTTAAATAAAGCTTTTTCCTTCTTTGGAAATTCAGCCTTCTTTTCCTGGTCCAGACTCTGTTTCTCGAACAAATTTTTGAATAGTAGACTTATTGTTTTTAATACGGCTTATTGTCGATTTATGTACATTGTAATCTATGCATATTTTATGGACAGATTCATTATGCTCTAATTTCTGTAAAATTTATAATTTTTGCTTAATTGTCAACTTTACAAGTTTTTTTACAATTCCCATATTTTTTGCTTAAATAACGATCTGCACTCTAAATGAAATCTTACAAGGAAGAATAAAACGAAACAAGAAACTATTAAAAAAAAAGAAACTGTTAAAAAACAGTTCTTGAAACAAAACAGAAAACTGATGCGTTTGTATTTATGTTTTAAAATGTGATCGGGACAGCACTAACGTGGGAGAAATGTGATTAAAATGGGATTATTTGATTAGATATGATTACTTTTAAAAAAGTACGTTTCTGGACAAGAAATACAAACAGAAATCATTGGGATTTGGGGATTTCTCATTCATTCTCATTATTTCATTATCGACACTTGTTTGATTAACAGACATTAAATTTTATATTTTAAATGTTTTTATACTTGTACTACTGTCGAGTCGAGTTAACATTTGAAAATCATCACGATAACAACTTATAGGTATAGATACGTGATAGTAGTTCAAATATTTTTGTACGCAAATTAAAATTGCATATTCTAGTATAATACCAACTGATCATCATTTCAAAAAATGTGCAAAGTAATAAACAATGTCATAAGGCTAAAAATGCATAGAATGAAATGTTAGGCAATAATAAAATTTCTTATAGCACATGCTTTATTAATATAATATTTAATGTTAATGAAATGTCTGTACATACTCTTGATTGATGAGTCTTCGGATGTATCGAGTTAAATGGATGGCAGCTTACATTCGGTATTTTAATGAAAAAAGTGGAAATAATCACAGAGTTTTTTGGGCAATTTAGTAGAAGCAGAGGTAGTAGCAGAGGCATTATCAGTTTTTTTACGAACTTCGGTTTAGGTCTTAATAACTTATCTGTCATTATAACAGACGGTGCAATCAATATGTGTGGAGCAAGAAAGTCTCTTTATATATTCCTTAAAACGAAAAATAGTTCTATTAAATTAGTAAAATGCGTTTTTCATTTACTAAACTTATGCATCTCGGAACTGGCGAAATCAACCCCTATCTCTGTCGAATTTCTTATTAAGGAGTTGTATAACTACCTCTTGCACTCTCCATTCAATTATATATTGATAAAGCATACACCGACATAGATATTGGCATAGAATATTCTTATCGAAAATTGTTTAGAACACTTAATCGTACTAGCGAAAGACAAGTTTAAAAGATTACTCGAAAATATGACAAACAACAAACTATTCAAAAATTTACAATTTAAGAATATTTAAACCCTTATTAAATAAATTTAATACCGTTTATACTCGTAGAATTTAAAAAATATCCATAGTCTCAAAAGTTTACTTGAAATCGCTACCCCTGGGTTTAATCTATGAATTATGCCAATAAGTAATGCAGTTTTAGAATAAATAAATAAATATATATATATATATATATATATATATATATATATATATATATATATATATATATATATATATATATATATATATATATATATATATATATATATATATATATATATATATGTATATATATATACAGATATAAATATATATATATATATATATATGTACATGAACACTACAAAAACAAAACGAAGAAATAAGTTACATTATGAATTGTTGGAATTTTTTTTATTAGTATTTCTAATACTTTAAAATTCTAATTTACATTCATTTATAACAAAAACTAATTATTAAAAGCATTTTGATTATTTGTAACAAAATTCACACGTTTTCTTTTAAATACGATATAATTTTGTTCTGTTTTAATATCATTTGGAAGTGTGATAAATAACTGAAGTCCTTTAAAAAATAATGATCTCTGCATTGATGTTGTACTTGCTTTCTTTATCCTGAAATTATCCACGTTTCGTAGTTGGTATGTTTGTACTTCACCAAGATTTTTGATTTGCTCGCATAAATATTTGGTGCTTTACCATGTTTAATTTTATATATAAAACTAAGAGTGTTAAATTCAAGTCGTTGTCGTCTGCATATAAAACAACTTCACATTTATCTATTATATTTGGCATATAATTAATATATATAATAAACAGTAAAGCACCTAATATTAAGCCTTGTGGGACACCGAAATCATTAATAAATTTATTAGATTTTATGCCTTTAAGTATGATTCAAACCATTTGAGCTCTTTGCCTTGTATGCCATACATATATAATTTCTGAATTAATATTTTTCTGTCGATGGTTTCAAACGCTCTTTTGAAGTCTAAAAATATAGCTATGATCTTTCTATTTTTCTTAATGTTTTTCTAACGGTTAATAATAAAATTTACAGCAGTTTCACAGGGAATTTTTTTCTAAAACCAGATTGGTACTTTAAAAATAAACTGTTTTCTTCCATGTATTTTTCCAGTTGTTCTTTTACAATTTTTTCTAATAACTTTTCTCATGTTTTGATCGTATTTATTGGACGATACTCTTCACATTTTCTCGTTTTTGCAACTTTTTCAACTAGGGTAACCATAGTTTCCTTCCAGTTTTCTGGAACTGTCCTGTTTCAAAGGATTTGTTTACAAATTTCTAGTAACAAATTACTGATGAAAATAAAATCTACTATATGTCAAAAGTTCCTGAAGCAATGATAACAAGTTTTAAATCTAAGAATACGTAAAAAAAAGTTGTACGAAAGGTACGAATTTATTCATATATATTTATATAAAAAAAAAATATATTTTCTCAGGCTTAAATTCTAATTCAGAAAAACTATGGTGAAAAGCGAATTCTTAAAGTATTAAATCTGCTAAATGAATTTGTCCGTTTACATATGTATTTCATTTTATTTGGGTACTTAAATTAATGGTTTTAAACAATTTGTTTGTATTTTATCCGACTTGACTTCTATTATACACGCATGTGGTCAGCTAAAATGAAAAATCATGTAACTAACAAAACATTCAAAATGTGTTTTTCTATTGAATTGAAAAAAAAGAAAAAAAGAAAACAATTCTGAATTTTTTAATTACATGTTTTTTGTTGGTTATCAGTTTTTTAACTCCTTGCTGTTGGACCTAATTTTTATATTATAAATAAAAACCTCTTATTTAAAATTTTTTTCGACGAATTTTGGCACATTTCCATAACTTTTGATTGGATCTTGATATGCGGGTTTTTTCTGTTTGGTAGGTGGGATTTTAAACTTTAACTTTTGATAAAAAGCATAAAAGTCAAAAAAGAAGTTACGAATATAAGTTGAGTATAAAAGACAAGTGTTAAAACATTAAAAAAAAAATTTGGCCTCGTAATATTTTTAAGCTTAAAAGTAACAAGGGCCAAAGGTTGTTTTTTTTAAACATACTTTTGATATAAAAAATTTAAAATATTTAAAAAGTTAAAACTTTCTTAATAACGAAAAGTTTTAATGAAAAAATCCTATTTTAGTTAAAGTTTTATTTTATTTTTAATTATTTATAACATTTATAAATATTAATTAATTTACATAAATAAATATACTTTCTAACCTAAGAGCTACTATACATTAAACATTTCAGTAATAAATTCTTCTAAACAGCAATGATTTTCATCTTCTATAGTTCTTTATTCTCCTATTCTAATTTGACTGCAGTTGTTTCCATTTTTGTCAAATGTTGGACGTATATGGATCGGAAGTACACAACAAAATGCTGATAAGGTCTTCATTAGTACAACATCTAGACATTTTTCTTGTGCTATGTTCTTGAAAGAATCTGTAGTCTTTGTTTCTTGTTTCTTGCGCTTCTTCAGACAAATTATGTTGAATAATATGTTCCCCAATATACAAAATTTTATGAACCATTGAAGACATATATCTCCAAGAGAATTTTTCATTGTAAAGTGCAGCTGTTTTATTGGCGTAATCACAAAATTTTTTTGCATTTATCTTTCTGCTGCATGCTAGGACTTGTAATATGAATTTGAATCGTCTTATCAACTCATAATATACACCTGTGTTAGATGCCGCAGTTTTTGGATCGGAAAAAATCTCCTTGAAGTATCTTAATCATTTGAATTTTCTTCTCCTTATTTAGGTTGGTCTAATTATAAGGCCTAGCTGAAGATATCTTTCTTAAATTCGTTTTTTTTTTTTCGTTTTTCTGCAAAAATAAACAGGTACTAAGAATAATCAGGTACAGATCATCCCATGCAGTGTGTGCTCACATCTTTTGTGTACAAAATTGTGTTATTCAATTAAGAAAGGAATTGGATTACATTTTCTTACTTATGTGATAATAAAACTTACATTCGAAAGAATGCCATAATAAACATGTGCATTCACGTATTTTATTTAAGAATACCTTTTTTATTATTTCATTATTTTGGATTAATAATTCTTTATGATCTTATTGTTTTATGATATATTTGCCATTATCAACTCTAATGGGTAACCAAAATTTCATTGAATATTTAGATTTTGCAAATGTGATAGGTACAATATAGTGCATTGGTATATAACTAGATTCAATCGCAAAAGTTATAAACGCCATCTTTCAAGAAGATTTACCAAAAAAAAAATGCCTTTAACTCTGTATTAAAAACTTAAAACAATTCAAAAATAACTCGTATGAGGCTGCTGTAGTCGAAGTGGTAAGCACGTTGACTACAAACCTGGTGTCACAGGGTTCAACCCCTGCGGCAATCAAAAAGTAAAAAAAAAATGTTTTTTTTTCTGTTTAATGGTTTATAAATACATATTCAGAATTAACATGAAAACTTGCAGTCTCCTTCGTCGGTATTTCATATAGCATATTCGCCGGCGAAAAAAAATAACTAACTCTCTATCTCTCTCCTTTCACCACCTATCTTATCTTTCATCTATCCCTTTCCTAAAGAATGTAGCACGGTTACCAAAATAACTAAATAGGTAATAATGCCTGAAGTGCTACTTCTCTTTAAAAAAAAAAAAAAAATGTATTCATAATTTTTGTACAAAATACCTGACCTTTGGTCAGAATAATTGCTCTGGTGCACAAGGTCGCAACCTGGCGCTCATGGGTATGGGTGTGTAGGGAAGGTTTTGGGCTATAACACAGATAAATATCTTTTTGACGTGGTTTGACGGGAGGGAGTTATGCTCTGTTAAGCACGAGATTTTTGAGGAATTTTAACCTTTTTTAAAACAAAAATTTAACAATTTCTAAAAAAAAGGAATGCTAACTAACAAACTGCATGATGAAAGAAAATTTTTTTGATTTGATATCTTTTAAAACAAAAAAGTTATAGTAATTTGAATATCAGAATTTAATAAAAAAAAATTATTTTAACAAAATATTCGGAAAGTCTATTTTGGATCACCCTGTTCAGTGTGTTATAGTTGGAACAGAGTTCTAAATTCTTGCCTCGCAAGGTTTACTGGTATTTACTTTCAAATGATTAAGAAAACACCAAGATCGGTAAACACAAAAAAAAATTCTTTTTTGGCCGCCTTCTCAAAATACGTGCCACTGTGCGACGTTTCGTAGATATTTTGTCTGCTTTATCAAGGGATCGTCTATTTATGTTTATGCTGTCTGAATCTTCCGTAGGGACAATATAAACGCAAGCTACAGAGTGCTTTAAAATAAAAATTTAAAATAAACTGTATTAAATTTTAAATTGTTTTGTTGTTTTTGCGTTTTTCTTTTTTAAGTATAATGTCACCATATCCCATAATTTGTAAGTAATTTGTCATTTACTTGTAAAAACTGTTTCGTAATATTTTTTATATTATTTAAATAGACGATCCCTTGATAAAGTAGACAAAATATCTACGACACGTCGAGAAAAATTGTAAATAAAAGGTTTTTTATTTATAAAATAAAAAATTCAGGTCCAACAGCAAGAAGTTAAAAAACTGGATAACCAACAACAAAAAAGTGGCCAAATGAATATATAAAATACGTGCGTTTTTATTTTAGCTTACTTTATTACTCTTGAGCATGGCGAAAAATACAAGGTGGTCTCGATAGCGAATTCACTGATTTTCGCCGAAACGTTAAGTGCCAAACACCATATAAAAAATATTATACACATTTTTATACATGGAGTTTAACATTTCAGGTTTTGGCGAAACTTATTGAATTCGCCATTGCGACCACCTAGAATGGATTCGCCTTGCTCTCGAGTATGGGATACATTTTTAATTTGTAAGAAATTAAAAAACATATACCTTTTTTCTGATTAGCAACATTGTTTTCAAAGTGTCAAAAAGTGTAAAAAATTTGCCTCTGAATTTATTTTTTAAATAAAAGAAGGAAAAAGAAAAAAGAAAGATAAAACTTCGAAAAAATAAGAAGAAAAATAAAATAAAGACATAAATTTATTAAATGAACTATCTCCTGGCTTTGCTTTCTAATTCGTATATGTACACCTGCATATTAATAGTGGCATTGTTGCTGTTGTTTATATCCTTATCGGCTTGCATATAAAAATTATATTATAAAGTGTGGTTGTTGTGTTGTTTATACATCTGCTTGCATATAAACTGCAGCTAAGCTACAATTATCGTTTTTGCCTGAAAGTATATTCTACAAAAGTAAATGAATATAAAAAGATCGTTGCCATCGCCTGAGCTTAAAAATAGTACTAAAAAATATATTAGAATGGCCGCTCAACGCAATGTAGACGTTTTCTCATGGAATATGCTGCGTAACATTTTCGATGAAAAACTGAAAGATGTTGCGAAAAAGGATGATTTATTTACATTAAAAGCCGAACTAGAGGAGTTAGAAGAAGAAAATCATAAATTAAAAACTGAAGTAATAAGACTTACATCGCGTATTGAATTTATTGACAGAAGGTCTCGTCTATCAAACATTGTAGTCACTGTACTAAAAAGTAACAACGTGAGTGATCCCAAGGCCGAGTTCAATAAAATTTTTTCAAATACATTAAATATAAATGTGAATATTTCATCAACGCGTAGGTTGAATAGAGGAAAACATTTTGTTTTTAATTTGGGGTCTAATTTGGAATTGAATATGGCTTTATCAGCAAGAGGAAAATTAAAAGGCACTAAAATATATATTTAAAAGATTTCACGGACGATGAACAATGCATGCGATACAACCTATGACAGATAAGCAGGAGAATTAAAAATAAAAGTATCAAGGTTCGACTTGGAGAGCTTTGTATATATGTGAATAACAGGAAATTTACATGGGTAAAGGGCAAAATTATGGCTTATTCTAATGATGACTTGTCATTTATGCAAAACCTTATGACGGAATGTGGGTGCTTGTATGTCACAGCTTTAAGTGAAACACGCAGCAGTGACGGTAATGAGATGTTTACTACTGAATCCCAATAGCAACACATTTTCCTTGCTTCTAAAAGCAATAAATTTTGGCAATTTTATAGCATATATGCGTAATTTTGATATATTTTTCTTTTTTGAAACACATGTGTTAGAGGATAAACAAAAGTCATTTTAAATCTATTTCAAAGATTACATTTTACAATGGATACCGGCAATAAAAATATACAGTGCGGGACGGGCCAGTGGTGGTTGCTTGTATGGATTCAAAAAGGTCTTGAAACGAACGAATTTATTAAAATTTACAAATATATTGGGGGATATTGTGTTAACTCTAAGAATCGATGACACACTATTTTATGTTATACCAAGGTATCTGAACTGCACAAACTGGAACAATGATTTTGAATTATTACAGCAATTTATGGAGAGCTTAAGTCCTACTAACTACTTATTAATAGGAGATTTTAATGCTAAAGTATCCGAGGAGCAATTACTAGATACAGAATTATTGAAGAACCGGACACATATCCGGGAAACACGACACTCTAAGGACAAAGCTTTTAATACTGAAGGTCGGAAATTGATGAATTTGGTGGAAAACGTTGGTGGAATTATTCTTAATGGAAGAACACTGAATGATGCGGAGGGCGAATTTAGTTTTCATGGTGGGAGGGGCAATTCTGTTATTGATTACTGTATATGTTCTTATAGCTCTTGCAATACATTGAAGAGTTTTTTATTGGCAATAAGCCATACTCGGATCATATGCCCATATGTCTAAAAATACTAATACCTGGCAGACATAATTGTGGAGATAGAACTGTTTCAAACAAATTATACTGGCGCAAAAATAATGCAGATGAATATGCAGAAAAACTGTATGCCATAGTTACTAACTCTAAATATAATTACAATACAGATACACATATTGATGTCTACGTCTCAAATTTAACTATCATGATCAAGCAAGCTAATATTAAATCTCCTAACAGCTCTCTTCGTTTTAAACCCTAGCAAAAATGGTTTGATTGGAAGTGAGCTAGATTACATGCAGTCATGAAAAAGAACCTAAAATATTACAGAAGGAACCACAGTATAGAAAATAAAAATCGTTACATAATCTCTAGACGTAAATACCTCATGGTCTGCAAAACTAAAAAACTACAATTATTCAATAAAAATTTAGAGCTACTTAATATAGTAAAAAATTCTAGTGATTGGTGGAAATTGTCAAATACAATGAAAACTCGTAATTTCGTATCTTCCTCTAACTTATGTGTTTATGACTTTTATTCGTACTTTAGCTGTATGTTGAAGAGAAATGATCAGCCCCCAACAATTAGTTGGTGTATGCCTTACTACATTGATACCATATTAGACTCGCCAATTGAATACTATGAACTCTTAACGGTTATTAAAACATTGAAGACGAATAAAGCTCCAGGTAATGATGGCATTATATTTGAATTCTACAAATATGCTCCTGCTGTTTTTCAGCAAGAATTATTAAATACATTCAACAAAATCTTTTTACATGAAAATATTCCAGCATGTTTTCGAAATTCCACCATAATACCATTGCATAAAAAAGGTGATCCAAATAACCCAGCAAATTACCGTGGGCTATCTTTGAATGATACTATAGGCAAAATATTTAATAAAATTGTCCTCATCCGCTTAACTTTCTGGATTGATTATAATGACCTTTTTAATGAATATCAAGCCGGTTTTAGAAAAAATTACTCCACTGTAGACAATATATTCAATCTGTCAAATATCGTGCATATTAATAAGGCAAATGGCAAAAATACCTATGCATTTTTTGTTGATTTTTCATGTGCATTTGATACTATCCCTCGGGACTGTTTATTTTATAAACTGTCTCGTCTAGGGCTTTCAACCAAAATAGTTAGATTGCTGCAGGGCTTGTATGAAACAACTGAAAGCAAAATCCTATATGGCAGCTCTTTTTCTGACTCGTTCTATGTAGAAATTGGAGTAAAACAGGGGTGCATCCTGAGTCCATTATTGTTTTCTTTATACACAAATGACTTAGTTGATCAACTTCCAGGAGGTGTTAACGTTGCTGGTGTCAAAGTCAAAATACTTTTATATGCTGATGATATTGTTATTCTTTCCGACTCTTCTTGCGGCTTACAAACCATGATAGACAAACTTCGTAGCTACTGTTTAACTTGGCGTTTAAAAGTTAACCTTGAAAAATTCAATATTATAGTTTTTCGTAATTGTACAAGGATTTCTTCAAATATGAATTGGAAATATGGTGATGAACTGATCGAGATTGTTAACTCATACAAATACCTTGGAGTTGAATTCACGTATAACATGTCTTTTAAAAAACATTTGAAAAATAAATTGTCGAACGCCAAACTGGCAATTAATTCTACTTGGCTGAAATATATAAACATTCCACAAATAGCCAATTATAATAAACTTAAAATATTTCAAGCGCCCTCAAAGTCAATAATGCTTTATGCTTCACAAGTGTGGGGGTATAAAAAATACGACGAAGTTGAAAAACTTTTTAGATTTTTTATCAAACGATTGCTAGGCTTACCAAGTACAACACCAAATTATGCACTACATCTGGAGACAGGATTGCAATCTATATATATGACCACCTTAAAATTGCACAGTAAATATTAGAAAAACATTAAACATGAATGAACATAGACTACCTCGTATCTTAGCTAAATATATATTAAACAACAAATTGTATTGGTACTCAGAGTGGGAATCTGTATTGCAGGAAAAATATTCTGAAATCGACAACTTGTGTACCCTATCTAACCAAAACTTTAAAACTTTTCTACACCAACTGATGGAGAAAGAAAGAAAAGCACACATTGTCAACGCACTTGGTTCACAGTTCCATGATCTATACCCTCGACTAAATTTCTGCACAAAACAAATATTGCATTACAATTATTCGTCGCAGATGACTGGGCTAATAGTAAGAGCTAGATGTGGTGTACTAGATATAAGCGGTAGAGCCTTTCGGAATAATACTGATGGTATATGCTCAATATGCAACTTAGATAGGCCTGAAAATGTTTTACATTTTATTGGTGAATGCCCTATCTATAAGGCATATAGACTGGAATGCTTTGGTAAGGGAATCCTTAATGAAAGTGAACTAATTGTCATTTTAAATGGTGCAGACTATAATGAATTATATAAATATCTTGAAATTTGTCTGAAATATAGGAGATTACTAATAAATGAGTTTGTTTTATAAAATCCTTTAATACACTTACGTTAATATTATATATATATATATATATATATATATATATATATATATATATATATATATATATATATATATATATATATATATATATATATATATATGTGTGTGTGTGTGTGTGTGTGTGTGTGTATATATGTATATATACATATATATAAAACAAAAATTAATGTATTATCTTAAGATGAAATTGTATCTATTAATAAATAATAATAATAATAATAATAATAATATAATAATAATAATAATAATAATAATAATAATAATAATAATAATAATAATAATAACACCTTTTTTCTGTATAAAATAGACTCCTTTATCGTTCATTTCAAAACATTAAAATTAATGACAGAGTATATGTATTTACACGACAACAATAAATAAATAAGTTTTCTTCTTAATAAAGATGAAAATGTCAGAATGATTGAGACTGTAGTTTTGTTGTTGAACTTATATATGTTAACACTAGCATAACATTGAGATGGTTTTTTGAGTCACTGTATATATATATATATATATGGCGTCTGCTCTTTACTCTCCTTCATTAAAGAATCTATTGATATATAACGCGAAAGGCAAGCCTCTTAGTACGCTGAACGTTCGCTAAAAGGAATATTCTAAAGATGTCGTATATTTGGTTTTCAGCTTTACTTGTACAATTACAATATAAAAAAATGACTCAATATTGTAAATGTGTTTTTTCTTTTGCGAATATGGGGTTTTTTAGAACCCCATATTCTCTATCGCCCTATATATTTATTTATTTATTTTGTTTTTTTTTTTTTTTTTTTTTTTTTTTTTTTTTTGATTGGAGTTACTTTATTGTTCCAAGTGACATGAAAAATTGAGAGGTAGGTGTGGTGTTTTACCTGCTACCACGAAGGACATGGACCGATCACTATGTCTGATCGATTGAGATATTTTTTCTTAGCTGATCTAGTGCCTCGACAAACTTGATTTCAACAGTTGCGAACGGACATCGATCAATCGACTTCGCTTTGTATAAGGATTCAGAATATATAAACCTTATGGGGAAATGAATATTGTAGAAAATACAAACTTATTTATACGCTTTTTCCACTTTTTGTTGTGAAGGGTATTATAACGGTGTAGCTGCACTACTAAAAAAAAGATCAAACTTATTTCATATTGGCTGCGTTTGCCATTCTATAAATTTAATGAACAGCTCGTCTTTATCATGTATTCCGGAGGAAGTTGAACTACTTTTTATTAATATTTTTAAATACTTCAAAAGCTTAGAAAGCATAACCTATTAAGACTTTTCGTCACTACATAGTTGTCTTTTGAGACTGTTGCAAGAAGAACATTGGTTTTACAATTTTTTATTTATGCACAGTTCGAAAAAAATGGCTCTAATTTAGATAAAATACGTATCATTCAGTGGTGTCAGAAATTTTCATAGAACAATCATCATTTAAAAAAAAATATTCAAAACTTTTTATTCTTGTTTACTTTTAAGGATATATGTTCAACGTTTGCAGATGAACAAGGCAAACATATTAAATAATCGCAAACTTCGACAAAGTTGTAAACATTAACTCACTATCCGCTCTAGAATAACTTGACATTCTGTTCTGTTCAACGTTTACAGATGAACAAGGGAGACTTATCAAATAATTTCAAATTTC
This sequence comes from Cistogaster globosa, assembly GCA_937654795.1. Lineage (NCBI taxonomy): Eukaryota > Metazoa > Arthropoda > Insecta > Diptera > Tachinidae > Cistogaster > Cistogaster globosa. The sequence continues at coordinate 40,117,068 of OW569407.1, forward strand.
GACATAGTTGGAAACATTAACTCACTATCCGCTCTAGAAATATTTGACATTGTGTGCAAAAATTCTTGCACTGCACAGTGGGGCAGAATCAAAATATTTTGGAAATAATTCAGCCATTTGAAAACGGCTAGGCCGATTGATTCAAAATTTGGCACGAGCATAGTAGAGGAATACTTGAGCTTAAGTTTTGAAGGTGGTTACCCTCCACTTTCCTGGGATGGCGCTATGTGGTCTCAAATTTGGACACCTCGCTCCTGAAAATTTTTCTAACGCTTGGCATTTCTTCAATTTTTGTCTGATTTTTCAATATTTTACATGGTCTTAAAGCTCTCGTAAATACCTACAAAACGGTGCTTTAAACTGCATGTTTATGTTTAAAAATGATCGAGTTATAAGCATTTTAAAATTAAAATTTTTGATTTTTTCCATACCCTGGTCCAGTTTTTTCGAAATATTGGGTACAATTTGCAGCAAATTTGTTTGAGTTTTTTATCGCAGATAGCAAACAAAATTTAAGATTTTCTGAAAAAAATTTGAAAGTAATATCTTTTCTGGCTTAAAAATTATACGATTTTCAATTTAAAAAATCCAAAATTATTGCATTTTTGTGTATTTTAGCCTAAAATGGGACACTAATCTAATTTTTTAGATAGAAAAAAATTTTCTTAAGGAATATATAAAAATTTTTTATTTTTATTAAAGCTAACTATATGTGTGTACGTTTAAACCGAATTTCGTATAAAACTGATCATTCTTGTAGAAGATGTAAGTCTTTCAACTTGACCTATTTTACATCGAAATTTTGACTTTACCCCATATTTTCTAAAATCCCAAAGCTGGGATCGGAAAAAGAAGAATACTATAAAAAAGCTATATATACTCCAAACTGTTTCAAAAAGTATTTCGTGAGCCCTAGTCCATATGTGGACTTTATGGGCAAAAGAGTAAAAAATTCCAATTTTGGAATTTTTCGTCTTTATTTTGGGAATTATGGGATTTCCTTTAGCTTAATGTTGCAGATTTTTTTACCGTTTGATTTTAGTTAAAAAACTACATATGCACAGAATATTTTATCTGATTTGCTTAATTAATAAAAGTTTTATAGCATATTTAATATTTTTACTTTTCTCAAATTGGACCGTTTTTACCATAATTTTTCGAAATTTTCGGAGCTCAGCAACGAATATTAAAATTCTGTTCAATTTTTTTATTTTTTTTATGCATGTGAATAAAGATGACGCAATTTCCTATTAAATAAAAAAAGATTTACCTCAATATCATTCTTACGTGCAAAACTATGCGTTCTTAAATATGAGTGTTTCAATATGTATCTCACTTTTATACATTTATCTTACGGAAGTAAAAATTTTCATGCCTGTGTAAAAAATTGTGTAAAAAAACAATTATACCTGAAAAAAGAAGAAGAAGATTTACCAAAAAAAAAAAAAATGCCTTTAACTCTGTATTAAAAACTTAAAACAATTCAAAAATAACTCGTATGAGGCTGCTGTAGTCGAAGTGGTAAGCACGTTGACTACAAACCTGGTGTCACAGGGTTCAACCCCTGCGGCAATCAAAAAGTAAAAAAAAATGTTTTTTTTCTGTTTAATGGTTTATAAATACATATTCAGAATTAACATGAAAACTTGCAGTCTCCTTCGTCGGTATTTCATATAGCATATTCGCCGGCGAAGTAAAATAACTAACTCTCTATCTCTCTCCTTTCACCACCTATCTTATCTTTCATCTATCCCTTTCCTAAAGAATGTAGCACGGTTACCAAAATAACTAAATAGGTAATAATGCCTGAAGTGCTACTTCTCTTTAAAAAAAAAAAAAAAAAAAAAAAAAAATGTATTCATAATTTTTGTACAAAATACCTGACCTTTGGTCAGAATAATTGCTCTGGTGCACAAGGTCGCAACCTGGCGCTCATGGGTATGGGTGTGTAGGGAAGGTTTTGGGCTATAACACAGATAAATATCTTTTTGACGTGGTTTGACGGGAGGGAGTTATGCTCTGTTAAGCACGAGATTTTTGAGGAATTTTAACCTTTTTTAAAACAAAAATTTAACAATTTCTAAAAAAAGGAATGCTAACAACAAACTGCATGATGAAAGAAAATTTTTTTGATTTGATATCTTTTAAAACAAAAAAGTTATAGTAATTTGAATATCAGAATTTAATAAAAAAAAATTATTTTAACAAAATATTGGGAAAGTCTATTTTGGATCACCCTGTTCAGTGTGTTATAGTTGGAACAGAGTTCTAAATTCTTGCCTCGCAAGGTTTACTGGTATTTACTTTCAAATGATTAAGAAAACACCAAGATCGGTAAACACAAAAAAAAATTCTTTTTTGGCCGCCTTCTCAAAATACGTGCCACTGTGCGACGTTTCGTAGATATTTTGTCTGCTTTATCAAGGGATCGTCTATTTATGTTTATGCTGTCTGAATCTTCCGTAGGGACAATATAAACGCAAGCTACAGAGTGCTTTAAAATAAAAATTTAAAATAAACTGTATTAAATTTTAAATTGTTTTGTTGTTTTTGCGTTTTTCTTTTTTAAGTATAATGTCACCATATCCCATAATTTGTAAGTAATTTGTCATTTACTTGTAAAAACTGTTTCGTAATATTTTTTATATTATTTAAATAGACGATCCCTTGATAAAGTAGACAAAATATCTACGACACGTCGAGAAAAATTGTAAATAAAAGGTTTTTTATTTATAAAATAAAAAATTCAGGTCCAACAGCAAGAAGTTAAAAAACTGGATAACCAACAACAAAAAAGTGGCCAAATGAATATATAAAATACGTGCGTTTTTATTTTAGCTTACTTTATTACTCTTGAGCATGGCGAAAAATACAAGGTGGTCTCGATAGCGAATTCACTGATTTTCGCCGAAACGTTAAGTGCCAAACACCATATAAAAAATATTATACACATTTTTATACATGGAGTTTAACATTTCAGGTTTTGGCGAAACTTATTGAATTCGCCATTGCGACCACCTAGAATGGATTCGCCTTGCTCTCGAGTATGGGATACATTTTTAATTTGTAAGAAATTAAAAAACATATACCTTTTTTCTGATTAGCAACATTGTTTTCAAAGTGTCAAAAAGTGTAAAAAATTTGCCTCTGAATTTATTTTTTAAATAAAAGAAGGAAAAAGAAAAAAGAAAGATAAAACTTCGAAAAAATAAGAAGAAAAATAAAATAAAGACATAAATTTATTAAATGAACTATCTCCTGGCTTTGCTTTCTAATTCGTATATGTACACCTGCATATTAATAGTGGCATTGTTGCTGTTGTTTATATCCTTATCGGCTTGCATATAAAAATTATATTATAAAGTGTGGTTGTTGTGTTGTTTATACATCTGCTTGCATATAAACTGCAGCTAAGCTACAATTATCGTTTTTGCCTGAAAGTATATTCTACAAAAGTAAATGAATATAAAAAGATCGTTGCCATCGCCTGAGCTTAAAAATAGTACTAAAAAATATATTAGAATGGCCGCTCAACGCAATGTAGACGTTTTCTCATGGAATATGCTGCGTAACATTTTCGATGAAAAACTGAAAGATGTTGCGAAAAAGGATGATTTATTTACATTAAAAGCCGAACTAGAGGAGTTAGAAGAAGAAAATCATAAATTAAAAACTGAAGTAATAAGACTTACATCGCGTATTGAATTTATTGACAGAAGGTCTCGTCTATCAAACATTGTAGTCACTGTACTAAAAAGTAACAACGTGAGTGATCCCAAGGCCGAGTTCAATAAAATTTTTTCAAATACATTAAATATAAATGTGAATATTTCATCAACGCGTAGGTTGAATAGAGGAAAACATTTTGTTTTTAATTTGGGGTCTAATTTGGAATTGAATATGGCTTTATCAGCAAGAGGAAAATTAAAAGGCACTAAAATATATATTTAAAAGATTTCACGGACGATGAACAATGCATGCGATACAACCTATGACAGATAAGCAGGAGAATTAAAAATAAAAGTATCAAGGTTCGACTTGGAGAGCTTTGTATATATGTGAATAACAGGAAATTTACATGGGTAAAGGGCAAAATTATGGCTTATTCTAATGATGACTTGTCATTTATGCAAAACCTTATGACGGAATGTGGGTGCTTGTATGTCACAGCTTTAAGTGAAACACGCAGCAGTGACGGTAATGAGATGTTTACTACTGAATCCCAATAGCAACACATTTTCCTTGCTTCTAAAAGCAATAAATTTTGGCAATTTTATAGCATATATGCGTAATTTTGATATATTTTTCTTTTTTGAAACACATGTGTTAGAGGATAAACAAAAGTCATTTTAAATCTATTTCAAAGATTACGTTTTACAATGGATACCGGCAATAAAAATATACAGTGCGGGACGGGCCAGTGGTGGTTGCTTGTATGGATTCAAAAAGGTCTTGAAACGAACGAATTTATTAAAATTTACAAATATATTGGGGGATATTGTGTTAACTCTAAGAATCGATGACACACTATTTTATGTTATACCAAGGTATCTGAACTGCACAAACTGGAACAATGATTTTGAATTATTACAGCAATTTATGGAGAGCTTAAGTCCTACTAACTACTTATTAATAGGAGATTTTAATGCTAAAGTATCCGAGGAGCAATTACTAGATACAGAATTATTGAAGAACCGGACACATATCCGGGAAACACGACACTCTAAGGACAAAGCTTTTAATACTGAAGGTCGGAAATTGATGAATTTGGTGGAAAACGTTGGTGGAATTATTCTTAATGGAAGAACACTGAATGATGCGGAGGGCGAATTTAGTTTTCATGGTGGGAGGGGCAATTCTGTTATTGATTACTGTATATGTTCTTATAGCTCTTGCAATACATTGAAGAGTTTTTTATTGGCAATAAGCCATACTCGGATCATATGCCCATATGTCTAAAAATACTAATACCTGGCAGACATAATTGTGGAGATAGAACTGTTTCAAACAAATTATACTGGCGCAAAAATAATGCAGATGAATATGCAGAAAAACTGTATGCCATAGTTACTAACTCTAAATATAATTACAATACAGATACACATATTGATGTCTACGTCTCAAATTTAACTATCATGATCAAGCAAGCTAATATTAAATCTCCTAACAGCTCTCTTCGTTTTAAACCCTAGCAAAAATGGTTTGATTGGAAGTGAGCTAGATTACATGCAGTCATGAAAAAGAACCTAAAATATTACAGAAGGAACCACAGTATAGAAAATAAAAATCGTTACATAATCTCTAGACGTAAATACCTCATGGTCTGAAAAACTAAAAAACTACAATTATTCAATAAAAATTTAGAGCTACTTAATATAGTAAAAAATTCTAGTGATTGGTGGAAATTGTCAAATACAATGAAAACTCGTAATTTCGTATCTTCCTCTAACTTATGTGTTTATGACTTTTATTCGTACTTTAGCTGTATGTTGAAAAGAAATGATCAGCCCCCAACAATTAGTTGGTGTATGCCTTACTACATTGATACCATATTAGACTCGCCAATTGAATACTATGAACTCTTAACGGTTATTAAAACATTGAAGACGAATAAAGCTCCAGGTAATGATGGCATTACATTTGAATTCTACAAATATGCTCCTGCTGTTTTTCAGCAAGAATTATTAAATACATTCAACAAAATCTTTTTACATGAAAATATTCCAGCATGTTTTCGAAATTCCACCATAATACCATTGCATAAAAAAGGTGATCCAAATAACCCAGCAAATTACCGTGGGCTATCTTTGAATGATACTATAGGCAAAATATTTAATAAAATTGTCCTCATCCGCTTAACTTTCTGGATTGATTATAATGACCTTTTTAATGAATATCAAGCCGGTTTTAGAAAAAATTACTCCACTGTAGACAATATATTCAATCTGTCAAATATCGTGCATATTAATAAGGCAAATGGCAAAAATACCTATGCATTTTTTGTTGATTTTTCATGTGCATTTGATACTATCCCTCGGGACTGTTTATTTTATAAACTGTCTCGTCTAGGGCTTTCAACCAAAATAGTTAGATTGCTGCAGGGCTTGTATGAAACAACTGAAAGCAAAATCCTATATGGCAGCTCTTTTTCTGACTCGTTCTATGTAGAAATTGGAGTAAAACAGGGGTGCATCCTGAGTCCATTATTGTTTTCTTTATACACAAATGACTTAGTTGATCAACTTCCAGGAGGTGTTAACGTTGCTGGTGTCAATGTCAAAATACTTTTATATGCTGATGGTATTGTTATTCTTTCCGACTCTTCTTGCGGCTTACAAACCATGATAGACAAACTTCGTAGCTACTGTTTAACTTGGCGTTTAAAAGTTAACCTTGAAAAATCCAATATTATAGTTTTTCGTAATTGTACAAGGATTTCTTCAAATATGAATTGGAAATATGGTGATGAACTGATCGAGATTGTTAACTCATACAAATACCTTGGAGTTGAATTCACGTATAACATGTCTTTTAAAAAACATTTGAAAAATAAATTGTCGAACGCCAAACTGGCAATTAATTCTACTTGGCTGAAATATATAAACATTCCACAAATAGCCAATTATAATAAACTTAAAATATTTCAAGCGCCCTCAAAGTCAATAATGCTTTATGCTTCACAAGTGTGGGGGTATAAAAAATACGACGAAGTTGAAAAACTTTTTAGATTTTTTATCAAACG